>JAHRHZ010000248.1:66175693-66255372 GCA_024137785.1 Ginglymostoma cirratum
CCGTGTCTCCCGCATTTCCTGCGACTCATCCCTCACACCCCCTCCCCACAATAACAACCTAAACAGAATCCCCCTTGTCCTCACGTACCATCCCACCAACCTCCGGATCCAACGCATCATCTTCCGACACTTCCGCCATCTGCAATCCGACCCCACCGCCAAAGACATTTTCCCCTCCCCACCCTTATCTGCCTTCCGGAGGGACCACTCTCTCCGTGAATCCCTTGTCCGCTCCACACTCCCCTCCAGCCCCACCACACCCGGCACTTTTCCCTGCAACCCCAGGAAGTGCTACACCTACACCTCCCCCCTCACCCCCATCCCAGGCCCCAAGACCACTCTCCACATCAAGCAGATGTTCACCTGCACATCTGCCAATGTGGTATACTGCATCCGCTGTTCCCGTTGTGGCCTCCTCTACATCGGGGAAACCAAGCAGAGGCTTGGGGACTTCTTTGCAGAACACCTCGCTCAGTTCGCAATAAACAACTGCACCTCCTTAGTCGCAAACCATTCCAACTCCTCCTCTCATTCCGCAGACGACATGTCCATCCTGGGCCTCCTGCAGTACCACAACTGATGCTACCTGAAGGCTGCAGGAACAGCAAATCATATTACGCTTGGGAACCTGCAGCCCAATGGTTATCAATGTGGATTTCACAAGCTTCAAAATCTCCCCTCCCCCAACCGCATCCCAAAACCAGCCCAGCTCGTCCCCGCCTCCCTCACCTGTCCTTCCTCCCGCCTATCCCCTCCTCCCACCTCAAGCTCCACCCCCAGCTCCTACCTACTAACCTCATCCTGCCCCCTTGACCTGTCCGTCCTCCCTGGACTGACCTATCTCCTCCCTACCTCCCCACCTACACTCACCTTTACTGGCTCCATCCCCGCCTCTTTGACCTGTCTGTCTCCTCTCCACCTATCTTCTCCTCTATCCATCTTCTATCCACCTCTCCCTCTCTCCCCTTTTATTTCAGAACCCCCTTCCCCTCCCCCATTTTTGAAGAAGGGTCTCGGCCCGAAACGTCAAGCCTTCTTGCTCCTCTGATGCTGCTTGGCCTGCTGTGTTCATCCAGCTCTACACCTTGTTATCTAGGATTCTCCAGCATCTGCAGTTCCTACTATCTCTTCATTGATACCGTCGCGTTACTATGCTGCGATGCAGAATTGCCGAAGTTGCACCATGAGCTTATATTTAAACATGTTTTGCTTTGCTCGTTTATATCACCTGAAGTCCTCCAACGGAATTCCCTGGCAATTGGTTTTGAGATATCTATTTCTTTGCCATATAATAGGACAATCCCTCCTCGGCCCCCGGTCCGCAGAGGTGAATGGTATGTTGCTGAGACATAACTGGGAGATCCCAGTTTCAATGGGCGCCCACACTATCATCTGCGACTACACATACACGAAAAATAACATCCAGACTCATTTGGAGAATGCTCATTGACCTGCATTTTGATTTCATTAAGAAACAGTTCCAGATTTCAATTAGAAATCCAGAAAAAAATAAAACAGTCCGAGGGAATCTAAAGTCAAAGCGAAACACGTCGACACCTAATCGCCTCTGAAACTGTAACGGTGTCACTTACCGATTTGTAAAAGTAATTCGCAGAAAAAGACAAACAGCAAAACGACATAAAACTTCATTTTACAACTTTTCTCAGTAGCGAATAATCTGTTAGGAAAGAATATTGTACAGATATTTATTTCTGTCGGAATGATTAACCTTCCCGTAGGAAGCTAGCAGACCACCTCCGGAGAGTTTAGCTGTTTCGTAAAAGCCGACAGTCTGGAAATGCTTGGGATTTTTCAGAGGAGTCAAAATACGTGTTGAATGACCAAATTAATCGGAATAAGATGCTTTTCAAGTCGAGTGAAAAGACTTTCTATTCTGCGAGAAGGCTGACCCCTGTGGGAAACACAATGCTACAGCTAAATGTGACTGCAGCGTTAACATTCACAGCTATCATTACAATATACAGTACTGGAGAGTAGATATAATTGCAACGTACAAATACTAGAAGTGCAATACATAGTCTCCATTCAAAACAAAGCTCTGATACCCTTTTTTATTACAAGGAGGAAAGTGGAGTTTAAGATGATCAAATCAGCCACGATCTCATTGAATGCAGAATAGATTCAATGGGCTGAATGGCCTGTTTTGCTCCTATGTCATATGGCCTTATGATCATAATACCATACAATATACAGCAGTTATAATTTCAGTAATATACTGGGACATGTAGCAATATGTTCACGGGGTCAAATGCAAAGAACTTAACAGCACTAAGGAAGATCACCACATGATCAATAGCAGTACAAGAATAAGGCCCACCACCATATTCTCAAAGGTAACAAAGGATGAGCAATAAATGCGAGCTTTGGCAATGACACCTACATCTAAAAAAAAAGGCTCCCATAGCAGTGATGACTACTTAAGACTATATTGCAGTGAAAAGCGTGGAAGAATATATTGCCTTTTTAAATATATTCACAGTCACATCAAATGCCAATAAGCATTTATACCTCAGTCAAATGTTGACTTTTTTTTCAGACAGCAGAAATTGCTGAAAATAATATAAAGATTATAGCTGCTAATTGCACTTGGAACCTGCAAAACCAATAAACCACAGATTAGTAATATGAAAGGCCACTTGTTCCACAGTTTTTGCTCAAGTAATCTAAATCCAAACTCAATGCTTCATTTCCATCATAGTTTTGAGCTGGTTCCTGATTTAGATATTGATCCAATTTCCTATTTTATCCATTCTACAATTAGCCTAAAAATAGCGAAATCAGATTGCTCTCAGGCCCATTTCCACTTTAAACCACACTGTTCTAATGAAACTCAATGCAAGCTGGAGAAATCCTCATCTTTCACCAAGATACTTTACAGCATTCCAAATTTAGCACTGATTTCAACAATTTCAGATCATAATTAATGCTCTCACTTTGGACAGTAGCTATGCTCATTTTATGAATGGGATCAGAGAACAAAGAACGATGCCATTCAGCCCATCAGGTCAGTGCTGGTTCTCTGATAGAAATAGTCAGCTAGTCCCACACTCCGACTTTTCCTCTCTAATTCTGCATATCCTTTCCTAAAGAAAAATGTCAAATTCCATTTTATAAGCCACATTTGAATCTACCTCCATCATACTCTCAGGTAGAGCATTCCAGATCCTAACCACTCTGTAAGTAAGTTTTTATTTTTATGCATTGGGTTTGGGCATTGCTGGCTAGGTCAGAATTTATGGACCATTCCTAACTATCCTGGTAAAGATGGAGGTGAACTGACTTCTTGAATCGCTGCAAACATTGGGTGTAGGAGCACTTAGAGTGCTGCTAAGAAGTTCCAGGATTTTCACCCAGTGACTCTAGAAGCTTTACCATTTTAAGTACAGCACCTCTATCAAATCACTTCCCTGAGGAGACCACTCCCAGGTTTGCTAGTCTTTTCCTGTATCTGGGGAGAGTACATGTCTTAACATGTATCCTTTAGAGGGAAACGCAGGAGCAATAAGTTCAGAGAACCTTTGATTTCTAGGACAATTCAAGGAAGAAGAATAAGGCTTTTAGCAAGTCCAAAGGGAGCAATTCAGCTACTGCCCAAGACGAAGTGCAGGAGGAAACTTAAGAAAGCAATTAGAAGAATGAAAAGGGGCATGAAAAAGGACTTGTGAACAGGATTAGGAAGAATCCTAAGATATTTTAAAATACATTAAAGGGAAGAGGTTAACCAAAGAAAGAATAGGGCCCATTAGGGACCAAGGGGGCAACCTGTGAGTGAAGCCGCAGGATATTGAAAGGGTGTTGAATGAATACTTCTCTGCAGTCTTCACTCTGGGAAAGGAGAATGTGGGTACAGAATTCAGGAAAAGGGACTGTAAGGAACTTGCACAGTTTGACAAAAGGAATGGGGAGGTTTGGAGGCTCTGTCGAGCTTAAAAACAGACAAATCCCCTGGTTTGGATGAATTGGATCGCAGGCTACTGTGGGAGGTGAGGCAGGAAATTTCAGGGACTCTGACACAAACTTTTAATTCCTCTCTGGCTACAGGGAAATGCCAGAGGACTGCAGGACAGCAAATGTGGTTTCACTTTTTAAGAAGGATGGTAGAGGTGAACCAGGAATTTACAGACCAGTGAATCTCATGTCAGTGGTAGGGAAATTATTGGAGAAACTTTTGAAGGAGCAACTTCATACCCATTTGGAAAGGCATGGGTTAATCAGGGATAGTCAGCATGGCTTTGTCAGAGAGAGATCATGCCTAACGAATTTGTAAGAATTTTTGAAGATGTGACCAAGCGTGTGGAAGAGGGAAGTTAAGTTGATGTAGTTTATATAGATTTTAGCAAAGCTAAAGGTCCCACTTGACAGACTGAATGAGAAAATTAAAGCACATGGAACTGAGGGAAATGGGGAGATTGATCAGAAACTGGCTTAGTAATAGAACACAAAGGGTAGTGGTAGAAGGCTGTTTGAGTGACTGGAGGTCCAGCAGTGTACCGCAAGGATCAGTACTGGGACCCTTATTGTTTGTTATATGCATAAATGACATAGATGAAAATGTGGCGATGATGTTAAGCAAATTTGCAGACGACATCAAGATTGGCTGAGTGGTTAATAGTGAAGCAGATGGTTGTAGGTTACAGGAAGATATAGATGGGTTGGTCAGATGGGTAGACAAGTGGCAGATAGTATTTAACCCTGATAAGTATGAGGTGATGCACTTTGTAAGGAGAAACAAGGTGAGGGAGTATTTAATGAATGGCATCACACTGGGTAGCTTAGAGGAACAGAGGGATTTTAGAGCAATTATTCATAGATCCCTGAAGTCGGCAGAGCATGTGAATAGTATAGTTAAGAAGGTATGTGGGACACTTGCATTCATCGGCCGTGGCATATAGTACAAGAGCAAGGAAGTAATGTTGGAGTTGTATGGAGCGTTGGTCAGGCCACAACTGGAGTACTGTTGTACATTTCCGGTCGCTTCACTACAGGAAGGATGTGATAGCACCGGGGTGGGGGGAGGTGCAGAGGAGGTTCACCAGGTTGTTGCTTGGGATGGAGAAATTGAGATATAAGGAGAGACTACATCTGCTTGGATTGTTTTCTTTAGAGCAGAGAAGACTGAGGGGGGACCTAATTGAGCTGTATACGATTATGAAAGGCATAGACAATTGAATAGAGAACTAGCATCGCCAGTTCTTACCATCTCTGAGTGAATAAAGAACGGCTGTTTCCCCTGGTTGATCATGAGAAGACATGGTTTTAGGGATAGGGGCAGAAGATTCAGAGAGGATTTGGGAAAAGACTTTTTCACTCAGCGGGTTGTGGGAATCTGAAATTCACTGCCTGGGCAGGTAGTAGAGGCCAGAAACCTTACAACCTTTAAAAAAAAAATTTGAAATATCAATACATTCGCAGATATGGGACAAATGCAAGAAACTGGGATTAGCGCACATTTAGTGGTAGTTACGTCAGTGCAGACTCGATGGGCTGAAGGGCCTTTTCTGCACTGTCTGAATCAATAAAGCAATGAGTCCAATTGCAAGTCTGTCCTCCTTCCTCATAGTGAAATGTATCACTTGACGTTTCTCTGACTTAAATTTCCTCTGTCTCCATTCTTTACCTCCCCCTCCGACCAGCCAGGAAAAGACACTTTGCAAAGGGTAATTTAGGAAATGAACTGGGAGAATATACACTTTGCATTGACATAATGATGGCTGGCAATGTTTAGAAACAGAAGAGGGGCTGAGAATTTAGCATAAGGGAGTGAGAGATTTGCATCTGGTGCAAAAAAATTACTGCAATACCTAAATTGTAACTGTTTACTTTGCAAATGAAATATGTTTTCTTAAAGGTTAGCCTGCAGCACATATACAATCTGGTTATTAATAATTTCGCAGACTAACATTAAAAGTGTTTAAAAAGTTCGTGTGAGCCTTATCCTGTTTAGTCCGACGTTCTACAGAAAGACCTAACCTGTGTGGATCTAAATTGCAAGTGTGGCAGGAGTGGTTAATTTAAAATGATCGTCGGGAGCTGTGCCCTGAAAACTGCAGAGACAAAGGCCTCCCACTTGTGCTGAGCTGAAAAAAAAGTTACTGTCAGAAGTGGGATTCGAACCCACGCCTCCAGTCGGAGACCAGAACACCCGCCCCGCAATGGGAAGGATTGAATCCTTGAGTCTGGCGCCTTAGACCACTCGGCCATCCTGACAAGTGACGGCAGCAGCGTCAGCGAGACTCAAATCCCCGAGTATCAACCGCGGCTCCTTGGCGATGGTGACGCTGCGATGGCCCTAAGTGTTTGATGCGCCCCCGCGTTTTTTTAAAATTTTTGTTTGGCTCAGGAAGATCTCGCTCGGGCAGTCCTATCCCAATCATGTGCAGCCTATTTGACTTGGTTACATGTGCTCCTCCATTTTCGTACCCTCAGTGAGGGCGGCGCGGAAGGCAGCCATATTGAGGGCGGCACTACCCCAGGGTGGCTCGGAGCAGCCATCTTGAGTGTGGATGTGCGCATGCTCACTACCACCTTTTCGGAGCATCGCTTGAAGGTGTTGGGCTGGAGTAAAGAGACGCCTTTTTTCTTAAATGTTATCGATCTCATCACGTCTCTCTGGTCGACTGTTTACACATTACATCTTATGTGAATGCACACACTTAAATTGAAGCGGCACGTGAACCGCAGAAGATACGAGCGAAAGAATTAAAGCAAAATGTCCCTTAAACACGCAGGAAATAGGAACCAAAACGGACTCTGGAAACACAGGATTAGCAACGTGTGGAGAGAGGAGCAGAGTTTTTATTTATTCTCTCGTGGGATGTGGGTGTTGTTGGCTGGGCCAACATTTAATGCCCATCCTTAGCTTGCCTTGAGCAGTTGGTGGTGTGCTGCCTTCTAGAACTGCTGCAGTCCATGTGCTATAGGTTGACCCACCATGCTGTTAGGGAGGGAGCTCCCAGATATTGACCCAGCGACAGGGAAGGAACGGTGATGTATTTCTAAGTCAGGATGCTGGGTGATTTGGAGGGGAACTTGCAGGTGGTGGAGTTTGTTTTCATCAACATGTTGGAGATTTTGACAAGTTTTGATTGAAGGACCAATCTGAATAGTACATTGATTTCACAGTGTGCTGAGCTTTTAAACAGCCTCTTCCCTCTGAGTTGGCTGTCTTGAAGAAGACCACAAGGGACGGTGTCTGATCTGCAGGATACTGGAAATCTGAACAAAAAGGAATAATTTGGTCACACAGCATCTATGGAAACAGAATTTTAATGTTTCAGGTTGATAGTCATTCTTCTGGCTCTCACAGGGGGGTTTAGAGGTAAATTATCCAATGCTGAGGAAAATATATAGTAAATAAGAGATCATACTTAGAAATGAATGGACTGGTTGTGCTATACTTGATAGAACTCCAACATTTTGAAGTATTCAAGATGAGTTAGATCAGCATGTGTCATTTGCAGGCTTTACAAGGTTTCCCTTATTGGCAATGAAGTGAAGCTGTTCTTCCCCCCCCCGGCTCTTAACAGATTAGATAACATGATTTCCCTTTCATTAAACCATGTTGACTACCCAATTACTTGAACTAGTTACAAGTGCCCTTAAACAGTCATAGGCAAAACTTTAGTCTTAAGGGTGGAGGGGTGAAAAATCTAGAGATACAGTTCAACCGCATCATCTTTAGGAGTTGATGGAGATCTTATTTTGGTTTCCTGTCGTCCTCTCCATGGAATCCCTGCAAAGGAAAATCCAGTAAAATTTTCCGTCTGAATGGCTGGTTGGAGTATTCTGATACCGTGGCCACTCAGGGCAGTGACAGTTAAACCAACCAGAGCAGCAAAAAGCTGTCATAAAGAGAATCAGTCAATTTTGGGGAAAGTCACTTCTCCCCAGCACAGCCCCAGGAATAGTGTGCAACACTGTCCTCTTAACAATTCACACTTCTTCTAAATTTAATTTAGTGTCATCTGCAAACTTTGAAATTGTTCCCTGCATACCAAGATCCAGATCACTAACATACATTAGGAAAGGCTAGGGTCCTCGGCAAACTTCACTATAAGACTCTCCCCAGACTGGAAAATATCCACTGATCATTACTGTCTGTTTCCTCTCAGTCAACTAATTTTTTTTACCTGCGTTGCTACTGTTCTTTTTATACCATTAGAGATAACTGTCCTCATCAGCAAACTAGTTAAACATGATTTCCTATTTAGAAATCATGCGACTCTTCTGAAACAACTCGTACTTTTCTATTTGACAACTAATTCTATCCCAACTAATTGTTGCTAGAAGTTTCCCCATGACCAAAGTTAAACTACTTAGTCTGTAATTGCTGTGATAATCCTTACAACCTTTCTTAACCAAGGATGTTTGCAAAAAGGTCCTGTTTACAGTTCTCCGGTCCAGTACAATCAGAATCACATTATTTCTATGATTTTTTGAAATTTGCCTACATATTTGCCCTTCTGTCTATAGTACAGTCCCAACAATGTGATTGCTCCTTTTTCGTTTTGAAGTATTTGATTAAGGAGCCTTCTAAGCCACAATCCCTCCTTATGGCAGTATTCAGAAACATAAGAACAGAAGTAGGCCATTTAGCCCCTTAGCCTGCTCTGCCATTCAATAGAATTATATCATAGAATCCCTACAGTGTGGAAGCAGGCCATTTGGCCCATCGAGTCCACACAAACTCTGTGGAGAGCATTCCACCCAGACCCAACCCATCCCTACATTTCCCACCCTAGGCACTATGGGTAGTTTAACATGGCCAATCCACTTAACACACACATCTTTGGACTGTGGGAAGAAACTGGAGCACCCAGATGAAACCCACACAGACACGGGAAGAATGTGCAAACTTCACACAGACAGTTGCCCAAGTCTGGAATCAAACCGGGGTCCCTGGTGCTGTGAACCACCGTGCCACCCAATAAGATTGTGGCCTAACTCCATATGTCTGCTTTGGGTCCATATCCCTTGATACTTTTGCTTAATCAAAATTTGTCAATCTCAGATTTAAACTTCACAACTGAATTAGCATCCACCACCATTTGAGAAAGAGAGTTCCAAACTTCCACTGCTCTCTCTGTGCAGAAGTACTTTCTAACATCTCACCTGAATCACCTGGCCCTAATTCTTAGACTATGTCCCAGTTCTAGAATCTTCAACCAGTGGAAATAATTTATCTTCTCCTTTATCTCCTGTGTCTTTCCTTATTAATATCTTGAAGACCTCAATTTGATCACCCCTTAACCTTCTGAACTTTAGAGAATAATTTGTCCAATCTCTTCTCATAACTTAACCCCTGAAGTCCAGGTATCATCCTTGTCAACCTGTGTTGAACTTCCTCCAGGGCTAAAACACCCTTCCTAAGGTATGGTGCCCAATTCTGCTGACAGTACTCTAAGTGAAGTCTAATTAAGGTTTGAACATCTGCATCTCTATACTCTAGCCCTTTGGATATGAAGACCAGCATTCCATTAGTCTTTTTTGACTATTTTCAGCAACTGTTTGTGGCACTTTAAAGAGCTATACACCTGAACCTTCAAATCTCATTGGACATCCGCTCTAGTTAACTTAACGCTTTATAAAATAATACCAGAATCTCTCCATATTTGGTCTGAAATGGATTACCTTACACTTTCTTTTCTTAAAATTTATTTGCCCATTCATCAAATCTATTAATATCCTGATGTAATATTACGCTATTGTCAACACTGTCTACAACGATACCTTTCCTTTCTCACTTCTGTCGTTTTTGTTTTCTATTTCATTTTACTTACCTCTCAATGAAGAGCTCAGTTGCACTGGTGGTGAGTGGGCCCATTTGTGCAGACTTGAGTAGGCCCAGCAGCACAGACTCGCGTAGACCCAGCAGTGCAAACTCATGGTGGCACTATTGGAGGCGAGTTTGGGTTCCTGACAGCTTCTGCATCATCAAGGCAGTCCTAGTGCCAACACATGGCAGCTGCTGCGGAGGTGAATTTGGGTTCCCCGTGGCATTTGCATCCAGCGCAAGTTCATGGAGGTGACGGTGGAGGCATGTTTGGGCTGGGTGTGGTACCTGGCAGGGTCAGTGGCGTCTGCATTGGAGAGGTCTGGTGGGATCCAGCACGGACTCATAGTGGAGAGAGTGTTGATAGGGAGGCAAGATGGTGCCAAAGATAGGCGACTATTGTTCCATTAGCGGCGGCATGGTGAAGGGGACTTATGCCTGGCCACCAGGCCCATGACCCATGGCTCATGATGGAACACTTAACAAGAAGGACTATAAAGTTGGACAGTTCCTTTCTTTCTTCATTTTTCTGCCTTTATATTCTAGATTTTGATTTATTTTTCTGTGTTTTAAGATGGTGTCAGAGAGTGGTGACGCCACAACGCTTTTCACTGTATTTCGTAATAAGATATATATGACAATAAATAAATTAAATCAAATAAAATTTGTGTTATTTAATATTTGACTGTTATGAAATTATCCAAGTGGTTAATGAATATTGTGAATAATTAAGGTGCCTTAATTAACACAGATCCCTGTGGGATACCACTAGTGGAATGACATGAGCAATTTTCCAATGAAGCAATACAACTTCTGAATTCAGGGAACTCTGGAAGATTATGGTTAGGGCATTTTCTACCCCCTTTAACACCTACGGATAGAAGCAGTCAGGTCCTAGAGCTTTGTCACTCTTTAGTTCCATTAATTCCTCCATTATTAATGATTTACTTAAGCTAATTTTATTTAGACCCTGTCCCTGATCCTTTGTTAATTTCTTTGACGGAAAATAATCATTCAGCATGTCTGCCATTTCCCCATGGTCGTCGATAATACCCCCACTCCCAGTCTTCAGTGGGCCAATAGTACTCTTAACCAGCCGCTTTCCTTTTATATAACTATAAAACCTCTTCTTATTGCCTTTTATGTCCCTTGCAAGTTTCCTTTCATTATATTTTTTAGCCGTTCTTAGAAACTGCTTTGTGGCCTCTTGTTGGTCTTTGTCCTATTCTGTGGTGTTTGTACTGTTCTTTGTATTTATATGAAGTATTTGTTTTAATTTTATGCTGTCCCTTGTTTCCTTAGATATCCATGGCTTTTTTTTTGTGAGGTAGAGCTTTTCCTTCTCATGGGTACAAACTGCTTCTGAGTAGCATTAAATGTTTCTTTGAACACCCTCCGCTGTTCCTCAGTTGTTTTATCAATTAACAGAGACTGTGGACGGACCTTGTCTCATCCCATTAAGTATTGCCTTACTGAAATCCAAAATTCTGGTATCTAATCTTTGTTTGTCTCTTACCAACACCATATGAAACTTGATCATGTTAGGTCACTAATTAAATCAGTTCATGAACAATTAGGTCACTACATAAATCATGCTCATTGCTCGTTACTAAATCTAATATTGCTTGTCTCCTTGTTGCATCCAAGACATTGCCATAGGAAACCTGCCTTACTCACAAGCCTCCTTGTATTAGAATAAATGCCAATGACCTTGTTGGCTCCTTTTTGTCTTCACCTTAATGTGGGCATTGCCTGCCAGACTGACTTGGCTTTGCTTCTGCAATTGTCTATTTATCACTCACTACTGTACCTCCACTATGTATCCCATTTTCCCTGTTTAAACTCCATCAACAGCATCTGCAACAACTACCACACCCCAACACACTCATCACCACACACACCTACACATGCAGATATGTGTTCAGGAGCAACCCATCAGACATGTATAGATCCCACCTTCCCCAGTAACGGACCCAATCATCCAGGAATTTAAAGTCCTCTATTCACCTATTCCTTTCTTAAGTTCATTCACATGATGTTGACTGGGCCAGCATTTATATGCCATTCCTAGTTGCCCTTGGGAGAAGGTGGTGATGAGGTGCCTTCATCTGCTGCAGTTCATTTGGTGCAAGTGAACCCACAATGCTGTTTGGGAGGGAATTCCAAGATTTTGACCCAGTGGCATTGGAGAAATAGCTATATTTCTCAAGTCAGGATGATGTGTGGCTAGGAGGAGAATCTGCAGGTGGTGGTGTTCCCAATAATCTGCTGCCCATATTTTTCTAGATAGTAGTGGTTTAGAAGGCACTGTCTAAGGATCAAGTGGCACTGGTATTAATCCAGTGTTTACAGCCTCTGAGGTATTGCTTTTTAATATGCTACATAGCTCCTTAAATTCTTGTAAGACTCTATCTCTCTTTCTAATTATGTCATTGTCTACTTATTTCTACCAATATGAATGCATGCCTCTGGCTTTTCTCCCTGCCTTTCAGAATATCTCTCAACTATTCAGTGTCATCTTTTATTCTGGCCCCAAGGAGGCAATATATGAACCTGGTTCTGTACCTTTCACTATTGAGCCTCCTACCAATATAGTTCTTTACAATTCTATTCCATCACATTCCTGACATGTGCCTTGTAGTTGGTAGACTGGATTTGGGGAATCAGGAAGTGAGTTACTCACTGAAGTATTCCTAGTCTCTGACCTGCTCTTATAGCCACAGTATTCATACGTCTAGTCTTCTTCAGTTTCCGGTCAATGGCAACCCCAGGATGTTAATGGGAGATTCAGTGTTGGTGACATCACTGAATATTGAGGGGCATTAGTTAGATTCTCTCTCATTGGAGATGTTCATTGCCTGTGATTTGTGTGTTGTGAATATTACTTTTCACTTCAGCCCAAATTTTCCAAGTCTTCCTACATTTGAGCATGGACTACTTCAATTGTAAATACTGCATCTTTTTTATTTTATTGTGTTTTTGATTATGGAATAAGTTGGGGAAATGACTGTTTTACAGCAAATGACTGAAGAAGGAACTGCTCAAGTTTTAAAAAGCAAATTACTGAAACTCATTGTAAAAGTTGTGTTTATACTGTTGTGTTGCAAGTAGAGGGGGCAAGGTGTAAATAAACAGCACAGCACAGGAATGTATGCACTAAGTGAAATTCAGCTGGCAACAGATTAGTTTGTTTTGTTGAGACCAGTTATTTATACCAAAGGCCATCATCTTGACAAAACTATTTGATTGATTATTGGGTAGCTGAACAGCTTGTGGAGTGAACAATACTGGCAGAAACCCTTGGATTTCTAAAACAGCAGATACTGTGTCTTTTTCTAGTAAAATACCTAAAAAATCTCAGAAAACCAGTTTATTTTCTCTCACCAATTCTGTAAACTTGTGCTTTTAACCAGTAAGTCAGATACTATATAATTTCTGAACCAATTGCTCTATGCCTTATGTGGTGAAATGAAGGAACTGAAGAAATTGGGAAACTAAAGGAATCCTTCAATCCAATCCTAAAAATGGATGCTTCCCCAGTTTGTTTTCACTTCCACCCATAACACCAATATTTTGTATGTATTGCGTATGTATTTAAAGGATTTGTAAGAACAGGATTAGAGTTTTAATTATTGGAGTTATATGTTGACAGTTCATAGTTATTTATCTGTATGTAGAATCTACTTATTTGTAATAAATACAAATTCTTGTTAAGAACTGAAACCTGGTTTGTATTTCTGTGAATCTGAGTCTATTAGAGCAGTAAATTGTGGATCTTATCTACTTTTTTGATGAAATCTTTAACTTTTGTGATGACTCAGGGAAAGGCAAGGCAAGTCCAGCATACTACTACATGAAGCATAACATAGTATTTCAAGAGTTGCAAACGATGCTGATCATTATGCAATCATAAGTGAATATTCTCACTTGTTGGTTCCCTCACCAACACCAACAGGTGCTCAGGGAACCAACAAGAGGGAAAACCACACTTGACCTCATCCTTACTCATCTGCCTGCTGCAGTTGATCTGCCACAACAGTATAGGTAAGAGTGACCATTGCACAGTCCTTATGGAGATGAAATCCCGCCTTCATATTGAGAACAACCCCCATCATGTTGTGTGGCACTATCACCGTGCTAAACGGGACAGACTTCATGCAGATCTAGCAACTCAAGACATGAGGCACCGTGGTCCATCAACAGCAGCAGAATTGTACTCCAGCACAATCTGTAACCTCATGGCCCGGCACATCCCCCACTCAACCATTACCATCAAGCCAGGGGATCAATGCTGGTTGAATGAAGAGTGCAGGAGGGCATGCCAGGAGCAGCACCAGGCATACCTGAAGATGATGTATCAACCTGGTGAAGCCACCAAACAGGACTACTTGCATGCCAAACAGCAAAAGCAGCAAGTGATAGACAGAGCTAAGTGATCCCACAACCAACGGATCAGATCTAAGCTCTGCAGTCCTGCCACTTCCAGTTGTGAATGGTGGTGGACAATTAAACAACTCATTGGAGGAGGCGGCTCCACAAATATCCCCATCCTCAGTGATGGAAGAACCCAGCACATCTGTGCAAAAGATAAGGCTGAAGCATTCACAGCAATCTTCAGCCAGAAGTGCCAAGCGGATGATCCATCTCAGACTCCTCCAGTGGTCCCCAGCATTACAGATACCAGTCTTCAGCCAATTCGATTCACTCCACGTGGTATCAAGAAATGGTTGGAGACACTGGATACTGCAAAGGCTACCGGCCCTGACAACATTCCGGCAATAGTACTGAAGAATTGTGCTCCAGAACTTGCCACTCCCCTAGACAAGCTGTTCCCGTACAGTTACAACACTGGTATCTACCCGATAATGTGGAAAACTGCCCAAGTATGACCTGTACACAAAAAGCAGGACAAATCCAACCTGGCCAATTACCACCCCATCAGTCTACTCTCAATTATCAGTAAAGTGATGGAAGGTGTCATCAACAGTGCTATCAAGCAGCACCAGCTCAGTAATAACCTGCTCAGTGATGCCCAGTTTGGGTCCTGCCAGGGCCACTCAGCTCCTGACCTCATTACAGCCTTGGTTCAAACATGGACAAAAGAGCTGAATTCAAGAGGTGAGGTGAGAGTGACAGCCCTTGATATCAAGGCTGCATTCGATCGAGTGTGGCATCAAGGACCCCTAGCAAAACTGGAATCAATGGGTATCAGAGGGCAAATGCTCTGGTGGTTGGAGTCATACCTGACACATAGGAAGATGGTCGTGGTTGTGGGAGGTCAATTGTCTCAGCTCCAGGACATCTCTGCAGGAGTTTCTCAGGGTAGTGTCCTTGGCCCGACCATCTTCAGCTGCTTCATCAATGACCTTCCCTCCATCATAAGGTCAGAAGTGGGGATGTTCGCTGATGATTGCACAATGTTCAGCACCATTCGTGACTCAGATACTGAAGCAGTCCATGTTCACATGCAACAAGATCTGGACAATATCCAGACATGGGCTGACAAGTGGCAAGTGACATTCGCGCCACACAAATGCCAGACTATGACCATCACCAATAAGAGACAATCTAACCACTGTCCCTTGACATTCAATAATGTTACCATCACTGAATCCCCCCACTATCAACATTCTGGGGGTTACCATTGACCAGAAACTCAACTGGACTCACCACATTAACACAGTGGCTACAAGAGCAGGCAAGAACCTAGGAATACTGTGGCAAGTAACTCACCCTCTGATTCCTCAAAGCCTGTCTGCCACCTATAAGGCACAAGTCAGGAGTGTGATAGAATATTCCCCACTTGCCTGGATGAGTGCAGCCCCAACAACACTTAGAAAGCTTGACACCATCCAGGACAAAGCAGCCCGCTTGATTGGCACGACAGCCACAAGCAATCGCTTCCTCCACCACCGATGCTTAGTAGCAGCAGTGTGTAATATCCACAAGATGTGCTGCAGAAATTCACCAAAGATCCTCAGACAGCACCTTCCAAAACCATGACCACTTCCATCTAGAAGGACAAGGGCATCAGACATTTGGGAACACCACCACCTTCAAGTTCCCCTCCAAGTCACTCACCATCCTGACTTGGAAATATATCGCCATTCATTCACTGTCGTTGGGTCAAAATCCTGGAATTCCCTCCCTAATAGCATTGTCAACCCACAGCAGGAGGACTGCAGTGGTTCAAGAAGGCAGCTCACCACCACTTTCTCAAGGGCAACCAGGGATGAGCAAGAAATGCTGGCCAGCCAGGGACGCCCACATCCCACAAATGAATAGAAAAAAAAATTCAGGTCTTATGGTGGAAAAAAGATCATTTATGAAGCAGTTGAAGATGGTTGAGCTTACAGATATTTAGGAAGGGCACTTATATTAGCTAAGGAAATTGGGCAGTCAACATGATTTGGTGGAAGGGAAATCATCTTTATCCAATCTGTTGAATTTCTTTGAAGATGTAAAAAGTATTGTGGACAGAGGGGCCAGTTCATACAATGTACTTATATTTCCATATCGAAGGTTATTACATAAAAACTCATGATGTAGATAGTAGCATATTGGCATGGTTTGAAGATTATATGGCTAACAGGAAACAGAGTAAGCATAGAGGGTCTTTTTCAAGTTGAACAGGTGTAATGAGTGGCATGCCACAGAGATTGATGCACAGTTTGTACAAATAAATTGGATCAAGGATGGACGGTACAGTTACCAAATTTGCTAATAACACAAAGATAGATAGGAAACTTGTGAAAGACATAATAAAACTACAAAAAGTCAGAGTTTCCCTGCACGGATGCTGCAAGACTTGCTGAGTTTCTCCATGAACTTCAGTTTTTGTTTCAGATTTCCAATATCCACCGTTCTTTGTTTTCTTTTAACATGGCAGGCTATCCTACTCGAGTTTCAGATAGATGTAGGGTCTCTTTCAATACTGTATGCTCCCCTCCATGGTCGAGGACCCCAGGTTCTCCTTTTCTATCTTGCCTTCAAAATATCCTTCCCTAGATACGGGGACCAAAACTCCTCACAATATTCCAAATGTGGTCTGACCAGAGCCTTATGCAGCGTCAGCAGTACATCTCTCCACTTGTATTCTAACCATCTTGAAATGAATGCTAACATTCCATTTGCCTTCCTAACTACCATTTGAAATTGCATGTTGACCTTAAGAAAATCCTAATCTACGGCTCCCAAGTCCACTTACGCTTCAGATTTCCAAAGCCTTTCCCTACTTATGAGTGGTTTGTGCCTGTATTCTTCCTACAAATGCATAACCTCACATTTTGCCTCATTGTATTCCATCTGACACTTCTTTGCCCTCTCTCCTAGTTTGTCCAAGTCCTTCTGCAACGTCCCTGCTTCCTCAACAGTATCTGTCCCTCCACCTACCTTTGTGTCATCTTCAAATATAGTAACAATGCCCTCAATTCCTTTGTCCAGATCATCATAACATGAATAGTTGTGGTCCCAACACTGATGCCAACAGAGCATCTCAATCTTTTGTATTCCTCTAGCACCGTGAGTGAGATGCAATAGCCAAACTGTCACTGCAAATCAACTGAAAAAATACTTATGGAAGAATCAGAAAATATCGCAAAGCTTGGACATTTTTTTGTATTGAAAACAGTCCTCTTAAGGATGCTCTCATTGTCAAACAGCTTGTTGGTTACAGCAAATACAGATTTAAAATAAAAATCAGGATTGTTTGGGATTTGCATTTTGCACAAAGTTTAAGAATGATTGGAATATTTAATGAAATGGCTCACTGAGGCAGATCACTAAGACTTAAGACTACCAATCATTTTTTACATACTGTAGTTGGGCATTACCAAAAAATGAGCACAGTTGAATCTAAGTTAGGGGTAATTTAAGATATTTTTTAACCAGCTAGTTTCTTTTTATTCATTTAATCTTTGATTTTTTTTAAAAACATAAAATGTGCGAATTACATTTCCTAAAATGTAACTGATGTATTTAAACATTTTTACCACAAGATTGTTCACTTGTTCAAATCCTAATATTAACAGCATTTTATCAGTAGTTGAACAGAACATTCCTCTTCAATTTTCATCATTAGTCTACAATAGAGTCAATGCTACAGGCCTTTGTGGAGTTTGCACATTTTCCCTGTGTCTGTGTGGGTATCCTCCAGGTGCTCTGGTTTCCTCCTACAGTCCAATGATGAGCAGGCTAGGTGGATTGGCCATGCTAGATTGCCTGTAGTGTACAGGGACGTGTAGGTTAGTATATTAGCCATAGGAAATGCAAGGCTAGGGCAGGGGGTGGGTTTAGGTGGGATGTACTTTGGGGAGTCAGTGTTGACTTGATGGGCTGAATGGCTTGCCCCCAAACTGTAGAGATTCTATGATTTTGCAAATATGGAATAATTGTATGGGGTGAGGTGGTTTAAAAAAAAACAAACAATTCTATGTTGAAGTTATTTTTCATTGTTACTGCAATATATTAGAAACACAGGTAAGCAATTTTGCAAAGCAACAAAGCATTATACATTTTGATAAAAGTCACTCAATTTTACAAGAACATGTACACAAATTCTTTAAAGCACAACAGATTAAATTCAATTAATTTTGCATCATGTTATTTTTGTTGCTTTTAAGGTGGTAATTTATCCTTAATGTCATTATTAGATCTAAACTTAATAAATTATAAAAATAAATTATGATTAACTTTTCTCTGCTAATAATTGTAAATGGTTCAAATATTCAGTCAGTTTTTAAAAGATACTTTCCAAATTAGCCAGCAAATGAAGCCATTTTGTTAATTTAATTGCCAATTTCTCTCTCTGACTGCTGAAGGCATTGCTTCCATCTTGAGTCAAGAACTGGGCACCCTAATATTATGCCAAAAATAACAACTCAACACAGAATTGTTCTGAAAGACTAAGTTAGTCAGTCTTTATGAAAAGATGACAATCTGCATCAAAAACTGTTTCTTCCCTGTTAGTCAATGCTCACAGGACTGAATACTGCATTTTCTTCTTATTTAAGATTTCCAGCAATTTTTATTTACTTTCTATATTGTTCTATTCTTTATTAAAGAGGCTGAAAGGTAATACCAGACATCAATGTTGATAGGTTATTTGACTGCAAGAGAATCATAGTTGAGTTTCCATCTGCCAGCCACACACCATTTCAACAAAAGCTTTTAAGCAAGTTTGAGCAATGGAATCACTGACCAATTTTTAACACCTGATTTGCATCTGTGCCAAATGTATTTGTTGTTTCACTGATTCAGATCAGCTGACTCTGCATAGGTTGGAACTGAGCTTTGAACATCAATTTGATTTGCAATTCTAGGTATCACGGTTGTATTAGTGTCTTCATTCGGTCAGAAGAAATTGTGGGTTCAGATGTCACACCAAAGACTTTCAGGCATAACTTAGGGTGTTATTTTGGTGCAGTGAGAAAGAAAATTCCACTGGCAGACCACTAAGTCTGATTTTTGACCTCTCAGCAGATGGCTCAGTTCTGAATATATTAGAATCTCAGCTACTGTTTTTGGCATGAGATATTAAACTGAGACCCATTCAGACAGCAAAAAGTTCCCTTGGTACTTTACAAAGAGCAGGTTTTGTTCTCTTGATGAACCTGCTGCCTGCAAATTACCTGCCACATTTCTTGACACTTTGAAAGTGCTTTATTGTCTGTAAAGTGTTTTGGAATGTCCTGAGGTCATGGAAGATGTCAAAGGAAACTGTTTGTATGTATATCTATTTCCCTCTATGCCATTCACTTCATTTGGTACCTCCTTCTTTGAGGAGAATATGCATCAATGATTTCTTGCAGTTAATATACCTCAACTACAGATTGCTGAGATTGTTTTTTATAAGAAATTAATCTGGCCCAGCCAAGCATTATAGTATTTGCATAATCAACAAACTACTTTATGATAGTACATTGATGAACACACTTATAATGGTGAGAGTTTTACCCTAAGGTTTGGATAATAATTTCAAATCTCGCTGGGTCACAGGTCTTATATCTCATCAGAGGGAGCAACTGGTGGTGGTTTAATCTGAGGGTCACCATGCCTCAGGCAAGGAAAAGGCTTTAAATTTGGGACCTTTGCAGTGACCCCATCTGACACAGGAACTGAACCTATGGCTGTTAGCATCACTCAGCCTTAGAAACCGGCTATTCAGCTACCCAACCTATACACACTATATGGCTTCAGTGTGGTGTGATTTTTTTTTTTTGTATGATCTTCTAAAACAAAATTGAAAAAACAGTTAATTATAAATTCTGCCCTCCCTCCCAAAAAAATTCTCTCTCCTAAAGGTGCCAACTTAATTTGACTTCTGACCCCACAGATGCAGTCTGAGTAGAGAGGCAGCGGACTTAGGGAGAGAGTTCAGAAAAAGTATGCTGAGACAGCTGAAGGATCTGTCACCAATATTAGTTCGCCTTTTAGAGATGAAAAAATCTTTAACATCAGTTAGTTTTGGTAATAAGGGGACAGGAATGGGAATTGTTGTGAAAATAGGAAGTGCCGGTTAACATAGCTGAGCAAATGAACAATTTATCAATTCTTAGAAAAGCTATTAAAAACCGGTCTGAAGGATGAGCATTTTTGAAACTACGCAGAAATATGTGTGCATGAGTATACTTCCATCGATTTTAAAAAATACACAAAATCCATTTAAAAATGCTCCCAAATAGGCTAATAAAGAACCTTCTTATTCTTTGAGAATGTACGTGGACTTATTTACAGAACATTCTCAAAAAGGCTTAAGCAGGTGAATAGTCTTTAACAAGTACAAGGTCTGTGAATAACGAATAGATAAAACATTCTTAATTCTCATTGTTTGATGTTCTTGTCCTCACAGATGTGTATATATATACATTTTTTGCATCTTAGGCTTTTAATAGATTAGAGTGTATCTGCCTGATCATTTGTAATTCATCAGTAGCTGCCCTTGTGTTATGATTATTTCCACTGATTTTCTTTTCAACATAGTTCTCTGCACAGTAAACTGCTGAAACAGATCATCTGCTCACTGTAGGACCAGTCTTACTTTTCAATTCTAGAATTCGCTGAATCTTTCTTGATTTCAGTAATTACTGAGAATAAAGTTTTACAGCGTTAAACTTCTGGTTGACCAGCAGTACTTCTAAGTAATATTTTTAGTTCATGCTTGGGTTCGAACTGCATTGGGAATGTGACAGACGACACTCACCGATGGATTACTAGAGTCCTTGAAAATAAACTGTCAGTCATTCAGATTTCTGAGGAGTATTTTTTTCTGTTTTTTTGAATCTTTTGTTAATCAAACATAGTTCTTATTCCTGTGCATAACTTGCAGTGTTTCACTTTCTGGGCAGGCAGGCAAACATTCCTGCTTAGTGCCAACGCCATTCTCTGAACTAGACGCTTTAACTGAAAGTCCAAAATGAACCTCCCTGAAACTTTTCTCACTTTTGGTTAAAGTGCTTGTTCTTCTTTTCAGCTTTTCTTGATGGCATTTGGAGACTGGGAACTGATTATGTGGGAATCACAGGAATGTACCAACACTTGCACATACAGGAAAATTAGTGCAGAGTTAAATTAAAAATAAATCAATGTCTTCATACATAGTTAATTTTTCTTCTCATCTTCTCAAAAGATATTATAACTTATCAAGTATCCTTTGGTAAACATTTGCCTCATCAAAGATAAAAGGTGCTGCAGATGCTGGAGAATCCGAGATAACAAGCATGGGGCTGGACGAACACAGCAGGTCAAGCAGAATCATAGGAGCAGGAAAACTTGATGTTTCGGGCCTAAACCCTTCATCAGAAATGGGGGAGGGGAAGAGGGTTCTGAAATAAATAGGGAGAGAGGGGGAGGCGGATAGAGGAGAGGATAGGTGGAGAGGAGGCAGACAAGTCGAAGAGGCGGGGATGGAGCCAGTAAAGGTGAGTGTAGGTAGGGGGGTAGGGAGGAGATAGGTCAGTCCAGGGAGGACGAACAGGTCAAGGGGGCGGGATGATGTTAGTAGATATGAGATGGGGGTGTGGCTTGAGGTGAGAGGAAAAACAGGTTAGGGAGGTGGAGATGAGCTGTGCTGGTTTTGGAATGCGGTTGGGGGAGGGGAGATTTTGAAGCTTGTGAAATCCACTTGATGCCATTGGGCTGCAGGGTTCCCAGGCTGAATATGATTTGCTGTTCCTGCAGCCTTCGGGTGGCATCACTGTGGCATTGCAGGAGGCCCAGGATGGACATGTCGTCTGAGGAATGGGAGGGGGAGTTGAAATGGTTCGCGACTGGGAGGTGCAGTTGTTTGTTGTGAACTGAGCGCAGGTGTTCTGCAAAGCGGTCCCCAAGCCTCCGCTTGGTTTCCCCGATGTAGAGGTAGCCACAACGGGTACAGCGGATGCAGTATACCACATTGGCAGATGTGCAGGTGAACCTCTGCCTGATGTGGAAAGTCTTCTTGGGGCCTGGGATTGGGGTGAGGGAGGAGGTGTGGGGGCAGGTATAGCACTTCCTGCGGTTACAGGGAAAAGTGCTGGGTGTGGTGGGGCTGGAGGGGAGTGTGGAGCGGACAAGGGAGTCGCGGAGGGAGTGGTCCCTCCAGATAAGGGTGGGGAGGGAAAAATGTCTTTGGTGGTGGGGTCTGATTGCAGATGGCGGAAGTGTCGGAGGATGATGCGTTGGATCCGGAGGTTGGTGGGGTGGTATGTGAGGACGAGGGGGATACTTTTTTGGTTATTGTTGCGGGGACGGGGCGTGAGGGATGTGTTCCGGGAAATGCGGGAGACACGGTCGAGGGCGTTCTCGACCACTGTGGGGGGGAAGTTGCGGTCCTTGAAGAATGAGGACATTTGAGATGTGCGGGATTGGAATGTCTCATCCTGGGAGCAGATGCGGCGGAGGCGAAGGAATTGGGAATAGGGGATGGCATTTTTGCAGGAGGGTGGGTGGGAGGAGGTGTATTCCAGGTAGCTGTGGGAGTCAGTGGGCTTGAAATGGACATCTGTTACTAACATCATCCCGCCCCCTTGACCTGTCCGTCCTCCCTGGACTGACCTATCTCCTCCCTACCCCCCCACCTACACTCACCTTTACTGGCTCCATCCCCGCCCCTTCGACTTGTCTGCCTCCTCTCCACCTATCCTCTCCTCTATCCGCCTCCCCCTCTCTCCCTATTTATTTCAGAACCCTCTTCCCCTCCCCCATTTCTGATGACGGGTTTAGGCCTGAAACGTCAAGTTTTCCCGCTCGTATGATGCTGCTTGACCTGCTGTGTTCATCCAGCCCCATGCTTGTTATCTTGCATTTGCCTCATCAAGATTTTTCATCTAATAAAAGTTGATATAAAATAATTTTGTGTGCTGTCTTCTTGAAATGGTTCTGTTAAAATTAATCCATCAAAATACACTTAAAAATGTTGCCCTATTGTACAAGTAGTGATTAAGCAGCATTGTGAGTGAATTACATTTTTACAAACTGTCTCTTAAGGTTTCAACAGTTTTATCAGAGGTACTAATCCAGTTTACTTTGGGAAATAAAAAGGGACAATTATTCCTTTCTTCCCCATATATTTTGTGTTTCAGCACAACGAGCAGTGGAAACATTATTTATTACAAGCAGCAGATCCTGTTATGATAAGTATCATCCATTGCAAGCCTTGCCAGTATCACTGATTATCATTCCATTTCAGGACAATGTAATATAATGAAATTAACAAAGGCAAATGACATTCAAACATTTGAATTGGCAGACTCTTTTAGATGTTGTTCTCTATACATATAGCTTTGTTGCCTTATTATTTATAATTAACAAGTAGTAACATTTTCGTTTAAAGGTCATCAGCTACTTCCTAGCATGTTGGAACTCACCCACAACATGCATTAAAATTGTGAAGCTCCATCCAAAGTATGTTAAGGAACCCTAGACTCTAAACAACAGAACTACAATTGGAAATAAAAGCAGCAAGTATGAGCAGTTTTTACTAATTTAGCAATTACATATGGAATGCACAGCACTTTGATAAAGAAATGACAAGATTTATCATGAGAGTAACTTTTGCTTTTAGTGTGGGCAGTAAAGAGGTGGCACCCCAACCCACTAAACATTCCAGGCAAATTGGGCGCAGGGTTTATAACTGTTAATTGATCAGCAAAAACAGTCAATTACTGCCGTCAAAAATGAAAATTACATGCATATTTTACTGAGCGCTTGATGTAAAAATTTACCATTTGGTTGGTTGCTGACTTGCAAAATACAATAGTGATCAATTTTCCAGTACCACTGTTACCACTGCAGAAAAAAAAAGTCCCTTTGGTTGTATGCCATGATTTAAAATATTCATACATTTAAAAACGAAATTGTAAACTGAAAAGAATGACTTTAACTACAGTTGGGGTCAGGTAGAGGGATTATAGAGTCCATATTGCAAAGATTTTCCTGTTCCTACAATATTATCCCTCTCTACTACTTACTCCAAAGTTGTCAAAACTACTTCATTTGAAGCTGTGTTTAACTAACTTGATTGACTTAATCTTTTGATGAAATGACAGAAAGGATTGGTGAGGATTATGCAGTTGGCTGGTGTATAAAGACTTCTAAAAGACTTGGGCAAGAACATAGCAGGTGAAATATAATGTGAAAAAATGAGGCGTTGTGAACGTTGACAGAAAAAAGCAGAGAGACATTTCTTAAGTAAGTAGTGAAAAGTTGGAAACTGTTGGCCTCCAAAGTGATTGAGTGGCATGGTGGTGATGTTACTGCATTAGCAATCCAAATCCCCAGGGTCCTGGTGGCATGAGTTCAAATCCCACTGTGAGAGGTGGTGAAATTTGAATTTTAAAGAGCTAGTTTAATGGTGACAATGTAACCAGCGCTGTCTGTCGCAAAAACTCATCTGGTCTGTACATGTCCTTTAGGGAAGGGAGTCTGTCATTGCCTGGCCTACATGTGACTCCAAAACCACTGCAATGTGATTGACACTTAATTGCCCTCCAGGTGATCAGGGATGAAAATCAATGCTGGCCTAGCCAGTGATGCCCATATCCTCTGAATGAATTTTAAAAATGTAGGTTCACCAATTAATAAGGAAGAAAATTGGCATGTTAATAACAAGAGAATTTGAGTACAAGTTCTGCAATTGTTTAGATGCTTGGTGATGCCACACTAAATATTATGTCCAGTTTTGGTCTCCTTATTTAAAGATATGCTATGATTGAAACGAAACAGCAGTTTGCCAAATTAATCGTTTGGATGACGGGATGTTTATGAGGAGACATTGAGTAAAATTGGCCTGTATTCTCCAGAGTTTTGAAGAATGAGAATTGCCCTCACTGAAATTTACAAAGTTTCTACAGGGCATGACAGGGTTAATGCAAATAGGATGTTTCCCCTCGCTAGTGACTTTAGAACTAGGAGACATAGTTTCAGTGACAAAAATTGAAATTGCTGAAAAGGCACAGCAGGTCTGGCAGCATCTGTGGAGAGAACTCAGAGTTAACGTTTTGGGTCAAGTGTCCCTTCCTCAGAACATTTGGACTACCACATACAACTCTGGTCACACTGCTATAGGAAGAATGTTATTAAACTGGAAAGGGTGTGAAAAAGATTTAAAAGGATGTTACTGAGACTGGAGGGTTTGACTTATAAGAAGAGACTGGATAGACTGGGACCTTTTTTTACTGGGGCGTAGGAGGCTGAGGGATGACTTTATAGAGGTTTATAAAATCATGAGGGGCATAGATAAGGTGAATAGCAAAGGTGTTTTCCCCAGGGTAGGGAGTCCAAAACTAGAGGGCACAGGTTTAAGATGAGAGGGGAAAGATTTAAAAGTGCCCTGAGGGGCAACTTTTTCACAGAGAGGGTGGTACACATATGGAACAAGCTGGCACAGGAAGTGCCAGAGGTGAGTACAATTACAACATTTAAAAGACATTTGGACAGGGACGTGGATAGGAAAGGATTAGAGGAATATGGGCCAAATGCAGGCAAGTGGGACTAGTTCCATTTCAGAAACCTAATCGGTATGGGTGTGTTGGGCCGAAAGGTCCGTTTACGTGCTGAATGACTCCATGACACTATAACTGGTTGATTTGAAAATACATGAACACTTGGGCTGAGGACGTTAAGCAGTCCTTAATTGCCTGTTAGGTTTCAATTGGTGGTAGGGTGAGAGGGTCAAACAAGGACTTACCCTCTGCAACTTAAGCTCATCCCCTATGGGAGGAGAAGGTTTTACCCATAGAGAATAAAAGCAAGGAAGTTTTGGTTAAGCTTTACGAAACACTGGTTTAGACTCAACTGGACTTTAATGTCTAGAATTGGACATCATGCTCTAAGAATGATGTGAAGGACTCAGAAATGGTGCAGAAGATTTATGAGAATGGTTCCTACAATGCAGAACTCCAATTATGTGAATAATTTGGTAACGCAGTTGTTGTTCTCTCTACAGAATAGAAGGTTCGAAAGAAAGTTTTGAAGAAATGTTCAACATTGCGAAGTGTCTCAGAAGCTATTTCAATTAGCAGGTGCTTTGAAAGCCTGAAGCTACTGATTTAAGATTGGCAAAAGGACTAACAACGATGGGATGGAAACCTTTTTTATGTACTGAATGGTTAGGACCTGGAATGCACTGTCTGAGTGTGTTGATGGCAGACATTTTCACGGCTTTCCAAAAGGTAACTAGGTATCTAAAAAAAATTGCAGGGCGATGGGGAAACAGCATGGGAGTAGAATTAGTTGGGTTGCTTGTACAGATAGCTGACATCAGCATAGTGCTTCACCCACTTTAGAATTCATTTTTGAGAATCACAGCTCATCATTACATGATCCAAGAGTTAGGTCCTTCACAGATTTTTTTTTGCGTTTTGTCAAAAGATGGCGATTTATAATCAGGAATTCAAAATATAGCCCCACCAAAGCCGATGGGAACATCCTTTGTAAGGACTTAGGAATATGTAATGTTTTGTAAATTCACAAAAATTGCTTTCTACATATGATTTTGAACTTTAGAAGCATGAGTGGTTGACTCACAATTTCATACAAACTTGCAACTGTGTGATCTGAACCCCTTTGTTAGATTTTTAAGATTTAGTGGCTGCAAACTAAAATTTGCAGATATATGTGTTAAAGGAGTTTTAATGTTTCAGGATACTTTAGGGTGGTATTTTTCCAAGTTTCCAGAGTTTAGTAAATGGAGAAAATGCACATTTTTTTGCTTCCCCCTTTTGTTTCTAAAGATGTGAGTGTAAGAACACTTAGTAAAGTAGTGATTAAACGCTGCAGAGCTGGCTCGAGGGCCATATGGCCTACACTTTCTCCCATTTCTTATGTCTTCATTTGTCACCTTCTGAATGAATGAAATAACATCCGCAGAACACTTTAATTTGGAGTTACAGAAAATCTTTTAAAGACTGTGATAAATGTTGCATTATACACTGCCTGACTAGTTTAAAAAACACACACTTTTGCTGCTTTGCAGAAAAATGGAAATTAAAACCTTTACAGTCACCTGCCACCTACTAGATAATCTTTTATCAGGGCAGACATCCTATTGTTTTGGGAAAATACATTTTATTTTTTGATGGGACAAAGAAAATCTTGGTGTTACTGCACATGACCTGTAGATAATCAACAAACATTCAGTTCCCCTTTCAATAATTTCAGGTGATCTGCTGCAAAACACTCACTTATTAGTACTATTTACCTATTAAGAGTTTTTTTTAAAATTCTGAGACCAAAGTCAATACATTGCTCCTGATAACACAAACATGTCTGATGTAGGAAACTGGCACATTTCATTGCTGCTTAAAGCTGACATTCACTTGTCTTTTCATGTAGTATAAACTGGTCAAGCTCAGTCGCCATTTCACTGTCGTCCATTCCTTCCAAGTTCTTTGTGTGCTCAGTTTCACTGTACACTGATTCATCGTCACGGTGATTTTCCACACTATGTCTGATGCCATAACCAAAATAGATTGCAAATCCTTTAAGCAGAATAAAAATTATTAAAGGAGCAGACCATATTAATATGTCATTATTGATTAACAAGTTACGTTGTAATATATTGGGCGGCATGGTGGCTCAGTAGTTAGCACTGCTGCCTCACAGCGCCAGGGACCCAGGGTTTGATTCCACCCTCGGGCGACTGTCTGTGTGGAGTTTGCACATTCTCCCCATGTCTGCGTGGGTTTCCTCTGGGTGCTCTGGTTTCCTCCCACAATCCAAAGATGTGCAGGCTGGGTGGATTGGCCATGCTAAATTGCCTGTAGTGTTCAGGGATGTGCAGATTAAGGGGATAGGTCTGTGGGATGCTCTGTGTGTTGGTGTGGACTTGTTCGGCTGAAGGGCCTGTTTCCACACTGTTGGAATTTCAACAAGATTGTAATATGGTATGATCTGCCTGTATGGCATCCAAAATGACACTTTTCACCGTATCTCAGTACATGTGACAACAATAAATCGAATCACAACAAAACAAAAATCAAAACTTTCTGAAATAACACAGTGTGGAGCTGGAGGAGCACAGCAGGCCAGGCAGCATCAGAGGAGCAGGAAAGTTGACATTTTGGGTCGGGACCCTTCTTCATTTCTGAATGAAGCTTGGCCTGCTGTGCTCCTCTAGCTCCACACTGTGTTATCTCTGACTCCAGCATTGGCAGTTCTTACTATCTCTGAGTGAGTCAAAACTTTCTGAGGTTTTCTTTATGAAAGACAAAAGTTCTGGAAGAAATATTCTGTATTTGGTACCTCTATAAAATGATGAAATTTGATAGGGAGAAAACTCTGTTAATAGATTCAGGGAGGGTTGCGGTTTAGTAATGACACCCTTCCATCTTTTTGTTATGTTTAGTGAACATTCCTTAAGTATAAAGGTTAGCTATAACAAGGTTTACATGAATGAATCGTTTACTGGGAAAGTTACAAAGAAAACAAAGGAATCTGTAAGACTGGCAAAAGCCTACTTTGGTTATCCAACATTATTACAGAATCCAGTCTTTTAAAAATTTTAGAACCTCATCTAATTTAACATGCATAGTTTTACAACTATTTTAATAAATATGGTAACCAATTATAACCAGCAGATGGCATCACAACTTGCAACTCAAACCAGCCAAGTGAAACTCCTATTTCGAGATATTGTTCTTCAGCAAGCTAGTCCATGTCCTCTAGCATTATACATGTTAAGTCAAATTATGGCTACTATTACATTTCTTTGATAATTAAAAAAAAATTCCTCTCTCTTTTCAGAATTTGATAACATTTTTTACTTCTGTCAGCCCTCTTCTGGACCTATCTTATTTCCCCTTTCTATCTCCTGAAAGAACTGCAGATTTTGTTGAAACTTTTCATCCCATACTCATTATGACAATACGTGTCAATGCATATGAAAATGAATGATTATACCGTATGAGAAGACAGTGATGATTGTTTGGCAAGACGACTCTTGAGTGTAGAGCCATTGACATGGAGAAGGCACGAGTTAGATGATGACTGGCAGCTTTATTTCAATTTTAGGCCAATCAGGTTGATTCTGATTGGCCAAGGAATTGACCAAGGATTGGCAAATGAACCAGACAACGGCTGTCATTTATTTTGTTAGGCTAAAACAGTCATAATGACTGTACATGTACTTTCTGTATTAACATAAGTGCCCTATACTAAGTGTACCTATACCACATTGACAATCCGAAATTTGACGTCAGCATAATTTTTTGTTGACTCTGGACTGTTGACCAAATGTTGTTCCATCACGGAACCACATATAAGACAGCTATACATAGGTGTTATCAGGGCTTGCAATATTCAAAACGCAACATCCAACATAAGATAACAAGGTGTGGAGCTGGATGAACACAGCAGGCCAAGCAGCATCATAGGAGCAGGAAAGCTTGACGTTTCGGGCCTAGACCCTTCGTCAGAAATGGGGGAGGGGAAGAGGGTTCTGAAATAAATAGGGAGAGAGGGGGAAGCGGATAGAGGATGGATAGAGGAGAGGATAGGTGGAGAGGAGGCAGACAAGTCGAAGAGGCGGGGATGGAACCAGTAAAGGTGAGTGTAGGTGGAGGGGTAGGGAGGAGATTGGTCAGTCCAGGGAGGACGGACAGGTCAAGGGGGTGGGATGAGGTTAGTAGATAGGAGATGGGGGTGGGGCTTGAGGTAGGAGGAGGGGATAGGTGAGAGGAAGAACAGGTTAGGGAGGTGGAGATGAGCTGGGCTGGTTTTGGGATGCGGTTGGGGGAGGGGAGATTTTGAAGCTTGTAAAATCCACATTGATACCATTGGGCTGCAGGGTTCCCAGGCTGAATATGAGTTGCTGTTCCTGCAGCCTTCAGGTGACACCATTGTGGCATTGCAGGAGGCCCAGGATGGACATGTCATCTGAGGAATGGGAGGGGTAGTTGAAATGGTTCGCGACTGGGAGGTGCAATTGGTTGTTGCGAACTGAGTGCAGGTGTTCTGCAAAGCGGGCCCCAAGCCTCTGCTTGGTTTCCCCGATGTAGAGGAGGCCACAACGGGTACAGCAGATGCAGTATACCACATTGGCAGATGTGCAGGTGAACATCTGCTTGATGTGGAAAGTCTTTTTGGGGCCTGGGATTGGAGTGAGGGAGGAGGTGTGGAGGCAGGTGTAACATTTCCTGTGGTTGCAGGGAAAAGTGCCGGGTGTGGTGGGGCTGGAGGGGAGTGTGGAGCGGACAAGGGAGTCACGGAGAGAGTGGTCCCTCCGGAAAGCAGATAAGGGTGGGGAGGGAAAAATGTCTTTGGTGGTGGTGTCGGATTGCAGATGGCGGAAGTGTCAGAGGATGATGCGTTGGATCCAGAGGTTGGTGGGGTGGTACGTGAGGACGAGGGGTACTCTTTTTTGGTTGTTATTGCAGGGATGGGGTGCAAGGGATGAGTTGCGGGAAATGCGGGAGACACGATCGAGGGCGTTTTCAACCACTACGGGGGGGAAGTTGCAGTCCTTGAAGAATGAGGACATCTGAGATGTATGGGAGTGGAATGCCTCATCCTGGGAGCAGATGCGGTGGAGGCAAAGGAATTGGGAATAGGGGATGGCATTTTTGCAGGAAGGTGGGTGGGAGAAGGTGTATTCTTGGTAGCTGTGGGAGTCCCTGTCCGCTCCACACTCCCCTCCAGCCCCACCACACCCGGCACTTTTCCCTGCAACCCCAGGAAGTGCTACACCTGCCTCCACACCTCCTCCCTCACCCCAATCCCAGGTCCCAAGAAGACTTTCCACATCAAGCAGATGTTCACCTGCACATCTGCCAATGTGGTATACTGCATCCGCTGTACCCGTTGTGGCCTCCTCTACATCGGGGAAACTAAACGGAGGCTTGGAGACCGCTTTGTGGAACACCTGCGCTCAGTTCGCAACAAACAATTGCACCTCCCAGTCGCGAACCATTTCAACTCCCCCTCCCATTCCTCAGATGACATGTCCATCCTGGGCCTCCTGAAATGCCACAATGATGCCACCTGAAGGCTGCAGGAACAGCAAATCATATTCAGCCTGGGAACCCTGCAGCCCAATGGCATCAATGTGGATTTCACAAGCTTCAAAATCTCCCCTCCCCCAACCGCATCCCAAAACCAGCCCAGCTCGTCCCCGCCTCCCTAACCTGTTCTTCCTCTCACCGATCCCCTCCTCCCACCTCAAGCTCCACCCCCATCTCCTATCTACTAACATCATCCCGCCCCCTTGACCTGTTCGTCCTCCCTGGACTGACCTATCTTCTCCCTTCCTCCCCACCTACAGTCACCTTTACTGGCTCCATCCCCGCCTCTTTGACCTGTCTGTCTCCTCTCCACCTATCTTCTCATCTATCCATCTTCTATCCACCTCTCCCTCTCCCCCTTTTTATTTCAGAACCCCCTTCCCCTCCCCCATTTCTGAAGAAGGGTCTAGGCCCGAAACGTCAGCCTTCCTGCTCCTCTGATGCTGCTTGGCCTGCTGTGTTCATCCAGCTCTACACCTTGTTAGCTAGGATTCTCCAGCATCTGCAGTACCTATTATCTCCATCCAACATAAGATGTAATTTTGAGATCGGACATCATTTGTTGATTAATCCTGAGTGTGCTAAGAGTTTTGTTGACAGCCAATTTAGAATTGTCAGATTGGCTCACTGTGTCGAGCCCTTGTATGAATACACAGGATCTTATGGAAATAGAAATAACATGTACAAATAATACCTGGTTCAACAAACAAAATGGGTGACAGGCATTCTATGATCAATGTATAGCCTTGAGAAATCATCAATCTGAATCAACCAACGCATTTTAAAATTTATACAAATTTGGCACACATCTTCTAACTGGTGCAGAGATAAAAGGTACTGCAGATGCTGGAGAATTCGAGATAACAAGCATAACATCATAGGAGCAGGAAAACTCGACGTTTCAGGCCTAGACCCTTCATCAGAAAGGGTCTAGGCCCGAAACGCCAAGTTTTCCTGCTCCTATGATTCTGCTTGACCTGCTGTGTTCAGCCAGCCCCATGCTTGTTATTTCTAACTGATGCATTCGCCTCTACAAATCAGAATCCACACACACACACTGATCATCCTCAATAGTAATCCTCTGACAGTGTGGCACCTCCTCAGTACTGATCCTCTGATGGTTTGACACCTCTGCAAGATGGATCCTCAGATAGTGTTGCACTTTCTCTGTACTGGCCATCTGCTGATATGGTACATATGGACCCTCATACTCCCTCCGCACTGACCCGCTGATGGATCTGCACTCTCTCAGTACTGACCCTTTCACAGTGCAGCTCTCCCACAGCACCAACTCTCTAACAGTGTGGCACACCCCCGCAGTACTGACCCGCACACAGCAGCAGTCCTTTTGTGCCGATCCTCAAATGGTGTGGCATTCCCTGAGTACTGAGACTCTAACAGCTGCACTCCCTTATTATTGACACTCTGACCATGTGATACTTGTCCTGATCCTCTGATGGCCTGCACCAGCATTTGGGCTGGTGAGGTCTTGGGAAAATGTGGCCCTCCTTGGCTCCTATTGCAGGTTCATCAAGTTCCCACTAACCATTCATATTCCAGTCAACTCCTATCTCTTAGACTTTGAACAATTAAATAAATCTTTGACTTTTTTGAGCTCTCATGAATGACTAATAAAAACATATTGTTTCAAACGTGTTCAATTTTACATAAGTGGCCTTCACACACTTGTAAGCCCAAATAATATGGCTCCAAGTCTTATTGATGCCTGAATACCTGCTAAATGAAATAAAACCAAGTAATGGACATCATATTGTAGCTTCATGTCTGAAAATAAAAGTTTCCAACTTTGCCTTTAGGCTGTCACGGTATTGGAAATCAGATAGACTGGCAGTGAAAATGAGAACACTGGAGCCTTGTGCTTAAACATTTACAAGATTTTGTTCAGACACACATTGTATTTATTTGGTGCGTCTCCAACTAACGACTCAACTCTTCTTTCAAACTGCTCCTAAACGTGTGCACACAGTTGGCAATTATTGCTCCCATATTGCTTAATCTTCCATATCCTCCCTCCAGAAGGCCCACTCATTTCACACAAAATCAAGTTACAATGCAAAATGTTAACTCTATATTAATTGGGTATTGCTTGTATTCAAGTGGTGGGCATTAATAATTTGTGCTCACAAGTGTGTAAAGGCCACTTACATAAAATAGGGGAGGTGCTGAACACCTTTTAAACTGTATGTTTTTACCAGTCATTCATGACAGCAGAGGTTAAGGTGCTAAACTGGAACAGGCTCAATTTTGGGTCCATTGGGCAGGATCTAGCAGAGGTCGATAGGGTGAGGCTGTTTGAAGGAAAAGGAATGACTGGCAAATGGGAGGCCTTTAGAAGTGTAATATCAAGAGTCCGGGGACAGTGTGTCCCTGTTCGGGTGAAGGGAAAAGCTGGCAGGTTTAGGGATCCCTGGCTAATGAGGGATATTGAGGCGCTGGTCAGGAAAAAGAAAGTATCCATTGGGTTTAAGCTATCGGGCTTAAGTGAATCCCTAGATGACTATAAAAAGTGGAGGAGCACACTTAAGAGGGAAATCAGAAGAGCAAAAGGAGGGTATGAGATGGGTATGAGATGGATCTGGCAGATAAGGTTAAGGATAATCCCAAGAGGTTCTATAGCTATATTAAAACTAAAAGGGTGGCTAGGGAGAGAGTAGATCCCCTTAAAGATCAGTATGGCCATCTATGCGTGGAGCCACAGGAGATGGGGGAGGTTTTTAATGAATATTTCTCCTCGGTGTTCACGGAGGACAGAATCATGGATGCTAAGGAATAAGAGAAACAAGTGAGAGAAACATGTTTCGGACCGCATACATATTACCAGAGATGAGGTGTTTGCAGCCTTAAAGTGCATTAAGGTGGATAAATCCCCGGGTCTGATCAAGTCCATCCTCGGACGTTGCAGGAGGCTAGAGAAGAAATTGCACAGGCCTTTGCAGAGGCTTTTGCTTCATCTTTAGCCACTGGTGAAGTTCCAGATGACTGGAGGGTGACTAATGTTGTTCTATTGTTTAAGAAAGGTAGCAAAGACAAGCCAGGGAACTATAGGCCAGTGAGCCTGACATCAATGGTAGGCAGGTTATTGGACAGTATACTGCAGGACAGGATCAACCAATAGTCAAGGTCTGGTTAGGGATAGACAGTATGGATTTGTACACGGGAAGTCATGTCTGACAATTCTTTTAGAGTTTTTCGAAGCGGTAACCAAGAGGATACATGAGGGTAGGGCAGTGGATGTTGTCTGTATGGACTTCAGTAAGGCCTTTGACAAGTTCCCACATGGAAGGCTAGTCATGAAGGTTAGGCTGCACGGGATCCAGGAAGACCTAGCTAATTGGATTCAAAACTGGCTCGATGATAGGAAGCAGAGGGTGATGGTGCAGGTTGTTTCTCGGACTGGAAGACATAGTTAAACTGGAAAGTGTGCAAAGAAAATTTACGAAGATTTTGCCAGGACTAGTAGGCCTGAGTTATAGGGAGAGGTTGGCCAGGATTGGACTTTATTCCTTGGAATATAGGAGAATGAGGGGTGACCTTATTGAGGTGTATAAAATCATGAGGGGCATAGATAGGATGAATGCATATAGTCTTCTTCCCAGGGATGGGGAACTGAAAACTAGAGGCCATTGATTTAAGGTGAGAGAGCATAGATTTAAGAAGGACCTGAGGGGCGACTTCTTCACGCAGAGAGTGGTACATATATGCAGTGGGCTGCCAGAGAAAGTGGTTGAGGCAGGTACAATAGCAACATTTAAAACACATTTGGATAGGAAGGGTTTTTTGTTTTTTTTTCATTAATGGAATGAGGGCATTGCTGGCCAGGCAGCATTTAGTGCCCATCCCTAATTGCCCAAAGGGCAGTTCAGAGTCAACCACATTGCTGTGGGTCTGGAGTCACATGTACGCCAGACCAGGTTAGGATGGCAGTTTCTTCCCCTAAAGGACATTAGTGAACCAGATGGGTTTTTCCTGACTATCAACGATGGATTCATGGTCATCATTAGATTCTTAATTCCAGATATTTTATTGAATTCAAATTCCACCATCTGCCTTGGCGGGATTTGAATCCAGGTCCCCAGAATGTTATCTGCATCTCTGGATTAACAGTCCAATGGCCCATCAGGCCATTGCCTCCCTAGTTTAGGGATAGACCAAATGTGGGCAATTGGAACTAGCTGAATGAGCTGCATGGACCATTTTGGGCAGAAGGACCTGTTTCCATGCTGTATTACTTCGTGACTCTAAATAGAAATAAGTAGGATTGGAAGTGAAATCAAGGTTGAATCCATGACTGAAGATCCAGGAAGGTACTGGCCTCTGTCTGGTACCTCAGCTAAATATCCAACATTCATGAGTGACTCTTGATGAGTGCTGAAACATTATCAGTTCGTGGTGAACACTGCAACTGATCCTGAGTGGTCTTCAGCTGACATTCCTGTGCATTCAGAGGCACAACAGCCACCAGATATTTTACAGCTGTGAATCCTGACATGCAACAGGAAATTTCAAACATTTTAAACAGTTTAAAAAATCATATTCCCAGTACTTACCAACAGCCATCCAAATAGAAAAACGAATCCAAGTGCCTCCATTCAACTGCATCATCAAGTAGATATTGACAAAGATGCTGATTAGAGGTAGGAATGGTAAAAGTGGAACCTAAAATATATCAAATGGTTTGTGTTAACTTAACATAGAAAGTTTTTTTCAATTCATTCACTGGATGAGGGCGTCACTGGCTAGGCCAACATTTATTGCCCATCCCTAATTGCCCTCAGGGTAGTTAAAAGTCACCACATGGCTTTGGATCTGGAATCACATGTAGGCCAGACCAGGCAAGGATGGCAGGTTCCTTTCCTAAAAGACATTAATAGCCCACATGGGCTATTCCAACAATTGGCAATGGATTCATGGTCATCATTAGACTCCTACTTCCAGATTTTTTTACTGAATTCAAATTCCACCAGTGGGATTCAAACCTGGGTCCCCGGAACATTACCTGTGTCTCTGGATTAACATCCAGCAAATAGGTCATTGCCTTCCCCTAAGTATGGGTGTAGAAATCCTATAAATTACATTTTTCATGAATGGCAATTCACAGGAGAATCTGCTGTAATGCTTTTATAGTTGTGTGAAATAGACAATAATAGTCACATTTTCGCTCCTGAGTCAGATGGATAGCCTGAATTGGGAAATTTCCCCACTCACTGCAATCACCTCTGATAAGGCGTTCTGCTGACCCAGTTTTCATTTGGGGGTGGTGGGTGCAGGTTAGAGTTGGGCTCACTGCCCCCGGATGTGGACTGGAGGTGGCTGTAGAGGCTGTTGAGTGCCAGGGCAGGCTGTTTAAAGGAACTGCCTCAGTTTTCTGGGACTTCTTCCCAGTACTTTTGTTAAATATTAGGTGCTCTGCGCCGCATTAACCAATCACTGCCCCTGCCACCCATTATCCATGCCAACTCATGCCCACTAAATAATATTTTGGTCAGCTCTGAGGGGGATTTGGAGGAGGGTTTGGGGTGTAGAGGAGTAGAAGAGGGCTCCAAGAGAGGACTGACTGTGGGGGGGGTCAAGGGAATGGAGGAGAATAATGGGAAGAGCTTGGTGTTGTGGGTGTGGTGGAAAAATCAGCCAAGGTAAGAAAAGGAGAAGCGAGAAGGATTCATCTGTGCTGTCGAAATGTGGTTTTATCTTGAAGTGTCAGCTGGACAGAGGCCCTACAGTCACCTACAAAATTTCAATTATCCCCATTGTTGTGTTATGTCTCATGGGTTAGTCTGACTTTAAGATAAATGCTTATGATACCATCATTGTATCATAACATATGACTTGAGGAAATGGTCTCATACTGGACCTTATCCTGCGATCATTTGAAGTGCTGGAAGCACTTAATATTAGCCCAGACACATGTGCCTGAGGAATGTAATGTTTGTACGCAATAATTAGTTGCAAAAATGTCTGTTTGTTTCTTCAATACTACAATATCCATGTCCAATTTCTTGTGTTACAAGAGGCAACATATGCATCAAGTTAAAAAATAAAGTTGGGGGCAAACTCATGCCACCCAGACAGTGATCTCAAGGAAAGTGACCCTTTATAATCCATAAAAACGAGCACTAGCTGATCCTGCAAGTTCATCCATAACCCACAGAGTGATGAGTGCGGCACTAAACACTAACATTAACATTCAGAAAGTGTGCAAAAAACATAATATCGTTATTTCCACAATACTGGAAACATCCCTATTGACATTGTAACCATCAATGTATACTGACCATGAGGTGTAACAGTCTAAAATAACAATAATGTGCACATGATCAAGGTGAAATCAATGTAATATAAATTACTTACAAGTGAAATTTAAATTTGAAAACACCCATGCTTTCTTTGCATTCTCAATAAATCTTATGTTAATGGCAGTGGCCACTGGAGAGGAAAGTGGTGGTTGCAATGAAGAGTATTTTTGTTTGATCAGGAAGCTCCGTTACATACCACCTGTCCCTGCTACATTATTGGCTGGTGGTGCATTTGAGAACTGAAGAGAATCACCCACAGTGTCGTCAAATATATCACCTGTGCATGCTGCCTGTACTTTACATTTTAATTAGAATTGTGTGGGAACCAGCAAGATAGGGTGAACACTTCTGATTCTGCCATTGGGAACAGTGTGCCACTAACAAAGGAAAAGGATCCAAAAGGAAAAGGTCCAAAGGTGGATTGGCTATGTTAAATTGCCCGTAGTGTTCAGGGATGTGTAGATTAGGTGTGTTACAAGGGGATGGGTGTGGGTGGGATGCTCCAAGGTTCGGTGTGGACTTGTTGGGCCAAAGGGCCTGTTTCCACACTGTAGGGATTCTATGATAACAAAATTCCACCCATCTTTTCTATGCTTACTCTACCAGACATTTCCACTGTCATATAACCCCTATCTGGTCATCCCTCAACATTCTCTCATACTTTCATTAATAGAGGGATTGAGTTCAAGAGCTGTGAAGTTATGCTCCAGCTATACAAAACCCTGGTTCAGCAACATCTGGAGTATTGTGTCCAGTTCTGGTCACCTCATTACAGGAATGATGTGGAAGCATTGGAAAAGGAGCAGAGGAGATTTACCAGGATGTTGCCTGGAATGGAGGGAAGGTCTTATGAGGAAAGGTTGAGAGAGCTAGGGCTTTTCTCTTTAGAATGATGAAGGATGAGAGGTGACTTGATAGAGGTGTACAAAATGATCAGAGGTACAGATAGAGTAGACAGCCAGAGACTTTTTCCTAGGGTGGAGGTATCTATTATGAGGGAGCATAGTTTTAAAGTGAGTGGAGGTAGATATAGGGGAGACATCAGAGGTAGGTTCTTTACTCAGAGAGTGGTAGGGGCGTGGAATGCATTGCCGAAGAGGGTGGTGGAGTCGGCCTCATTAGGGGCATTTAAGCGGCTATTAGATAGGCATATGGATGATATTATAAGGTAGCGGTGGAGGTTAGATAGACCTTAGGTTTAGGGTAAAAGTTCGGCACAACATCGTGGGCCGAAGGGCCTGTACTGTGCTGTACTGTTCTATGTTCTGTGTTCTATACAGTCCCAGCCTGTTTAAATTTTTTTCCCTGAAAGAACCTCTCAGTTCTGGCATCATCCGTTTACATCTTTTTGGCACTTGTCCTAGTGTTTCTGTTTCCTTTTTGTAATACTGTATGGAAACCAGAAATGAGCGGTGTGATATAACCAAAGCTTTATACAAGTTTATACAAGTTTGCCCTTCCATTCTGTCCCTCTAGAAATATTCAGTATCTTGATTGTTCTATTAGTTTCTTCTAAATCTCCACTTAATCTACGTACCTATACCCTGGATCCTTTTGCTTTTCTACCCTAGTTACACTCTTAATGATCAAAGAAGTAGATCGTCATCTTATTCTTCTAATAACGTACCACCTCACACAGTGAAATTTATTTGTCGCCTATTATGCTGGCTACATGGGGTATTTCTATTTGCTAATCTGTAACTAGTTAGAAAATTTGAAAAGATACAATGCAAATTACCATGGACAAAATTAACTGTATGCCAGTGCAACACTAAATTGCAGCGTACACTAAACTCGTGACTGCAGCAACTCATGTATTCACCATCTACCATTCTTTCTCTGTTTTCTTAAATTGGGAAAACCAGCATTTATTGCATACCTTAATTGCTCCGATAAGGTGGTGATGTGCCTTCATTTTGAAATGCTGTTGTCCATATCTATTTTTTTCTTATTCTTTGTAATGGTTTGATATTACTGAGCAGCTTGTGCGATTACTTCAGAGGGTGGTTAGGAGCTTATCATATTAGTGTGGGCTTGACACAGGTGAATTAGTTGTGTTTTTATAACAATCTGAAAGTTGTTCAGTTCCTTTTTTAAATTTCCAGATCCTCAGAAACAGAATTCAAATTCAAACCACTTAAGTTGAATTTGAACACCTGATCTTTGGCTGGTGGCCCAGTAATATAACCTTTGTGTACTGTGTACTCAATTTCTACTCTATAGCATGCAGTTAACTTCTGATTGAATTCAGCAACAGAAACTCTAGAATAGAATGTTGATCAGTTACCATGAACGTTACTTTGAGTTGACTCTGAGGTTGTTTGTAGATGATGAAAACACAGACACCAAGTATGATCAGCAGTACAGCAAGAATCCCCATACTCCAGGGCACCGCAGAAAGAATGGCTTCATTGGCATAAGTAATCAGCACACTTAATGCACAAATGATAACAGCTGAAAAAGAAAGATGTAGATTAGAATGGGCATTTAAAATGTGTTACATTTAAGACAAGTACTTAAATAGTAAATTTTGAATCAATGGTGCCTACCATTGCCTATCAATGGTACATAAGGAAGTTGTGGGTACACTGCGCGTGATTTTTTGATATGTATCTTACTAGACCAGGCTTTCTATGCCAGTACACTTCAGCAAATTACCATCTCACCCATTGTATCGTATTATTTATATCTAACCTTTTTTTCCTTTCAGAAACGGACAATACTGGAAATACGCAGAAGTCAATATGCACATGACAGGGAGCGATAAAATAAAATTTTAGGTATTACCTTTGCTTCACATTTCTGGCACCTGCAGGTTAGTGAACAAAATTAAAGTACAAGTGTTTGGAGGTAAACACTAACGTGGATTGAGGGTTGATTAACAGGTAGAAAGCAGAGAGTAGGAATAAATGCATCATTCTCATATTGGCAGGCTGTGATCAATGGGGAGCTGCAAGGATCAATGCTTAGATCCACCCATGTTCACAACATATCTCAATGACTTGGATGTGGAAAGGAATTGTAATATTTCCAAGTTTGTGGTTAACAAAACTTGTGGGAATATGAGTTGTGAGGAAGATGCAAATAGGCTTTAAAGGTAATCAGATTGGTTGAATGAGAGGGCAAGAGCATAGCAGATGGAATATGTTATGTGAGGGCACTCACTTTGGTAGAAGGAACAATCTCAGAATAAAAGGCAGTTATCCCTCTGTGGTTCATTGATTCTTTACAGACTGAACATTTGGTGAATAGACATGGAAGTGCAAAAGGTGCATATGATTGTATGAGGGGCCAAGGGGGAGCTGAGAGGAAAGGAATAGGATAGCAGTTAGGACGTTTGTCGGGTGAGGGCTACAAGACTTTTTCATGTTTTATTGCCTTTAATACAACTAGAGCTTTAAACAGCTCAGCCCTGCAGCAGGGAGTATGAAAATCATGACCACTTTCTCAAAAATAGGCCTTAACAAATTTTTAGTCCAAATTTTCCATGTTTTGCTCTCAAATTTGCCAGCCCCTCTATCAGAGGCACCATTTTTGGAACTGACATGGTTTGGATGCAGCAATGACTCCACCTTTCCTCTTCTTTTCACTAAACTGGCATGTAAACAAATGGAACAAAAATCTTTGCTATCCTGAATGATCTCACCTCACAATTCTTAGTCAGTCAGGCTACTGGTATCACTGAGTTATAAAACAAACCAACTATCTTCTCTACTATACTGTTACATGTAACTCATGGTGTCTTTTTCTTCCACAATTGTTTTTTTTCCCCCAGTGTCAAGTATCTTCATTATATAATGTCATCCAATAAATTACCAGGCAGAACTGTTCTGCACTATATCAGCCAACTGGCATTATTTGAGAATTCCTTGGTCCAACTGCTGCTTTTGCTGTGATTATTTTGTTTGTGCTGTTGAAGTAACTGATGTTATTCCAGCTGGCAATAGAAGGCTTATTATCTTGCCCTTTCTTTCCCCATCAGAACTGCTTCAGCATCTTGGTTCAATCATGCCTTCCATTTCCATAAGCAAGAAATGGGATCATTTGTACTCATTTCTTGGCACTGTGTCCTTCGAGTTCCAAAATTACATCATGGTGCAAATCTAAGCACAGGGCTTCAGAGTAAGAGTAGGCAATTTGTCCCTTTTCTCTTTGGCCTCATTCACTTCTTCTAGCATATGCACTGATGACTGTGGTGCACTGTTTCTGAGTTACGGTAAGGCAAAGGCTCATGAGACATCTGTTTATCACAAGGGATAGAGGATTCAGGGTGGGAGGAGAGGTCGTGGTGAGATTTAGATCAACTAGACCATGGAAGAACAATCTCCTTGAAGTTGGCATTCTTGCTCAGATTTACCCATCCAGAAGATTTGTTCCTAGCTGACCTTCTCCTGCTTGTCACAACTCACTTAGGGCAATGGTCTCAGTGTCATAGCGTCTTAATTCCCAGACTATCATTGTAGCACAACATTCACGTCTGTCGCTATTGCGTTTACCCATGGGGTCCCATCTATACCCGGAGCCAAACTTAATATTGAGCAACTGGAAGGTGTCTGTACTTGGTTACTTTTAAATGGCTATTCAACTGTGAAAGATTCACCTCCCCAACACAGTGCATCAGAATCACTGCATTGTCCTCTCTTGCAGAACAAGGTCACACAAAATACAATGGAAGAATGGGGAACTGTCATTACATCCCCTGAGCCTGAAGGAGCCTGATGGTGTTTCATATCGTAGGACTTTACAACACAGTCAAGAGCATCTAGAATTGCTTAGGGCATTCAGGCTATGTTGCTTGGAGGGGAACTTGCAGGTGATGATGCTCCCATGTGTCTACTGCGCCTGTCCTTCTGGGTGGTAGTGGTCACAGGCTTGGAAGGTGGCGCTGGGGGAACCTTGATGAATTTCTGCGGTGCATCTTGTACATAGGACACACTGCTGTTACTGTGTGCCAATAGTGAAGACAGTGAATGTTGAAGGTTGAGGCTGGGGTGCCAATCAAGTGGACTGCTTTATCCTGGATGGTGTCAAGTCTCTTAAGTGTTGTTGAGGCTGCACTTGTCCACTTGCAAGTGGAACCAATTCCATCACACTCCTGACTTGTGACCTGTAGATAGTAGATGGACAACGGTGAGCCAGGAGATGAATTACTTACACGAGGTTTCCTAGCCCTGACTTGATCTTATAGCGACAGCATTTCTCTGGCTGGTCCAGTTCAGTTTCCGGTCAACGGTAACCCCATGATGATGATGCTGGGGAATTCAGCGATTGTAATGCCAATGAAGTTTGTCATTGCCTTGTCCTTGGGTGGCACAAATGTTATTTAATTGCCACTTATCAGCCCAAATGTTCTCCAGATCTTGCTATATATGGACAAAGGATACATTATTCTTAAAAACTGCAAGCTGGCCACTCCCAGCCACAGCAGCCTCGAACATAAGAGAGGTAATTGCTGCCTCCAGGATATACAGGATAACAGTTTTTGTGTTTTCACTACGAGTTTTTCCAGTGCCCACGCTGTAGCTCCTTACCCAGTCTGGATTTCTATGGCCCATGACAAGTTGGTGCAATCAAGGCCCCCAAAGTTATTCCTCTGCTGTAAGTCAGCAGCCTTCCACCAGCCAGATGCAGTAATGTTGTACAAAGGTAGTAATGTTGTATGTGGATATTTTGTCAGATAAAGACGCTGATAGAGAAGTTTCTGCTAGTGGTTTTTATTGTAAATTGCTGGCTCTGGGGATTTTTTGATGCAGTTCCTCCACTAGATGTAATGGTGAATCCAAAGTGGTAAAAGGAAAGATTTCCTATAGATAGCTGTATGACGTAAGGGATTTCAGGATGTACCCTCCCTGTCTTCTGCCACCTTTGGTGGCTTCTAACTTCCAGGTGGTGATGGCGATGTTATAGAGAATGCAGCAGGGCAACCTCAAAGCTGAGACAACAGTTTCAGCTTGTATGGGGAGGCTTCCCCAAGCAGTTTGGTCATTGGAACTAATGGCTCGACAATGGTCTGCTCCAATGATGTCCTTTGTAGTTCCACGGCTCTCATTATACAGGGAACAGAAGGGACAAGGATGTATGGATGGCATCAGATGTGCAAACAAGAGTGGCTTTTGCTCCTCAACAGCCACATTCTGGTTGATCTTGGAGCTGTGAGGACAGCAGCAGTGGCTGACAGGATCAGATGGAATGCGCTGTCCTGCTGCCAGAATGGTGGAAACTCACTGATGTTAGCATTTATGAATGAATGCACAAAACTGCATTTTAACTGAGTGACAGTTTTGCAGTTCTTTTACTTCTCCCTATTGAAGTGACGGGCCTACAGAGACACAAGAACGCAATCAATGGCATGGCAGCCTCTTGTCAAGAATTCTGCCACCCTGGCAGATCCGAATGCTCATGATTTACCCAGCGGAAAGCAACTGTGATGTAACTGTCTCTTCTAGCACGGACCATTTCTCAGATGTTTTAATGAATTGGATACTGGAAGATGTTGCATATGACACCCATTTCCAGCTGAAAAAGATCTGGACATTCCGATATCAATATCACTTTTCAGGTCAATGATAGCACTGCCTTCTCCCTGTGGCAAGGCTTCAAGATTATGTCGAAGGAAATGGCACAGTTTTATGACCACTTTCTTGTTGAACGTGAGTAGCTTTAAAAACTCTGTGGTGAATGGGATCTACTGTGCAGATACTTTCTCCTCATTTTTCAAATCTTGCTGGTGACCACTCATCACCTGACATCCCACTCTTAACTGTGGACCCAGAAGGAACCCCCACTGGGTTTCTGCAGGACACTTGACATTCAGCTACAGATGAAACCTGGAAGTTACGATCTCTTGGACCTGACACTCCAAGCACATAAAAGTTTATCAGTGTTCCTTAATGCCTGTCCACCCCAACTATTGTTGATAGATAAAGCACTTACATTTTCAACATTAAAATCCATCTTAAATTTATTTATACATCCCTTTAACTTGCCTTGTTGCCTTGAAAGACACTCACTTTCACTTGTATGCATTACCTGGCTTTATAGATTGTAATTAGTGGGCTTTATAATCTAAAATACACAGCCCCACCCCACACGTCTTGTCAAAATAGTCCACTGTGCCATACAACTTAGTCACATTGGCACCATTACTGTTATTATTTGTTGGTCTATTTTTCTCTTTTAATTTAGTGTGAAATGAGCTTTGAAAATGTTGCCTAACTGACAGCTAAATCCAAAGACAGGCATGCCAAGATCTTATCAGTAACTTTAGACGTGTCCAATTTAATAGGAATATGGAGTTCCCAAATTCCCAGTGGTCCCGAGCTTCAAAGTTCACATCCCAAAATAACAGAAGACTTAGTCTTCTACCTCAGTGTATCCTGATAGACTATTTACTAATAGCATCCTACAATCGAATAGTTAACAATGAAGCTTTATTTTATGATGACACATATTTTGTGTTGTATAATACACTTTGCAGTTCATTTGAGATGGATAGTAGATTGAACAGGGATTACAGCAACGTTATTTTAGAGTATAAGCATGGTTCCAGGGAGATAATTCTTCCATTTCATTTAGAATTCCAAACTAGGCAACCCGAATTAATCTGGGAAGCTGGCAGTTACTTGCATGTTTTTCACTGCAAACTACACAATGATTATTGCAAATAATGCAGGCTGGTGGTTCATATTTTCTATAAATATGTAATCAAGGACTCCAAGCACGTAAAGAATGTAGTATTACAGATCTTGGGAATTTTATAGCTCTTCTCAACTGAGATGGAGTAGTCAAGCTTTTGATGGTACAAGTGTTTCAAATCATCTTTCTGAAATCTGAAAAGGGCATTGCATGGATGTTAATTGTAGCAAGATGTACTTCTGTTGCATTTGGGGCTGTAACAACTTGATGTAAATCACAAGTTCAATATGGGGAAGATGTTTGGAATGGAGATGCAATACTGACTGCCAACTAAGTTCAATCCTGGTGTGTAAATTCTCTCAAAAGGACTCTTGAAGCTGTCCATAATGCATGCCTTTAGTGACTGGGTACTTCAAGATAAATATACACTGTATGTGGATTTGAAAAATGAATTTGTTCATTTAATCAGATCCAATCCTCAGTAACCGGCTTGCATGATATTTTGGTGGAATATTTCTTTTCAGTGTAAAACTTTCCTGTTCATGCAGCTAAGTATCGAAGATAATTCAGGTCATGGTTTTCACAGAGCTACCAATGCCAATACCTAATTATCTTTTAATTACCAAGTAGGAATTAATTAGTGTGTAAAGAAGTACTCTCAGGTATCAGTACTCAACTTCCCTTTTAAGAGTATGTATCTAAGGGTCCTTGTCCTATCGTCCTGACATACTATGAGAAATAACCATTCAGCTTAACCTTTCCCAATCCACTTAGCATCATCCATCTCTATAATGATGCCCTGCCTCTTCTGCATTTCTTCAAGGCCAGTGAATCCAAAGATGTATCATTCCCTCATGATTAGTTCTCTGATGTTAAAATAAAACGCCTCATGGTTCCTCTCTGTTTCGCTTGTGACTTGGCAATCAGAACTGAATAGAGTTCAATAAATGAAGTACTCAAAGTAAGAAGCACGACGGTTTTAGACTTCTAGATTCTGATTTTAACAGCTCCAATATTGGTGCCCAAAATGTGTGGCTATAAGGGCAGAACTAATTTAAAACATGTTGAGTTGACTATGATGGAATAGATTTAGTAATTAATGCAACATCCCAACAGAACTTTGGCCTTGTAATTGGCAGTGAGCCTAATGAGGCAAAATATTAAAGGTTAAATTTTAAAGTAAGTGCTCATTTACAGTTAAATGGCTGCATATTGTGGAAAATATAATGTCAGCCCAGAGAAACTGATTCCAAATGTTTGCCAGATTTTGGCCAGATTGTATCCAGGAAAGAGAGGAACAAAAATAGTGACACTAGACGTGAATTTTCATAGAAATAAATAATCAGTGAAACATGTATTCCATAGATTAACATTGAAATAGCAGAGGAGGAAATAAAGGAAAATATTGATAGGCTTCACATTATCCATTTTCAACTAATCCCATGAGACTATAAATTATTGGAGCAGAATTAGGGCATTCAGCCCATCAAATCTCTCACCAATCAATCATGGCTGAAATGTTTCTCAACCCCACACTCTTGCCTTCTCCTCTTAATCTTTGATGCATTTACTAAATCAATAACCTATCTATCTTTGCCTTAAGTACACCCAATGACTTGGCCTCCACAACCTTTTGTGGCAATGAGTTCCACAGATTCAGCACTCTCTGGCTGAAAAATTCCTCTTCATCTCAGTTCTAAAGAGTCATCCCTTCACCCTGAGATTGTGCCCTCAGGTTCTCGTCTCTCTTACTAATGGAAACATTGGCTTCACGTCCACTCTATCCAGGCCTCTAGGTATTCTGTTTCAAAGAGATCGGACGTCACTCTTCTGGAGTACTTCCTCCACGAAGTACAGAGCCAGAGTCCTCAACTGCTCCTCATATGACAAGCCCTTCATTCCCGGGATCATTCTTGTCAACCTACTCTGGATCCCCTCCAATACTAGCACATCCTTCCTTAGGTATGGGCCCCAAAACTGCTTACAATATTCTAAATGCAGATGAGCAGAACTTTATACAGTACATCCCTGCTCTTGCATTTTAGCTCTCTTAAATTGAATGCTAACATTGCACTTGCCTTCCTAAAAGCTAAGTGAACCTGCACGTTAACCTTAAAAGAATTCTGAACCAGAATTCTTAAGACCCTTTGTCCTTCATATTTCCAAAGCCTTCCCCATTTAGAAAATAGTCTATCCCTCTATTCTTCCTATTAAAGTACATAATCTCACATTCTCCCATATTGTATTCCTTCTGCCACTTTGCCCATGCTCCTAGCCTATCCAAGTCACTTTGCAACCTCCCTGCCTCCTCAACACTTACTGTCCCTCCACTATCTTTGTGTCACCTGTAAACGTAGCAACAATGCCCTCAATTCCTTTGACCAGATCATTAATGTATAATGTGAATAGATGTAGTCCCAACACTGACCTCTCTGGAACTCCACTAGTCACCAGCTGCCATCCTGAAAAGACCCCTTTATCTCCACCCTCTGCCTTCTGCCAGTCAGCCAATCCTCTGTCCATGCCAATACCTTGCCCCTAACACCATGGACTCTTACCTTATTTAGTAGTGTCCTGTGCAGGACCTTGTCAAAGGCCTTCTAGAAATCTAAATGGATCATGTCCACTGGGTCTCCCTCGACTAACTTGCTTATTACCTCCTCAAAGGATTCTAACAGATTTGTCAGGCATGACCTCCCCTTGGCGAAGCTGTGCTGACTCAGCCTTATTCTACCATGCACTTCTAAGTACTCTGTAATCTCATCCTTAATAAAATCTTACTAACAACTGAGGTCCAGATAATTGGCCTATAGTTTCCCGTCTTCTGCCTCCCTCTTTTTTTAAACAGGAATATTCTATTAGCCATTTTTCACAATATACAAAATGCACAAAAACAATCAAAGCAATAAAATGGCAAACCATACTGATAATTAGTTGGCCATAAATAACAGAAAAATGTAACTACATGATGACCCAAGATTCCTGGGATTGGAAGAGGCAGTTATCACATTTTTTACTGGTGAGGGAGGAGCCACAAATCAATATAGTTAGATTACGTTTAGTTGGATCATACTCTTAAAACTCCAGTTTGGGAACACAGGTGTTTGTTATGTCAAAAGGCAAATAACAAGTGGGTTTTTTTAGGCTTCTTTGGGAAATTCCTCTTGTTATACATTGAAATGCCTCTTTAGAATTCAAACTAATTGACTCTTATGAGTCCTCCTAAAAGTACCAAATTTTCATTAGAGTAAAGTGATCTACCCTGAAGGAGATCAATCATTTCCTCTAATTGAAATGGTTCCATACAAAAATGTAGAGTATCAGCAACAAAAAAATTTCTAGCTATTTCAGCTTGCAAAAAGCTCCACTCTACCTTAGGCTGACTGCCTTGGCTCAGGTGTCAACCTGCTCAGAGAAATGCAATTATACCCTTTGTGTAGTTATATGACCTCTATCTCTGCCGTAAACGCCCTTGTGTGCTGTCGGTGGTGCCACTAAATATGTGTCGTTTGAATCATGGTGGCAGAAAAGGCACAACAGAAAAAGACAGTACTCACACATCTAGCTGAACTCTGAGAGTTTGGACAAATGAAAGATGACCTTATCAGAAATAGGATTGTCTTAAGTCCGTGTAATACAGTGGTGAGAGTGGGACAGCTGAGAGTGGAGAAACTTACTATCAAGAAAGCTACTGACATGTGCAGAACCTCTGAGATAGTCAATCATCAGTTACACAGTACTGAGGGGAGAACAAATGAGGCAATGCGTTAAGTTGAGAGGCAGTCCATGCTGAATGAAAACAGTTTGGTGGGAGGGGGATAAAGACGAAATATTTGCAGAAGAGCTAGCAGAGAGATCGAGGAAAGAGACAGGATATAAATTTTGCAAAGGATGTCATTAAAGAAAAGGAAAGTATGTCTAGAGTGAGGAACAAGGTCAGAAGTCACCTTTGTCAGGTGAAGGAGCAGCACTCCAAAAGCTTGTGATTTCAAATAAACCTGTTGGGCCGTAACCTGGTGTCGTGTGACTTCTGACCTTGTCCATCCCAGTCTAACACAGGCACGTCCATATCAGAGTGGGGGAAGCAGCAACTGAAACTGCTGGAGAAACTCAGCAAGTGTGGCAACATCTACAGAGAGAAAAACAGAGTTAACGTTTTGAGTCCAGTGAGTCACTGCTGCCAGCTTGGTGAGTTTTCCCTGCATCTTCTGTTTTTGTTTCAGATTTCCAGCATCTGCAGTTCTTTGAATTTATTCTAAATTCAAGAAGCTGAATCACTCCACACGCAAGCGTTCAGCTAGAAAGATGCAAAAGGCAAGTCTCTAAGAACGGCTGCTGGAGAGACATCAGCTGATGATTCTGAAAAATCCCTCTACATCATACAATAAGTCAGCATTGTCAGATCTGAAGATGATAAATGGTTTGTGACTGCTAGAATGATGACTGCAGCAAATCAGCATGACATGTCAGAAAATGATTCGTTGTGAACCAGAACCAGCTTCATGGATATGTACATAGTAACTCAAGATTTTGACTTGAAAATTAAGTCCTTGGAAGTAGGATTGAAGCTCTAAGATGGAATGATCCTCATGCCAAGTGGACAAACTAGGCTGAGAGTAATGGGAAGAACGAAGGTCTGGAGTTCCAGACAGTAATGTTAAGCAAAATCCATTCATCTAAATGTAAAGATTGGAGTAGGAAACCTATTGTGCCAGGAGAGTTTTGCAGGGAACTAAACTATTGTCTGCTCAGCAGATACAGTAAGATTGCAACAGCGTTTTCACATTGGGTCTTGAATCTCTTCCTGGTGAATATCAACTCGAAGCAGATGAGAGTGTGAGACCAATGCAGTGTCTGTCAAGGAGAGTTCCAACTGCCTTCAAGTCCAGCCTGAATGACCAGATAAAAGATCTGGAAAAGCTGCAGTCATTAAGGAAATGACAACTCTTAAAGGCTGGATTAAGTGTTGGTAGCAAAAGAAAACAAACCTGGAAAAAGTATACAAGCATCCAAAAGATCTCAATAATGCTTTGAAGAGATCTCATTATACTGTGTGGTATCCACAAAATGAGATGTTCATGCATAGAATATATGGTGGGGTAACGACACCATAGGCAAAGACTACATGGGCAGAAAGGGTATGGGTAACTGCGAGACAGAGAAAAAGCACTAGGCAAGCATTGCAGGAGATAATGGGGGTAATGGTTTTTCAGGGATATATATACGGTGAGATCCAAATCCATGACACCATGACTGGCTCAGCTGCATGTGTGTGGGGAGAAAAAAAGAGAATTGGAGATTAATACTGATAAGGAATTCTAGTATAAGGGTTAATAGATAGAGTTACTGCTGCTACACACATAACATCAGGATAGTAGGTCACCTCCCTGGGGACAGGGTCAAAGATGTCACTGAGCATTTGCAGGACACTGTGAATTAGAGGGAGAACGGTAGAGGTCATGGCCAATGTCAGTATCAATGACATAGGGGAAGAGGCATGGGGTCCTGAAGTAGAGGATAGGAAGCTAAGAGATAAATGAAAAAAGAGGACCATAAGAGGTATTAATCTCAGGATTACTCCCAGTATTAACCACCAGTGTAATCAGGAAAAGCAGAACGGACCAGATGAATCTATGGCTGGAGACATGTTGTAGGACGGAGCAATTTTTTCTTAAAGGTGCACCAGAATAGGCCTTCAGGTACGTTTTTATCTATTTTGGATCAATTGATTTTCCCCTAATGCATTTTAATTAAGCCCATCGGATAGTCGACTGGGTGAAAGATTGTTGCAGAAACAGAGGAACGCCCACCCTACCCCCAACTGTGTACACACACACACACACACACACAACCACACCTCTCACCACCAACACCCCTGTAGCCACGCGCGCGCGCACGTGTGTGTGTGTGTGTAGAGGCAAGGTAGGGACATCAGAATAGAGATACTCTCATAGGTGGAGGAGAAACATCCTGCCTCTTCATAATGATTTCCCAAAATGCTGTCAATAAAATGGAATCCCAGCAGAACCCAAACCTGCCCTTATTTTCCACTCATTGCACAATGGTAATTGCCCCACGGCAGAACTTAAGGGTCTAGGCCCGAAACGTCAAGCTTTCCTGCTCCTATGATGCTGCTTGGCCTGCTGTGTTCATCCAGCCCCACAACTTGTTATCTCGGATTCTCTAGCATCTGCAGTTCCTATTATCTCTCCCAAATTTCAGTGACTTTTTTTAAGTTTGGTTTGCTCCACAATTGTTTAAACTCACTAATTTTGACAGGATAGTGTAACAAAATTAGCTACATTTCCGGCAAGTCCACAGTACAGAAAAAACATGACTTTGTAATGGAAAATGGTTTTCAACATTTACCTAGAAACCCAACACAACCATACACCACACTTGATGTTTGCTCTGTTGGGATTGCAGAGGGATTCAGCAATGATGAACAGGTGAAGTCTTGATTTTTGAACATGGTCATATGGGAATCGGATTCATTTTCATCTAATTCACCGTCCTCCTCAGCTGTGAGGTTCTGTCTTTCTGAAGAGCATTTTTGTCTTGCATAGAGTGAATCTGGTTGATACCTAGCAAGTTTTAAAAACAAAATTTAAACAGCATAAGTTCACTTAAGAAAACAAGAAAAGTACATATCCAGATTCTACAAATAGAAGCCTGAGTGCAGATATTTTCAAATCAACCTCTTAAGAGATGTTATGTCGTCTCTGGAACAGGACTTGAACCCAGACCTGCTGGCTCAGAGGCAGAGACACTACCACAGTCCCACAAGGTTCCCACAGAAGCATGATGATATGCTCTTTTGCTGCATCCTTCATTTAATTTCAATACCATCTTCAACCTGACTTTCACAATATAAACCGAGTAATCAGCCATTTAAAGTATGAATAAGATTCCTCTTAGTTTTAATTCTTCCTTCTATACTCTGTCAAAGGTTTGTGATGGTCACAGTTCCAGAAGAATCAGAGACCCTCTGGCATCTTAAAGAAAACACCCTTGTTCAGTTTGAGCCTTGGCTTTTTTTTGAATTGTGCTAAGTTTATTTTCTATCCACTCCACATACTTGAGCCAATATTGAAACATTTTAAGTGTTTTGCTTCTACTGTCTTACATCTCCAACAATCTGTCTTTTTTAGTATGTGATTGGTTGAGAGGTTATATGGTTAGCCTGAGCGTCGTGCGAGATGCTGCAAGAACGTTAAGCCTGTAAATGGATGCTGCTACTGACTACCTTTAAGGTTAATTAACTGAGCAAACAAGGAACATTTTCTTGCCAAAGGAGATCTTGCTCTCAAAATATAGAAATAATTGCATAAACTAAAATGGACTTGTCATGACCCATCAATGTGTATAAATCAGCATGTCCTGATCACAGTGATGAAAAGTAGGAGATATTCACAGAGGCATAAATACTTACCTGAGGAGGAGTACACATGCTGCTACCAGAGTATATGCCAGGAGGGTCCCAATAGACATCATATCCACCAAGGCTTTAAGATCAAAGAGGAATGCCATGACAGCTGCAAAGGCAATCACCACGACGTGAAACAGTAGTGTTGAAACAAAAGAAACCTATAACTTGTGAGGGAAAGTACATACAAGTCTAAAATGACCTGTTGCTGGTATTAATAGATGATCAATCAGCATTTTCAGGAAACATTCTTGATGACGTTTTAATGCAGGTGGCAATCCTTTCAATTTACAGGAGTTAATGCTTCTAGTAGAAGAGCAAGTAGACAAATATTGTGCTACTCTGTTAAGTGTTCTTCTGTACTTTTTAAGTGTGCAGTCATTTTAGCCTAACTTGCAGAATTGCTGTGCAATGTTAGAAAGCTCTTATTTAACAAGTTAAGAACATATGAAAATACACAGAACTTGTCATGATCTAGGTCTGCGGTGTGTTTTTTAAATGTGCAGATCACACTAACTTTACAGACTGTTGCATGCAAGTAGTGAAGCTTCAATTAAAACACATGAGATGAGTTTTATCTATACTCCCCCCTTGTTAGCAGATTATGTCCTGACCCCTAAACAAGTAACATGACAGTGAATTACAACATTTCACAGGTTATTTAGTAAGACATTAAATGAACACATTTGGAAGTGTTAATATCAGCGCTATAAATGATCGACAAGATTGAATGAATGGTATTTGGAGGCAACCAATAATTAGCAAACAATAAGACACATTTAAATTTCAGATGAAAAATCCCAAATCATGTTTAAATTTTCTAGAATGGCCTTTATTCATAGGTAAATTGAAACAGTGATGGAGATTAAAACGTGGATCCCAGCTATTGAGAATTCCAAGGGAAAAAACAGGTTATGTCTGAAAAATTTGAATAAGGATTGGAAATTAAGCTGGTCTTCTGCCATGAAAATTGATTAAGTTGCTTGAGAAACAAATATACCTTAACTTGGAAACTGGTCGTTTCTAATTTATGTGTTTAGTGCAAAGTTATAACTATGCTGTCAAATTACACTATATGATAACATTTAGCTACAATCAAAATTAAAGCAAATAAAAACACACCCACACAATGTGCTCACAATAAACCAATTGTAATTTTCCTAATTACCTCAATAAATTCTAGTCCACTAATTTATTTCACACAACTTTAATGAGGACTTCAGTAAAAAAAGAAACAAAATTAGACCAGTTGCATCAAGCCTTTTATCCTGGTCCATTGAAATCTGCAAGCCACATATCTCTTCCTGCTCAAGGAACTCCTTATAAAAAGGACATAACCTCTACATGTAACCATAATAATCCTTGCTGCAGTCAACACTCTTTCCCATCCACAATAAACAGGCCCTCCAATAACTGCTCCTTGAACGAAATACAAATTAAAAAAAAGAGAATAAGTACTATAAATAATCAGTTATTATTTGGTTAAGCTATGCTGTCAGAAATGTCTACAAAGCTAGGATCTGGTCACAATGGCTCAGTGGTTAGCACTACTGCTTCACAGTACCAGGGACCTGGGTTCAATTCCACTCTTAGGCGACTGTCTGTGTGGAGTTTGCACGTTCTCCCTGTGTTTGTGTGGGTTTCCTCTGGGTGCTCTGGCTTTCTCCCACAGTCCAAAGGTGTGCAGGTTAGGTGGATTGGCCATGACAAATTTCCTGTAGTGTTCAGGGACATGTAGATTTGGTTGGTTATAGGGAGATGGGTCTGGGTGGGATGCTCTGAGGGTCAGTGTGGATTTGTTGGGCTGAAGGGCCTGTTTCCACACTGTTGGGATTCTATGATAAACAAATAAATGAACAGACTGCTGAAAATCAAAAACTGAGTGTGTCTGCGGACACAAATCAGAGTTAACATTTTGGGTCCAATCACCCTTCTACAGAACTGCTAAGGAATCGCTGACTTTGTCATTGGTTGGGTCCGGCACAGGTGGTGGCGGAAGGGCATCATGGTGACATCGAAGAGGCGGTCCTAGTGGCGAGAGGTGCAACCCTGATATTGCTGGGTCCAGTTCAAGCAGCAGCGAGGCAGTGGCGGAGGACAATCAGCCGAGTGGTGAAAGATGGTGCCTGGAGAGTGGCGATGTCAATTTTGGTTGGGTCTGGCGTAGATGGTGGAGAAGGTGGTGCAGGCGTTATTGATGATGAGCTGGCTCAGGACTGAAGGACTATCTTTAAGCTAGATCCTTTCTTTTTCTTAAACTATTCTAAATGACATCAGATCACGGTGACCGTGGAAAAGCTTTTCACTGTATTTTACTGATTTTCTTACTGTAAATACATGTGACAATAAAAATCATTCAAATTCAGCTAAATTGCTACTCCTAGACTAAGTTTCTCACAGCACTGTTTACTTACAAGTATAGAAAACTACCACTGAAGGACGCCAGTTGGCCCATTTCAGCTGAGAAGGTACTCTGAGATACTAACTTAAGAGTCTAATCCAATTTTCCAACAGTTAGGCTAAAGCCTTGTCAGTTTTAGCAATTCAAGTGAATATCCCAAGTATTTTTAAAACAGAATCAGTGTTTCGGCCTATACCACCTTCTGAAACATTACGATTCAGACCTGCTTCAACCTCTGGATGATAAACATTTCTCAATTTCCCTCTAACTCTTCTAAAATCACTTTACATCCATGCCCTTGCAATTTATGAGCCTCTCTGTTAAGGGCTTTTGTTTTGTCAATCCATTGTATCTAAGCTTCTGTACAACTCAATTACATCTCCTCTCAGCTTTCTCAGGGGGCAAAAACAACTCCAGCATATTCAAGTTTCTCTTTTAGCTAAACTTCCTCAGTTCTGGTAACATCTCTCTGTAAATCTTCATTGTACATTCTCTACAGTGATCATATCCTTCCTGTAATATGGTAACCAGAACTTACACGGTACTGTCGCTGTGATTTAACTAGCATTTTACACAGGTCTAGCACAATCTCCCTGTTCTTATACTCATCTCAGGTAATAAAGAAAAGTATGCAAGTTGCCTTCTTAACCCTTTGTTGACCAATCATGCTGCATTCAGAATCATGTCATATAGCACAGAAACAGGTCTTTGGACCAATTTGTCCAGGTTGACCAGGTTTCCCAAACAAACTAGTCCCATTTGCCTGTGTTTAGCCCATATCCCTCTGTACCTTTCTTATTCACGTACCTGTCCAAATGCCTTTTAAATATTGCAAATGTACCTCTACCACTTCCTCTGGCAGTTCATACACATCCTCTGTGTGAAAAAGTTGCCCCTCAGGTCCCTTTTAAATCTGTCCCCTCTCACCTTAAACCTATGCCCTCTAGTTTTGAACTCCCCTACCCTAAGAAAAAGACCTTTCCTGTTCACCTTATCTATGCCTCTCATGATTTTATAAACCTCTATAAGATCAATCCTCAACGTCCTACCCTCCAGGAGAAAAAAATCCTCGACTATCCAGCCTCTCCTTATAAGTCTAACCCTCCCGTCCTGATAACATCCTTTCCTACACTCTTTCCAATTTGATAACATCCTTCCTAAAGCAGGGTGACCAGTACGGTACACAGTACTCCAAAAGTTGCCTCACCAGTGTCCTGCACAGTCGCAACATGATATTCCAATTCCCACACTCAATGGTCAGTTACCAATGAAGGCAAGCATGCCAAATATATTCTTTACTGCCCTGTCTACCTGTGATGCCACTTTGAAGGAACTATGCACCTGCATCCCTGGGTCTCTCTGTTTGACAACACTTCCCAGGGCCCTACCAGCGACTGTGTAAGTCCTGCCCTGGGTGTGTCTTACAAAAATGTGACACCTCGCACTTATCTAAATTATACGCCTTCTGCACTCCTCGGCTTATTGTACTCTTCGATAAGCTTCTTCACGGTCCACTACACCACTAATTTTGGCTTCATCCACCTTCCTAACCATGTTTCCTATATTCTCATCCAAATCATTATATAAATGATAAGCAACAGAAGACCCAGCACTGATCCCTGTGGCACTGTCACGCTTGTGTCATATGCCTGGAAATGTAGAGACAATGGATGTTATGCAATTTTAAAAGAACAGTGTAGTATAGGAACATTGATCCGAGGTGGCCAGTGGTGGTCAGATAACCTAATTCATTTCTGTACAAAAGATTAACTCATGTCTAAACATGCTTCTGAATGTGTGTCGGGTACCATCCCTTGAATACATCAGGAAGTAGAACATTTGCGGAGTTTACACCATTTTTTATTTGCAAGTTTACACAAGACTCTCAATCTATGGAATCCTAGACTTGCTGTCTCTGAGCTCAAAACTTAATGAAAGCTGTAAAGAAACCAATGTAATCATAAGTGGATGTAAAACACCATAATCCATGTGCAGCAATGGATATTAGTTTTAAATCATTCTGGGTGGATGTTTCAAGTATTGATCATGTCACACTGAACTACAGGGACCTTTTCTTGACCTAAAAAGAACACTGCCTTGTCTAACAGCCAGCCAACTCAGGCAATGTGAGGGGGACGAATTTGTTTTCTAGAGAAACTTGGCCATAATCTCGTCTGGAAATCCAAGGATTGCCAACTCCCATTCTTCTCCAAAGAACTATGCGTATGAAGTTTTCCAGGGCTGTATGGTGTACACCTTAAAAGGGCTTAATATGAACCCAATCTACTTCCTGCATTCCGTTAATAATTTAACCATTTGTGTTGTTCTCTAGAATCCATCTTTAGCTGTGTGTTAATTTGAATGCATGAGGTGGGTTAGTGTGTTTTGTTACATTTGCATTTCAGGGTATGGTATGAATAAAGATGATGTTTTACTCTTGTTTAAAAACTTACCCAAAAACGTTTAAAACATTCCTTTAAAATACGTCTCATTGCAGAAAACAAAATGTAAAGGGAAAGGGGAAAATTATTCCACTACCATCCCCTCTATCCATAATAAATTGCACACCAAGGTCTCTCTGTTTCTCTATACTTTCCAGTATCTTATTATTTATTGTTTATTCCTTTGTGTTTGTCCTTCCCAAGTGTATTGCCTCAAACCTTTCTTAACTGAATTCCATTTGCCACTTCTCTGCCCAACTTATCCCAGTCCATTGATATCTTCTTGCAGCCAACAAGCTTTCTTCAATTGCTATCAAGCATTCAACCAATTTGCGTATCAATCGCAACATGTTTAAATCATGCCCCCTACATTTAAGTCCAAAATCATTGATATATACTACAAAAAGCAAGGGAGTTAGTACTGATCCTGTAGAGTTCCACTGAAAACAACCACCTAGTCATAGAAATAGCCACTGACCATTACCCTTTGCTCCCTAATACTGAGCCAATTTTGAATCCAATTTGCCTCCTGCCCTTGGATCCGATGGGCTGTTACTTTTCTTATCAGTCAGCCATGTGGGACCTTGTCAAAAATCCATGTGGGCCATCAGAAATGCCACCCTCACCAGTTATTTTTTGGTATCTTCTGAAAGTCTTCTGCTAGCTAATTTTTGCATCAATTACAATTTTCTTGGGATGAAAGTTGATTTAGGCCTGTAAACTTCAGCTTATCCAAAGCTCTGCTGCCGATATGCTGTTTCACACCAAATTCTACTCACTTACCACTTTGGTGCTTATTGATCTACATCAGCTCCTGGTCCCCAAGATTTAATTTAGATTTAATTTAAAATTCCTCATCTCATGTTTAAATCCTTTTCATCCTTTCCCATCTCTAATTTCTTTCAGACCTAAAACTTGCCAAGATTCAGTGCTCCTCCATTCTCCACTCGCGTTGTCTCAACATTGACTGTGCCATCAGCCACCTGGGCCCTATGTTCTGAAACTCCCTCTAAACTTCTTGGCTTCTGCATACCACTCTTATCCTATAAGATACTGCTTAAAACCTAAATCTGTAGCCTAACGATTATTCACCTTTCTGAATATCTCCTTCTCAAGGTCAACCTACATTTTCACCTTATAGAATTATTTACTACTTTGAGATGTTTGACAACCGAATATTGTTATCATTCAGGTGCCACCATCCATGTATTCAGAACAGGCCCCCAAATCCTAAATGTATCAATTTAGCACATTTCCACACATTTTGTAAATGATTTGAATGTAGGAGTGGAAGGGTAGATTAGTAAGTTCGCGGACGATACGAAGGTGGGTTGAATGGTGGATAGTGCGGAGGACTGTTCTGGGTTACAAAGGGACATTGATAGGATGCAGAGCTGGGCTGAGAAGTGGCAGATGGAGTTTAACCCTGAAAAGTGTGAGGTGATTCATTCTGGAAGGCCAAACTCGAAAGCAGAACACAGGGTTAACGGAAAGATTCTTGGCAGTGTGGGGGAGTAGAGGGATCTTGAGGCTCATGTCCACAGTGCCCTGAAAGGTGCCACCCAGGTGGACAGAGTTGTTAGAAGGTGTATGGTGTGTTAGCTTTCATTAATAGAGGGATTCCGTTCAAGAGCCATGAAGTTATGCTCCAGCTACACAAAACCCTGGTTCGGCCACTTCTGAAGCATTGTGTCCAGTTCTGGTCGCCTCATTACAGGAAAGATGTGGAAGTGTTGGAAAAGGTGCAGAGGAGATTTGCCAGGGTGTTACCTGGAATGGAGGGAAGGTCTTATGAGGAAAAGTTGAGAGAGCTAGGGCTTTTCTCTTTAGAACGACGAAAGATGAGAGGTGACTTGATAGAAGTGTACAAAATGATCAGAGGTACAGACAGAGTAGACAGCCAGAGACTTTTTCCTAGGGTGGAGGTATCTATTACGAGGGGGCATAGTTTTAAAGTGAGTGGAGGTAGATATAGGGGAGACGTCAGAGGTAGGTTCTTTACTCAGAGTGGTCAGGGCATGGAATACATTGCCGGAGAGGGTAGTGGAGTCGGCCTCGTTAGGGACATTTAAGCGGCTATTAGATAGTCATATGGATAATAGTATAAGGTAGGGGTGGAGGTTAGATAGAACTTAGATTTAGGGTAAAAGTTCGACACAACATTGCGGGCTGAAGGGCCTGTACTGTGCTGTACTGTTCTATGTTCTAATGCAGCAGCAGCAGCATTTGGAAAGGCAGTGTTTAAGTACAGCATCCCATCATGAGCAATGCTCTCAGCATGGATTACAAGATCAGAAGAAGAGTCATTGGACTCAAAACGTTAACTCTGTTTCTCTCTCGACAAATGCTGCTAGGTCTGCTGAGTTTCTTCAACACTTTCTGTTTTTATTCTAGCATCTGCAGTATTTTAATTTTATTATAAAATCAGCCCCATATATACAATAAATCCTTTGTATTCACAAAATCACAAATTGCAAATTTGCCTATCTGCATCAAAAAATAAGTAACAACGAAAAAAATCAACATCTGCAGGCTAAAATCCCGTATCTGTGATATTTTGAACCATTTTAATTTATTGTTAACAAACTCTGTACTCGTGAATTTCATCATTTGCGGGGATCCTCAGGAATGGATACTTTGCAGATACGGGGAAATGACTGTATTATAGAAGTCATTAATCTGGTTCAGGCGCATATCACAAGTTTTAGAAGGTAAACATTATCAAAGTAACCATGTGCCTTCAAATCCCCGTAATTAATGTCTAATAGAATTATTAACATTTGTCAGATTCTACAGAGATTAAAAGAAAAACAATTGCTAAATGCTTTCATATCAGCATTGGTTCACTTCAAAATAGACACAACTGGGTCAGTGTAAGAACACAGGACTTGACACTGGCTTGAGTTTTGATGGGGGGCTGGGAGTTGGATTTGATTTGGATGCTCTGGTGGATTATACAAGGCCATATTTTGATCTCAGCATCACTGTTTAATATCCATGTGAACAACGGCCACTAGAAGCTAGGTGTGCCAGGTTACGTTTGTAAGCATTTTTTGATAAGAGATACATCTCCTTCAGAGATATTTTCATTACATAAAATTAAGCACTCTCAATTAGTCTTGTAAGCAGACATCAGTTTTTTTTTTAGTGAAACTTATGAAATGTAAAAGGAGATGACAATGTCTGCTACTATAAATTTCCTCTACAGGACTGTAATTGTTGCTCTTTAGAACCTGGCATACCCATTTGCAGTACAATCCTAACCACCTGATTCACGAAGGCACCAGGACTCAGCATGCTTCAGGGAACAGTACATCAAGCCCGGGCATGCTTATCGACAGATGAGGTCCCATCAGGGGAAGGTTCAAGTTGCATCAGCTTACCAGCGATGACCCCTGATGCCAGTGTTGCAACAACTGGTGTCTGCCTCTTACTCACTTTTGCCAGAAATTTGAACAGTAAACCATCTCGTGCCATTGCAAACAGAATTCTGGGTAAAGGGAACATAGACCCCAACAGGCTACAAAGAAAAAGGTCAAAGTTCAAATAAAAATGTTCAGTGCAATCTACTTGTAATGAATACCTTAAGCAAATGTAGAATTGCCAAAGTCAATGGTCATGTCACTCTTATAACTTTTTTGAGTTTTTTTTTGCACATTGTAGAATACAATGTTAATACAGAGAATAAAACTTTCTCTACCTGATCTTGATTAACAATTTTGCTTAACCTACAATTTAGAAGACTAACTTCCAACACAAAATACAAATGGCTCCTCTTCCCATATTTGTTATCTTCAAGCATTTACTCAACAAATAATAACTTATGCTATATTTTTGGTGATACTTGTAATGTTGAACTTTAGCTGCTCGTAGTGGGTTGAGATGAGCAAATTAAATATCAGTCTGTTCATTTGCTTCAGAGGTCTGTAGGGCTAATTTCAGTCAACCTTGATGGTAAGATATCATGGACAAAGGGAATGTTTTAGTGAAGGTTGATTTTGTTAGTCACCACTTGATGATACCTTAAGTGGGTATGATTCAACCAGTAACTGCAGTATGATTTCCATAGATGCACTTGGTGGTACAGGAAAGACATCAATCATCAATCAACTTTAGTCAGGATTTGATCACAAAGGCATATGGCATTAGCAGTAGTTTTCTCAGGAGTTGCATTTATATGCCCTGCTGGAGGTCTGACAGTTCTTGCTACCTTCAAATTGTCAGTTAATATATCAAATGAGGAGATACCAACGTGCAATATTGAGAAAGGTTCAGCAAAGGCCACTGTGTTAAGATATGCAATTCCATTTTCTAGGATGGATGTACAATGCCATGCCTGAAAAATCTTGAGGGCATAAAACATAGCACATTTTAAGATTTCAACGAGAACAAGAACATCATGGGAGTCAGTCTCTTGATTCTCAAAGGGATCTGTGATGAATTCTCTCAGTAATGACAACATGAACAAGAACAGATAAAATTCAAGTAAGGCTAAATAAGTTTCTTTCGTGTAACAGTGAAACATTAAATATGAGAGTTTACATTTCAAGAGGTGGGGAGTTTGGTGATTTTTGCATATTTGTTCCTGGACATTAGAAGTAGTCACATTTCTTTTGCTCCTAATTTTGATATATTGCCATCCAGGTTAGATTGAGAATAGCTTTAACAAATGAAAAGGAATTTAACAATGCAGTTTTCCCAAGCATCAAACATAAATGACAAAAATACTGATGGATAATGTGGAAGGGCCTTGAAGGAAGCTCCAAAAATAGGTAGATAAAATTAATGAACAGTTGCTGATAGAAATTCCAGAGGAAAAAGCATCATACAAATCACTTGACACTGCACTCCAAGGTTGGTGATGCTACACAAAACTCTGTTGAGTTTCTCAAACCTTTGAAAATATCAGGTAAGCCTCATTAAAATTTATCGTTTAAATTGGGTGCTCAATTTAGCATCCTGTTAAGAAACCTTGATGTCCCTATACTATGCAAGATTATTAAGAAAGAAATTACTACCTCATGCTTTGGATCTGCAATCATAATGTGGAAATACAGTAGTAAAGATATCTTTAATCCAACAATTCTAATCACCCCAAACTACTCTTTTTAGTTTCAGAATTGCAATTCCTAATTAAAAAATGTTCTGCAATTGCAATCAAAATAGCACAAGGTCAAAGCCTCACAGTGGCAGGGCAAGATCGGACAGTTTTCATACGGTCAGTTCTATGAAGGAGACTCAAGAGTAAGATCACAAAGAAAACTTTACTTTGGCTTAAGAAACACTCTCATGTTCTATCATGAAATACATAATGTTTCAACAAACACTGAAAATGGAGACAATGACACTGAAAATGTACAGTGATACCATAGTTATTTGACACAGTATTAATAAACATTGAGGAAATAAGTTTAGAAATAGATTTTGATTCGGTTAATTTTGTAAGTGACTCTGAGGATGTCAAGAGTGATTATCAAACATCATCTAATTGAATTAAGTCTGATTGAACTTGACTTGCCAATGAAACTAATTCTGTTACAAAACTTATTTTTAATCAAATAACGTTGAGTATAGTAGCTTTATATCAATTTAGGTATTTGTGTTCATATTTGTGGGAGTAAAATTGTCAGTTAAAATAATTGTGTGAAAGAGGGTAATTAAATGAATTGTTGATTATATCTGTCAGATAAAAGACATTTTTCAAATAAATTACTTCATATAAAGATGTTGTGGTCTGATTTTTCGTTTTAGTCCATATCCATTCAGACCATATGCCTGTATGGTAAATATCTTAAATAATTACTTCATTAAAAACCATTTTCTTAATCTTGGTTTTAACTTCAATCCTTTTGTTTCCCAGACTTGGATCAGAAAGTCCAGTTTCTTACCTTTTATATTTGTAAGCTACTGGATAGTGTGCAACCAAATTCTCTCCTTGTTTTCTTGGCCACCACAATACCTTGTGTACAACACTGATATGCAAAACTGTTTTTATTGCCAGTTCAGTCAATTTTCATCCCATCATAGAATCATAGATAGAGTCATAGAGTTATATAGCACAGAAACAGACCCTTGGGGAACTTGTCCGTGCCTACCAAATTTCCTAAATGAAACAAGTCCTACTTGCCTGCTTTTGGCCCATATGCCTTTAATTCTTTCCTATTCATGTACCTGCCCAAACGTCTTTTAAATGTTGTAACTGAACCACCCGTTGTGTGAAAAAGTTGCCCCTCAGATCTCTTTTAAATATTTTTCCTCTCACCTTAAAAATATGCCCCTTTTTGAACTCCCCCACTGTAGGGAAAAGCCCTTTGCTATTCAGCTTATCTATGCCCTTCATGATTTTATAAACCTCTAATAAGGTCACTCTTCAACCTCCTACGCTCCAGTGGAAAAAGTCCCAACCTATCTAGACTTTCCTTATAACGCAAACCCTCCAGTCCTGGCAACATCCTGGTAAATATTTCCTGAACCCTCTCCCATTAATAATATCCTTCATTTAGCAGGGCGACCAGAACTGTATTCAGTACTCCAAAACAAACCTATCAATCTGGGTTGAATATAAATCCTGATCTGAGGTGACAACACTCCACTTGCATCATCCAGCTTCTTCAAGGTAAATCGTACAGATTAAGCATCTGTTTTTGAACCAGATTAGATCCTTATTATAGATATTGTTTCTCTTCATACTTCACTATGCACTAGTCATGAACAATAGTCATCAGAGCAACTGGAGCAAAAAACTGAATCTAATCTCATTGTCATTGTCATTGTCATTCTCTGCTAGATGATTTTAAAACAGTGACTGGCCAGCAAACCAGCAGAGGGAAGCTAATGCCACCACTAAATTAAAAGACCATAGCAAAGCCTGTTCCGTGGGTTACTGATCTGCTAGTGGCCACCCCATTTTGTTTCCAATCTGTTTAATTCATGTTGTGATGACTGTTTTTTTATTGATGGCGTTTCATCAAAACTGGAAAAAAGGAGAAAGGGAAGAACAAACTAAAGGAAGACTTGGGCTGATGCAGAAAGCAAGAAACATTAAATGACAAATATGATAGGGCAATGCAAAAAAGGATGCAAATGATACAAAAAGAGAAACTCAGATGGATCTATAGAAGGTGCGAATGGCAATAACAAGAGTGCTGCTGTTCGAATAAATTGACGATGGAAATGATTGGAAATTGTTGAACTCAAGTGTTCAGTTCAGAAGGCTTAAAAGAACCTAAACAAAAAATGAAATCATTTTCCTTGAACTACTGTTGAGTTTAATTAAAGTAATGTAGGAGCCCATGAACAGAGAGAGATCAAAGTGCCAGTGGCACAGAAAATGTGAATGAGAATCTTAAATTTGACTCAGCAAAAAATTAATAACTGACCATGTGACAATTTTGTTCTACATTTGCTTATTTAAGACAAAATCCCTCCTTACTTTCCTTCTTCCATCTATCCATCTGTAAAATCTCACCTGCAACCACACCTGATGACATTGTAGCAATAGATGGCGTCTTCGTCTTAGAATTGACGTGGGCTAAAACTTTGAAAAGCAACCCATCTTCAGCCATAGCATAGATTACACGGGGCATGGGGAAAATGGAACCAAGTAGACTGAATGAAGAGCAAAGACATGCAGAATGTTGCAAGTCAGAGTCACAGCCAGTATGCAGTGAATTAATGAAAAATTAACATTCACTTTAGGGGTCTACATAAACTCTCAAATTCTCCTTTATCAGTGTGGACTGGTTCATGTAATCCACTAAGCTCTTGTCTTCACAAATGAAATTATAATTATTTATTAATTAATGCAGAAGTGTATTATAAAATCAAAATAAGGCATGTTGAATTCCATAAAGACCCTTAGTTTTATTTTTTCATTCACAGGATGTGGGCATCACAGGTTAGACCAGCATTAATTACCCAATCCTAGGTGCCCAGAGGGTCTGGAGTCACATGTGTGCCAAACCAGGCAAGGATGGCAGTTTCTTTTCCTAAAGGACATTAGTGAACCAATTGGGTTTTTTCCCAACAATCGACAATGGATTCATGGTCACCATTAGACTCTTAATTACAGGTTGTTTTTTGTTTATTTAATTAAATTTAATTCAATTAATTTAATTTGAACCGGGGTCTCCAGAACATTACTGGGTCTCTGCATTAACAGGCCAGTGCTAATACCACTAGGCCATCACCTGCCTTCTGGGTAGCATGTTCCTTAGTCCATCACGCAGACATTCTAAGTAATGGATTCCAATTTCATTGCTAGCCTATATCAGGTTAAGTGATCTCAACTGCGATCCTAAAATAACTTCAATATTCTTGTCTACGATATGGGACAGGCAAGAGTAGGGTGCATATCAATAGATATCAGGGTACAACATAATTGGGTTAGGATGTGATGACATCTTTACAGGATAAGTTAATGTGCAACACTTGTGTTTAGACTTGCATGTAAATAATAATTGCACAGGCAGGATGCTGGTGGCTTCCAGGCTGTTTGGGCTCATATTCTGTAAAGGTGTGTAGTTTCATGGGATGATAGCAAAAACTAAGGAATTAAAACAATATTACTGACTGGATTTTCATCCAATGTGAGCCCCAGGAGAAACATTTACAGCTATTTATACCATTTCTTCAGCTATTCCACCAAAATTCTGATTGGAAATCAGGAGACAGTGCCTAACAGTATCATACACTTCAGTTTATGACGGTAATCTGTGGACAGGTTGGAGGATCTGAAATGCAGTAATGTTTAGAGTACATTAATCAGGGAAATAAACGTTTTTCCTAGGACATTTTTTAACTTTAGTGAATAAGAGATTAAAAAGACAAAAATGGCATGTTTATCATAATGGTTCTTCACTAATGCTATCCAAATGGATTCTAGGGAAACTCCACCCATGTTAATGCAATTCAGAACTATGACTTTTCTATGACTTTATTTAACATGAAATTTCTGAGTTGATTCTGTTTACTTTAATAAAAACTTGAGTATGTTTGATAAACTTTAGGTGGCCAAACATGATTAATGTTTGTGTTGCTCAAACAGACAAAAGTTATGTAGAGTCCCACAGCGTAATCACATAATTATTATTCACTTGATTTGATTTGATTTAGCTGTAGACATAGAGAAATGTAGTACATGGCATGCTAAGAAATTTTGAAAACTGCATGTTAATGATTTCACAATAAACATTTTATATTGAAGGTTTCCAAAAATGTCACAAAAATGCAATTTGTATTATATAAAATTAATTGAGAGGTAGATTTTACCTTTCACAGACAGATTGTAAACTCAGCCTTGTTGGAAAGCAACCAATTACATCTAATATTTCATTTTCTTTGCCACTGAGGTCAATGGATTAGAAGACCGGCCAAGGTGTATAGTGGAAGGTCAAACCACAACCCCTATTTTATGAGCTGTCAGCAAAAGTTTAAAGTGTACCCAGAGTGTTTTTAACCCTGCTATTAAATAGCCACACCCCACAACAATAATTGATAATTTAAGACTCTCTGAAAACCACTGTCTTAACACTGTCTTCTAGAGATGCCCACCTTAAAGAAGTTATACTCTTTCCTCTGGAAAGACCTCAGTGGATCTCTCTCCCACTGCAACCCTCTGGTAATATCTTTGGCCCTGAAACTCTTTGACCACATACTCAAGCAAACCAGGTACTACACAAACTGTCCATCTTCTCTCTCACCTATCTGCTCCTCCCACCTCACTGACCAATCCCCATCACTGCCAACCAGCACTCACCTATCACCATCTCACCTACCTTCCCCAGCCCCACCCCTCCTCTGTCTATTTATTTCTGAGCTCCCTTCCCCCTCCCTCATTTCTGAGGAAGGGTCCCGACCCAAAACGTCAACTTTCCTGTTCCTCTGATGCTGCCTGGCCTGCTGTGTTCCTCCAGCTCCACACTGTGTTATCTCTGACTCCAGCATCAGCAATTCTTGCTATCTCTGTTTTAACATGATGAATGCCCACTACAAGTTCCGCTGCATAATTACAGTTCCCAAACCTCTTAACAGGGTGCAAAGGCGACCCTCTAACATATCTGACCGCAACAATCTGGTGGGGAAGCCAGTGTCACACAGAAAGTGTCACTGATCCTGTTAACTTGCTTCATGTTGTGGTCAAACAGTGACCTACCAAATGATCCTCACACCCCTGACTTCAAGGTGCACCATGAGAGTGCATTTCAGCATGGAGAAAATCCTCCACCAAGGTTGGATCACGTCATTTCAGCAACTGGCTGTAAAACCTCAGATCACTGATTGGGGGAGTAGCAGAAAGCATAGGGGATTGTCAAAGAATACAGGAGAATATAGATAGACTGGAGAGTTGGGCGGAGAAGTGGCAGATGGAGTTCAATCCGGGCAAGTGTGAGGTGATGCATTTTGGGAGGTCTAATTCTAGAGCGAACTATACTGTAAAAGGAAGAGCCTTGGGAAAAGTTGATGAGCAGAGAGATCTGGGAGTTCAGGTCCATTGTACCCTGAAGGTGGCTGCACAGGTGGATAGAGTGGTCAAGAAGGCATATGGTATGCTTGCGTTCATCGGACGGGGTATTGAGTATAAGAGCTGGCAGGTCATGTTAAAATTGTACAAGACTTTGGTTCGGCCGCATTTAGAATACTGTGTACAGTTCTGGTCGCCACATTACCAAAAGGATGTGGAAGCTTTGGAGAGGGTACAGAGAAGGTTTACGAGGATGTTGCCTGGTATGGAAGGTGCTAGCTATGAAGAGAGGTTGAGTAGGTTAGGATTGTTTTCATTAGAAAAAAGGAGATTGAGGGGGGACCTGATTGAGGTCTTCAAAATCATGAAGGGTATAGACAGGGTTGATAGAGATAAGCTCTTTCCCAGGGTGAGGGATTCAATAACGAGGGGTCACGCGTTCAAGGTGAGAGGAGAAAAGTTTAAGGGGGATACACGCGGAAAGTACTTTACACAGAGGGTGGTAGGTGCCTGGAACGCGTTGCCAGCAGAGGTAGTAGAGGTAGGCACAGTAGATTCATTTAACGTGCGTCTGGACAGATGCATGCGTAGGTGGGGAGCAGAGGGATACAGATCTTAGGAATTGGGCGATAGGTTTAGACAGTGGATTTGGATCGGCACAGGCTTGGAGGGCCGAAAGGCCTGTTCCTGGGCTGTAAGTTTTCTTTGTTCTTCTTTGTTCTTTGTTCACTGTTTTAATACTGTGAAGTGAAAGGTTAATAGCAGTGGCAGCCTTCCTTTTCACAAGACAAATACTTCTGTTGTAGTGATGAACTCTCCATTAAGCATTGCCTCAAGTGGCTCGTATGTGGCTCAGCAGCCCCACTTTAACATGGTGTTTATCAGGAATCTGACCTCCTTTTAACTTACCAAGTTATGTGGCATTCCCATAAAAAGGGAAAGTTGAGCAGAACCAGAAACTTTGGACAGCTGCAAAGGTAGTCTAATAAATAGAGGGCCATAAACTGAAGTTTGTGACTTGGTGAAGCATGTATAGCATGCAGTGGATGCAGAAAGTAATCAAATGAAAGATCTAATTGGGACGTAGAGGTGGTCTTGCAAATATGATCTTGGGATCGTTGAGATTTTGTTGAAGAAAATGGACAGGTTTAGTGAAGACAGGAGGTTAGTTAGATCAAATGCTGTAATGCTGAGGCAAGAAAGAAGGCCAGCTACCACGGTGGCAGAGGCCGCAGAAGGTTGAAACAAGATAAAACGCTCTAATTGACATGCGATTAAATTAAATGTTTCGGGATATTCTCTTTCTTCATGGAACAATTGCCCAAGTTAAAGATGACCAACCATGAAACAACTCAATGTAATGTAAAAATATATCCTACATTAGGATCATCAGGTTGGGAGAGGGAAATCAGAACAAAAATTTTGTATCTAATGTGTGCTTGCAAGGATAGTACATGATAACTCTTTCCAATTCCTCTGTTCTGAAATAAAACTGAATTTTCTTTTCATACCTTGTTGATAATGCACAGAGAGATCCCACTGCCACCAGGTATTTTGCAGGACCCCAGCCAACATATTCAAAAGCAACAGGAAGTGGACTTCTTGTATCCAGTCGGTAATAAGGCATCATGAGGGTCAGAGCTGCTGATACTCCAAAGTATGCCAAGAAGCAAACCAAAAGTGAAGTTACAATTCCTATGGGAATAGCCTTTTGAGGATTTTTCACCTCTTCACCTGAAATAGTAAAGAATACTGCATGGCTTAAATGCAAACAATTCATTTGATGAGTTGAGTTTTGTTAGGTAAGTAGATGATAGAAAAAGCAGATCCAGGAAATTCCTTAGAATTGTTCTTGCTCTGCTTTTACTGAAAGGTTACTTTCTGGTCTCAATTAGACCATCATTGAGATTACAAAGTAAGGTTTAGGACTGGATATTCAATTTTGAACAGTCAGAGTGTATGTCTCAGGAGAAAACGCCAGCAAAGACAGGTTTCTCATTGAGGGAGGTTAAGGTATGGCTACAGTCTGTCCAGCTTACCCTCGGGTACTGAGGCAGACTGTTTAAAAGACCCTAGTATAATAGGCACAAATATAATGATATTTGGAACATAAATTAATTGTCAGTACGTTTCACGCCAATATGTACTTATTTTACATAACTATATCCAAAAGGAATAAAGCAGACATAAATTTTCAGATGGGGCATTTGTTAGTGTAGACGTAACACAGAAGAAAGTTCTGACGGGCATACATTTGCACTGTAACAAAGAACAGAACTACATGCAGATCTCAAATTGTAAGACAGATTGTAGTCATACACTCCAGAATTCAAACTACTTGAACATTAAAATTCCTTGAATTTTCATCATAATTTAAGAATCAAAATTAAAATACATTTTCATGTTCTCCAGTGTACTATTAGCTTTGATAGTCAAAAATATAAAATTGAGGAACGTATTTATGCTGTCTCAACTAAGTTCTTACTGGGTGCAGACTTAGAACAAAATTACCATAAACTTAAACATAGGGACAGAGTAATTTCATTGCTCATCATGCAAGTTAACATATCATTAAAAACTGCTCTGTATGTTATTTAAGACAGGTTATTCATTCAAAATGGACAAGTTAGCAACTACACTAAAATAGTACATAAAGGAATTTAATGCAAGAGTAGCAATCAATATGCTATTAACGGAAAACAAATTTCTAGATTACATTGTCAAAACTATGCCGATGGTACGTGAAACATGGAGGAAAGTCACACTCGCTCAACTGAGTATTCTCCTGGGATAATAACGAAGTATATTGCTGGGGTGAATTTGAATATTTAGTTTGAACCTGACCTGATACGCATTTGATAATGACACTGAAGAGTAAAGAATCAAAAGTATTTAGTTCTGTAACACCAAACACACCCATATTAATAATCACAAAAATTAACAAACATGCAGCCAAGTCTGGAAATTTAACTGCATACAGAAGATCAACTCAATGGAATAGAATATGAAATTGTGATGAGGTATAGTCTTGAACTGCACCGGATTTTTAGGGATCAATTACAGGGAAAATTGAAAACACCCAGGAGCACGCCATGCTCCAAGGAAGCACAGATTAGAGAAGCATGGATATGGTGTTGTAGCCTAATCCATTCTCATTTTGGGAAAGGTTCTGAACCAGAGTCTATGTGCTCAATAGCATTACAAATTATAGATTTTTACTGCCTAGCCCATCGACTAAATAATGCAGTAACTAATACTCCCATGGTACTTACCCGTGGTAGCAATACAGTCAAATCCAACAAATGCATAGAAGCAGGTAGCAGCACCAGCTAATGTTCCAGCCATTCCATATGGTGTGAAACCACCTATACCATAATTACTGGTAACATTCTCTGAAGACGACAGATTGCTACAAGACAAAGGGAAGAGGCAAAAATGGTACATCATATTTACAGAACACATTCAATTTTCAGCTACTCATGCAACATCATTTTAAGAAGAACATTTCAATACATATAGATAGCAACAGTTTCTACAAACATATAAAACAAAAAGTGTTGCTAAGTAAACACTGGTCCTTTAGACAATGAGAAGGGGAATTTAATAATTGGAGATGAGGAAATGGCTGAGGTGTTGAACAGGTATCTTGTGTCGGTCTTCACAGTGTAAGACACAAACAACATGTCAATAATTCATAACAACAAGGCTGTGGCAGGCGAGGACCTAGAAATGATCACTATCATTAAAGAAAAACTGAAAGAATCATGGATGCTGTAAATCAGGAACAAAAACAGAAGTTGCTGGAAAAGCTCAGCAGGTCTGGCAACATCTGTGAAGAAAAATCAGAGTGGATGTGGTATATCTGGATATCCAGAAGGCATTCAACAAGTTGCCACACAAAAAGCTGCTTCTTAAGATAAAGGTGCATGGCGTTACGGGCAATGTATTAGCATGGATAGAAATTGGTTAACTAACAAAAAGCAAAGAATGGGGATAAATGGGTGTTTTTGTGGTTGGTGATCAGTGGCTAGTGGTGTGCTTCAGGGGTCAGTATTAGGACTGCAATTGTCTACAATTTACATAGAATTTAGAATTGCAAGTGCAGTGTGTCAAAGTTTGCAGATGACACTAAGGTGAGTGGTAGAGCACACATGTACTAGCAAAGTCAATCTGTGCTTTTGACCCTGGTGGCCTACTCAAAATTCAGCCCATTATGTTTTTTTGCTCATCAAAACCAATCAAATACAAATACTTGTAGAATCTGTTGCCTCATACAAGATTTTATCTGAAAAAAAGTTCTATTAGGTAATGATCATAGGACATCACATAATGGAGATTTCACTGTTTTATCTAACTTTACTGTCTTATGCTAGACACCACCAGTGAGAACTTCCAATTCAAAGGAAATAAATGAAACAAGCAAAGCATTGTACAATGGTTGCAGTAATGAAAGCTCAACTCTAACCCTATCACTGGTGATTGAGTATGGGACAACTGTTCATTGAGTATGGAGATGGACCTTCAGTGGTAAGGGGAGGATCCAGTCATCACGGTCCATGTAGTTGCCAACAACATAATCAGGGCAAAGAAAGAGATTCTGCATAGTTAACATGAGGAGCCAAATTAAGAAGCAGAGCCTCAAAAGCAATAATCTCAAAATTGTTACCTGATTCACATACAAATTGGCAGACTGCAAATCAAATCTGGCCCTTGGCTACTGAGTGTTCCTCCATGTTAAACACCACTTAGAAAAAAGCACTGAGGGTGGCAAAGGTGCTGAATTTACTTTCAGTGGAGGCTTCAATGTCCATTCATCTGGAGAGGCTTGGCAGCACTACTACTGACTGAGCTGGTCCAGTATAAAGGACATAGCTGTGACAGATAGTGAGGGGAACCAGAGGGAAAAACATACTTGACATCATCCTCATAAACCTGACAGCTGCAGATGCATTTGTCCATGACACAATCAGTAGGAGTGACCACCACAAACCTTGTGGAGACAAAGTCCTGCCTCCACATTGAGAAAACCCTCCACTGAGTTATGTGGCACTGTAACTGAGCTAAATGGGACAGACTTTGAACAGATCTGGCAAATCAGATTTTGGTGTCCAAAAGGTTCCGTGGGTCATCATCAACTGCAGAATCGTACCTTAACACAATCTTCAACCATTATATTTACCATTTTTTTATATTTACCATTACCATTAAGCAGGAAACCATCCTGTTTTTGTGAGGAGGACATACTGGCAGCAGACCAGGCATGCCTAAAAATGAAGTGTCAACTTGGTGAAGCTGCAACACTGGACAACTTGCATGTCAAACAGCATAAACAGCAAGTGATAGACAGAGCATTGTATCCAAGTAGCTAAGGAGAATGAAGAGTTGAAGGAAATTAGCATTAGCAAGATTTCACCGAAAAAAATTAATGGGGCTAAAAGTTGATAAATCCCCAAGGCCTGGTGGTCTTTGTAGAAGCATAACCCCCCCCCCCGACAGGGAACAAAGACTCAGGAAGCAGGCAGGATTCAGGCAAGTGGAAGACGTTTGTTCGAGCAGAAAACAGTTAATGCAGGGAGAGGACCAAAGGATCTTCCCCGAATCTGGCCTCAATCTGAGAAAGCAACTTTTCACTTAATCTTTGGCTCAGATCAGAAGAGCAATCAATGACATGCTCTGATTTTTACAGTGAAATACAGCATTTTTATACATTTTATGTTACGATAATCAAATACAATGTAGTCACTGTCCTTCCCCCTTAATCAATACATCCAATTCCGTGGGAACCCTAATCAACGATGGGCATTCCTATGGACAGCCCCAGGTTCCCATGATCTTATAGTGTTTACCAGGCATTGTAATCTCTAGGTGATGGGATCTTTCTATGTATCCTATTCATTCCCAATTTATTGGCTATACGCTTTTGGATCTTCCTCAGGCTTGCTTATCTTTAAGGACAGCTTGAATTCTGTTACTCATTGTATTCCATGTGCTGCCTTTATCAAATTTGAGGTCAGAAATGTTTTTTTTCATTCACAGGATGAGGGAGTCGCTGACTAGGCAGCATTTATTTCCCATTCCTAATTGGCCAGAGGGGAGTAAGAAGTCAACCACATTGCTTGGTGACTGGAGTCACATGTAGGCCAGGCCAGGTAAGGATGGCAGTTTCCTTCCCTAAAGGACATTAGCGAACCAGGTGCGTTTTTCCTGGCAATCGACAATGGATTCACAGTCATCATTAGATTTCTAATTCCTGATATGTTACTGAATTCAAATTCCACCATTGGCCATGGCAAGATTCGAACCCACGTCCCCAGTATGTTACCTGGGTCTCTGGATTAACGGTCCAGCAATAATAATATCACTAGGCCATTGCCTCCCCCTTCTAAGGGGACTGAGGCTTTGAAAGTTTGTGGCTTTCAGACAAACCTGTTGGACTATAATTTAGTGTCGTGTGACTTCTGACCTTGTCCACCCAGTCCAACACCGGCACCTCCACATCATGTTTATCAAACTCCGTTAGTCCTCTGATATTTCCCACTGTCCTAATTATATATGTAAAAATACAAAAGACAGTTAGTTTTAACTAATTGCTACAGGTTAATTTCTAGTTAGTTATTAAATGTAAAGGTGTACATTTACTTCTCCTGTTAGCGCTTCGTAATTAATGGGTTGTGAACAGTCTATCTTGCACAGGGTGTTAGATAAGGCATTTCCTATGGCTAATTAAATTTCACATTTTTTTTTCTAAAGCGTGTATTATACTTTGGTTATATGTACATCTATCCTTTATGTTGAAAACTACTTCTATGATTATCTGAAGAGTCTTTAACTAGAACCTATTTCTAAATATTGTGAGTAACTTCAAAGAAACAACTACAAAGCTATTAGCTATTGTCTTTGCAGCTGCTTAGGGAATTAATCTGACTGGTTCATGGGTTCAGACTCACACCTGGTTTTATTCATTCACTGAGACAGTCATCCTCTCATTAATGAGGCTGGAATTAATCACTTGTCTGTTTTAGGCATTCTCTTGTCAAAACTGTCTCGGAAGGTTGGTGGTAAGGCACTTGCGCTGACCTTGGAGTAGTCTTGTTCAAAGGTACCATTACGTATCACTTAAATGTTGGAGCAGGCTGTCCCATTTTGTTTTAATCCTTGTTGGCCATTTTATGTCTTTCAAACATGGGCCACTTTGGCATAGGCAGGTATGGGTCACTCTCAATGTACAGGTACAGGCCACCCCTACAGCATTCATCCAAGAATTTAAAAGGAGGTGGCTACAGAGATAGACAATGCATTGGGGATTATCTTACAAAATTCTGTAGATTTTCAAATGATGCCTGTGAATTGAAGGAAGAAACTAGTCGCAAATATCACCCTACAATTTAAAGAGAGTGGGAGGAAAAAGGAGGAACTACATACAGGCTTGTTAGCCTTATATCAATAGTCAAGAGAATGCTAGTATCTATTATAAATAAAATAGATAAACAGGTTCCTGGACGATAATAACCTGATTGGATTTATGAATGGGAAACCGTGTTTGCTGAACTTGCTTTAGATTTTTGAAGATGTTCCTAACAGCATTGATAAAGGAGAGCTGATGGACACAGTATACTTAGATTCTCAGAAGGCTTTTGATGAAGTCACCCACTGGAGGCTGGTTAGAAAGATTAAGACATGTAGGACAGGAGGTAATTTGCTGGTAAGGATTAATCACTGGCTAACTGACAGAAAACAGAGAGTTGAAATAAATGGGTCATTCTCACACTGTTAGGCTGTGACTAGTGAAAATACCGCAAGGAAAGGTGCTTGGGCCCCAGCTGTTCATGGTATTTGTATCAATGATTTGTACTTGGGCACCAAATGTATTATTTTCAAATTTGTAGATAATACAAAGGTAAGCAGGAATGTGTGTCAGGAAGAATTAAAGTGGCATCAGGAGGATTTGGACAGGCTTAGTGAATAGGCAAGAGCATGGCTGATGAAATGTAGTGTAGAAATATATGAGGTTGTCGATTTTAGTAGGAGGAACATATGTGCAGAGAATTATCTACCATCCGGAAAGACAAGTCCAGCAGATACATAGGAATACCATGACCTACAAGTTCCCCTCCAAGTCACTGACCATTTGGAAAGAAATTGTCATTCCTTCAGTGATGCTGGTCATAATCCTGAAATTACCTCCCTAACAGCATTGTGGGTTTACCCACACCAAATGAACTGCAGCATTCATGAAAGCAGCACAATAGCACCTTCTCAAAAGGTAGTCAGGGATGGACAACAAATAATGTTGACATGGCCAGTGACACCATATTCCATGAATGAATAAAGATAATCCTACATTTTATTCTTTTGTCCATAAGAATAACCCAATGGCCACAAAGCTTTCTTTCACAAGGTCAATTTCTGCATGTATAGCATGCAATTAGAAAAGCAAACAACACATTGGTGTTTATTACAAGGAGATTTGAATAAAGAAATAAAGATGACTTGCTACATTTGTAGAGCAAAGGCTTTATGAGAGCACACTGGTAAGCTGTGCACAGTTTTATTTTCCTTATCTAAGGAAGGATATACAGCAAACTTTTTATTATCCAAATATTCCAGATAATCAAGAGGTCCACACAATCAATGTAAAAACACACACTAAGTAATAGAAACGTAATGCAGAGGGTACACACATCAATGTTATTCTTTATTTACAGTATAAATCACTAACTAATGATGTAAGTTACCCTTAAATAAAATTTACTGGCAGAGAGCCTTCTCACACCACTCCGACATCATGGTAGATTGGAAGAAATTGACTTGAAAGTGAATCAACTATTGATATTTCTTGATTGAACAACAAGTATATTTACATTGAGGTGAATAAATACTTTTTAAAAAATTAATAATTGGACAGAATAATGCAGTAAAGTTCACAGTATTGGAGATATATAATTTTTGCTGGTTTATTGACAGTGCCAGTCCATAAGGCACCAGTTAAAACAAAGTTTGCTGTACTTGCCACGGAGGGAGTATAGCAAAGGTTCATCAGGCTAATTCCTGGGATGACAGGATTGTCTTATGAGGAAAGATTGAGGAGACTAAGGGTGTATTTTCCAGAGTTTTGGGGAATGAGAAGTGATCTTATTGAAACTTATATAATTCTTACAGGGCACAACAGGAATATATAGACAGGATATTTCGCCTAGCTAGCAGCTCTAGAATCAGGGGTGTAATAACTGGACAAGGGGCAGGCCATTTAAGACTGAGATGAGGAGGAATTTCTTCACTCACATATGAGTGAATATTTGGAATTCTCTACCCTAGAGGGCTGTGAAAGTTTAATCATTGAGCAGGTTGAAGATAGATATTAATAGGTTTCTGTTGACTAATGACATTAAGGGATAGGGAGATAGTGCAGAAAAGTGGCAATGAGGAAATGATCAGTCAAAATCATGAATGGGAGGGCAGGCTCAGTAGGTTGCATGGCTTACTCCTGTTCCCACGTTTAGGATTCCACTATTTCATATGTTTAAAAAAACCTCAAAATAATTAAACCTGTTGTCCAGGTCCTTTTTACACACTTACTTTGTAACAACTGTGAAGTTTATGAGAGTTTCCTCACTGATCTTCCAGTTCTCAGTATCTCCTTTCACAAACCCAGTGATAATAACAAATATAAGGACCAAAATGTTGATGGCTGTAAATATTTTGGTAACCCAAGCAGATTCCTTCACACCAAATGATAGGAGACCTAAAGTGCACAGAATATTAAAAGTAAAAATGCAGCAATGTATAATTTTCTCACATTGAATAGTGCTTTTACTATCAATATAAGTAAATGCAAAAGCATGTATCCTGGATATTAATTGCATAAAATTGTACTTTTGATTCTGAAAATGAGAAGGGCTTAACTGGGAAGAGTCCTGTGTCTTTTGGTCTATGAAGCATATTCAACCTGAAGAGTCTCCCACAACATTTACGATCCCACAGGCTTTTGACTCAGTTGCTTTGTTAAACGTCAGCACTGTAGCCCTCACACATACTCAACCTCTACCCATTCTCCATGCCATTTGTGCTAATCCATGTCCCTTTACCCATCTCCGATGGCTCTTCATATGCTGCATGCAAACCCATGTCTAAAACCCAGCCCCTTATCGATTCTATTCACACTAACCTATGTTACCACATCCACTGCCGGAGCCCCTTAAAACTGCTTTGGTCCTGTTACAACAGCAATGTAGCTGTTGTAGCTCAGTCATAGTTCCTTAGGGGCCTGACCTCAGCTTTGGAAAGCACAGACCTTATCAAAACAAACAGACTTCTCTTGACAATCTCATGTGAAATGTGTTACAACCTTTAACAGCCTCTTTGAGCCAGCAATCAAACTGTGAACATACAACTGCAAATCCTCTCTCCCACCAACCTCCAAAAATGATCATGATTTGGTAAAATAAAAGTTCCAGGATGGCGTACCTTGCTTTGGTAGCAGCATTAACTTTCCAACTTTGCCAAGAGACGCTGTACCTAAATTTACTATGGAGCCACTCTTAAAGAAAATAATACTCCAACATTTTAAATAGGAAAACTTCAGGACCTAATGAAGTGGTGCTATTTTACCTAGTTAGGGTGGTGTTATTAGAAGGAACACTCGGACATAATGTCTGATGTAAATGTTGTTCATTCTTTCTAAGTGGTAGGAAAGGGGTATAGTTGAAGATGTTGATTTGTTGCTGTGCTGCCTATAGCTTGCAAACTCAGCATACCAGGATACAGACAGCAGTGTGATCAGTAAAGCAAATACTACTGGACTGCTTAGGTTAGCTTATCAGCAAATGGCATCACTCCTGACCTTAGGTTGGTTTTTTGTCTTCTAGATGAGAAATCAGGTGGAAAATTTCCTACCTCTGTGATACTGTCTCCATCAGGATAGTGCCTGACTAACTGCATTTTCATTGTGAGCAGATAGGCATGGATTGGAAGCCTGGGCTGACAATTCCCAGAAGCAGGTTGAAGTTGCAATAGAGGTGGATAAATTCTGAGATGGGGAGATAAGAAACCCCAGTTCTTGACATAGCTATTAGGCCTTCCCCAGGCTCCATCCATACACGTGTTCACTCCATAGATCCATACATCCTCTGTATTCTTCATGCCACCTCCATACCTACTTTTCCTGTATCCACTAGGTATGTTTCCAACAATCCCTCCAGTAACACTGGCAAATCTTTTAAATACTCATTTTTTTTATATAATAAAAGCTTCTCAAAATTCCCTTACAAAATTGATCCTCTTACAAACTCACAAATCTGTGAAGCTCAGCCATTCATCCTTCTACTGCAAAATTCCATTTAGCAGCTCAGAATCTTACCCAAGAAAGCAACCAGGCGTTAAAAAAAAGTTTCAAAGAAAGTTTAATTTATTAAAAACACATAAAACTGTCAATTAAATAATTAGTCCCCTTCATAGCAGTGTAAACAACCTCCTACAGGGCTAATTTCATTCATGAGTATTGGAGCTCAGCAAGGTATTCATTTGAGGCCATCTGGTAGTCTGTAATGCTAGCTTTGTTGATATTGTTGCAAAATAGAATCTCCACCTTTTCAGAGATAGTAGGAACTGCAGATGCTGGAGAATCTGAGATAACAAGGTGTAGAGTTGGATGAATGCAGCAGGCCAAGCAGCATCAGAGGAGCAGGAAAGCTGACGTTTCAGGCCTAGACCCAGGGTCTAGGCCCGAAACGTC
>JAHRHZ010000248.1:66265372-66306612 GCA_024137785.1 Ginglymostoma cirratum
TATGATGCTGCTTGACCTGCTGTGTTCATCCAGCCCCATGCTTGTTATCTTGGATTTGAAGTGCACTGACTTATTTCCAACATAACAAGGTATGGGGAGGTGATAGCCTAGTGGTATCGTTGTTAGACTGTTAACCCAGAGATCGAGGTAATGTTAGTAGGTGGCACAGTGCCTCAGTGTTTAGCGCTGCTGCCTCACAGAACCAGGGACCCGTTCAATTCCAGTCTTTGGGCTATGGTAATTGCAGGGTTACATACACAGGATGGGGGTCTCTTCGGGCAGTCGGTGCAGACACAATGGGCTGAATGACTTCTTTCTGCACTGTAGGAATTGTAGGATTCTATTAGAAAAGGGGTAGGGAAATGTAAATCTATATGAGGTGAGAGATAAAAGGTACTGCAGATGCTGGAGAATCCGAGAATAACAAGGCGTGGAGCTGGATGAACACAGCAGGCCAAGCAGCATCATAGGAGCAGGAAATCTTGACGTTTCGGGCCTCGACCCTTCATCAGAAATGGGGGAGGGGAAGAGGGTTCTGAAATAAATAGGGAGAGAGGGGGAGGCGGATAGAAGATGGATAGAGGAGAGGATAGGTGGAGAGGAGGCAGACAAGTCAAAGAGGTGGGGATGGAGCCAGTAAAGGTGAGTGTAGGTGGGGGGGTAGGGAGGAGATAGGTCAGTTCAGGGAGGACGGACAGGTCAAGGGGGCGGGATGAGGTTAGTAGAAAGAAGATCGGGGTGGGGCTTGAGGTAGGAGGAGGGGATAGGTGAGAGGAAGAACAGGTTAGGGAGGTGGAGATGAGCTGGGCTGGTTTTGGGATGCGGTTGGGGGAGGGGAGATTTTGAAGCTTGTGAAATCCACATTGATGCCATTGGGCTGCAGGGTTCCCAGGCTGAATATGATTTGCTGTTCCTGCAGCCTTCCGGTGGCATCATTGTGGCATTGCAGGAGGCCCAGGATGAACATGTCGTCTGAGGAATGGGAGGGGGAGTTGAAATGGTTCGCGTCTGGGAGGTGCAGTTGTTTGTTGCGAACTGAGCGCAGGTGTTCTGCAAAGCGGTCCCCAAGCCTCCGCTTGGTTTCCCCGACGTAGAGGAGGACACAACGGGAACAGCGGATGCAGTATACCACGTTAGCAGATGTGCAGGTGAACATCTGCCTGATGTGGAAAGTCTTCTTGGGGCCTGGGATTGGGGCGAGGGAGGAGGTGTGGGGGCAGGTGTAGCACTTCCTGGGGTTGCAGGGAAAAGTGCCGGGTGTGGTGGGGCTGGAGGGGAGTGTGGAGCGGACAAGGGAGTCACGGAAGCAGTGGTCCCTCCGGAAAGCAGACAAGGGTGGGGAGGGAAAAATGTCTTTGGTGGTGGGGGCGGATTGCAGATGGCGGAAGTGTCGGAGGATGATGCGTTGGATCCGGAGGTTGGTGGGGTGGTACGTGAGGACGAGGGGGATTCTTTTTTGGTTGTTATTGCGGGGACGGGGTGTGAGGGATGAGTTGCAGGAAGTGCGGGAGACACGGTCGAGGGCGTTCTCGACCACTGTGGGGGTGGAAGTTGCGGTCCTTGAAGAATGAGGACATCTGAGACGTGCGGGAGTGGAATGCCTCATCCTGGGAGCAGATGCGGCGGAGGCGAAGGAATTGGGAATAGGGGATGGCATTTTTACAGGAAGGTGGGTGGGAGGAGGTGTATTCCAGGTAGCTGTGGGAGTCAGTGGGCTTGAAATGGACATCGGTTTCTAGGTGGTTACCCGAGATGGAGACAGAGAGGTCCAGGAAGGAGAGAAAAGTGTTGGAGATGGTCCAGGTGAACTTCAGGTTGGGGTGGAAGGTGTTGGTGAAGTGGATGAACTGTTCGAGCTCCTCGTGGGAGCACGAGGCGGCGCCGATACAGTCATCAATGTAACGGAGGAAGAGGTGGGGTTTAGGGCCAGTGTAGGTACGGAAGAGGGATTGTTTCACGTAACCTACAAAGAGGCAGGCATAGCTTGGGCCCATGCGGGTACTCATGGCCACCCCCTTTGTCTGTAGGAAGTGGGAGGAATTGAAAGAGAAGTTGTTGAGGGTGAGGATGAGTTCGGCTAAGCGGATGAGGGTGTCAGTGGAGGGGGATTGGTCAGTTCTGTGGAGGACACAAAAGGGGCCCATGCCAGTCTGGTCAGAGCAGTCTCAGCCATCTGGAGGAATGCAGAGAAGTGTAGGATGAATGTCAATGACCTCCTCTTATCTGTCTGTGCAAGTGCCACCACCTGATACCTCACATTCAGTCTCTCTCTGCTACTGTACCCATCTCCCACTCAGATTCATGCTCCACCACTCTCACTGTTGCCTGTCACAGCTTCCTTCAGTCATCTCATTTACCCCAACACTGGACAGCATTAACCCTGCAGATCCTCTGCACTACGTACTCACTTCTTCAGGATATGTCCCACTTGCACCACAAGTAATAGCTGTGTGACCTACTTTTAACTTCATTAGTACTTGCTTTTCCCTCATTCCAGGAAGAAAAACATCCCACGAAAAGGACAGAGAGCATCGAGACAGTTGGTGGGCTGCCTGAGTTTTGGTTCCTCATCCCTGATGTGGTGTGAATCTTGACCCTGCCTGCCCTGAACATCTGACTGACTGGACGAGTATCTGTGGACTGGTATCTGCCCTTGACTTACTGCGCTGGGATCCCCTGGCTGAAAGCTACCTTACTTGACTTCGCAGAGGACGCTGACAACCATGACAAGCCTCTCAGCTTTGTGTCAGAGTTATATAGCAGTACTGTAAGCCTGGCACATGTCGTTGAGGGGCTAGGCATGAAAAGGGAAAGCAAGTAAGGGTTACACTGAAAGTCCAGGTAGCCTCAGGGTCAGTGAATGCTGTGAGGGCAAGCGAACAAGCCAGAGATGCAGCCTGGTCCAATCCATGAGCTGGGTGTACTTCCCTGAATGTCTTGGTGGCAGCATTACAATGAGAGTTACCATTATGCCCTGAGATACAGTACTGAAGTGTAGAGGGGTACTGTAAGTGGGTAGGAAATATGCATGAACGTTTTTAAGAGGCTAGCACGTGTCCAGTGTCAATGTCCGTGGATGTGAGATGTGTGTAGCTACTGCTGATTGAATGCGCCCTGAGATATTAGTGCCCGGTGTCCAACACGGAGGTCCTTTGGAGCAAGTGGGAACTGAAGTCAGCAGGTACCCAATCTCATGTCAAGAATTCTCAGCATTTTGTTTGCTTGCAGCGGTCGTAGGACAGTAAGCCACACAGTAATTAAGTGAGATCTGCAGCTAATAAGGCTTTTAATAAGCAATAATCCCCCTTAATAGACAACTTGCCGCAGCCTGAAGTTTGGTTGAAAGAGTTACTGATGTGAAGATAGGCCTTGCTGGACTTCTAACACTGATGTGCCACATTTCTTAGTCCCTGTTAGATTCTGCCCTATGTCTCTGTTCCTGCAAATCTCCTTGAAGAAGTTCTCAGTAGAACCTTTGGGCGTGCCCTCTGGGTCTTTTTTTGAAGCCAAATTCCTTCTTGTCCTCCATACTTTGTTACATATTTCTAGGTCCTGCTGCCACCTAAATATACCTTATTTTAAGAGGTGTATGTAGTCTGGCTTCATGTGCTTCAACTTTAAAAGCTGCTTGTTACAGCAGGTTAGAAATGATAGGAATGCATCTGCTCTTTTTCCTCTACTTGACTGAATGAAAACAGATGCATTTTTAAATATAAAAAAAGTGTTTTAACTGCTTGGGTGCTGTAACTGCCAAGCTTGGACAAACATCAGGTTCGTATGCAAGTTTTACAAAAAAAGTTATGGTTTACCAACCAACTCTCAAATGCCTTCACAGACACATGCACTCACAAAGCTGCACATGAAAAGGCTGTGATTACAACGGGTAGCATCCACTTAAGGTACCAAGTCCCAAAATTTAATCACAATTGCTTTTCTCGAAATCTTGGATGTTTTTTCCTTATTCATTTGAGGGACGTGGGTGTCACTGGCTGGCCAGCATTTTTACTGCCACCTCTAGTTGCCCTTGAGAAATTGGTGATGAGATGCCTTCTTGAAACACTGCAGTCCATCTGCTGGTTTGACCCAGAGACAGCAAGGGGAATAGTGACATATTTCCAAGTCAAGATGATGAGTGGCTTGGAGGGGAACTTGCAGTTGGGGTGTTCTGATGTAAATGCCGTACTTGCCCTTCTAGGTGGAACAAAGTCTTGTTGTGCCTGTAAAGGGCCTTGGAGAGATCACACCTGGAGTAACGTGTGCAGGTTTGGTCTCCTTACCCAAATAAAAAACATCTGCTTGCCATAGAGGGAGTTTAATTAGGGTTCACCAGACTGCTTCCTAGAATGGTAGTTTTGACACATAATGAGAAATTGGCTTAACTGTAAATGTGTTCACTGGTGTTTCAAAGAATGAGAGCACGGAAATATATAAAATTCTGACAGAACCGGGTAGACTGGATAGGGGTAATGTTTCCCCTGGCTGGTGGCTCTAGAATAAAGTGTCATTGTCTCCTGATATGGGGCGGGGTATTTTGGACGGAGATGAGAAGAAATACCTTCAGTTGGAGATGGTGAACCTGTGGAATTCTCTACCTTGGAAGGCTGTGGAGGTCAAGTCATTGAATGTATTTAACAAAGAACCAGAATCTGAAGGTGTTAAAGGGTATGTGGAGCGAACAAGAATATGATATTGAGATAGAGGATCAGCCATGATCAGACTAAATGGTGGAGCAGCCTTGATGGGCTGAATGGCCTATTACTGGTCCTATTTTCTACGTTTCCATGTAGTTGAGAGTTGTAGCTATTAACCACAGGAAGTCTAGTACATTTTAATGACATTTCAAATATTGCATATGCATTCCTATCATTTCAAATGTGAGACTAACTTGAGGGTCTTGTACAATTCAATGTATTTTGAGAGGTAAGAAAAGGTTACCTGACCTCAACTCCATTTTCTTTCAAGTTCCATTCTCCATTTTGCTTTCACTTAAAGCGTCCATTCTGAATTTACACTCCATTAATCTACGACTCTATATTTTGTGAAGGTGCTATGTTAATCTAGCATTAGTGAAGATTTTATCAGAGATAACAGGAACTTCAGATGCTGGAGAATCCAAGATAACAAGGTGTAGAGCTGGATGAACACAGCAGGCCAAGCAGCATCATAGGAGCAGGAAGGCTGACGTTTCGGGCCTAGACCCTTCTTCAGAAATGGGGATGGGGAAGGGGATTCTGAAATAAATAGGGAGAGAGGGGGAAGCGGTGAGAAGATGGATAGAGGAGAAGATAGGTGGAGAGGAGACAGACAAGTCAAAGAGGTGGGGATGGAATCAGTAAGGGTGAGTGTAGGGGGGGTGGTAGGGAGGAGATAGGTCAGTCCAGGGAGGACGGACAGGTCAAGGGGGCGAGATGAGGTTAGTAGGTAGGAGATGGGGGTGCGACTTGAGGTGGGAGGCGGGGGTAGGTGAGAGGAAGAACAGGTTAGGGAGGCGGGGACGAGCTGGGCTGGTTTTGGGATGCCGTAGGGGGAGGGGAGATTTTGAAGCTTGTGAAATCCACATCCTGGGCCTCCTGCAGTGCCACAATGATGTCACCCGAAGGTTGCAGGAACAGCAACTCATATTCTGCTTGGGAACCCTGCAGCCCAATGGTATCAATGTGGATTTCACAAGCTTCAAAATCTCCCCTTCCCCAACCGCATCGCAAAACCAGCCCAGCTTGTCCCCACCTCCCTAAGCTGTTCTTCCTCTCACCTACCCCTCCTCCTACCTCAAGCCGCACCCCCATCTCCTACCTACTAACCTCATGCCGCCCCTTCACCTGTCCGTCCTCCCTGGACTGACCTATCTCCTCCCTACCTCCCCACCTACAGTCACCTTTACTGGCTCCATCCCTACCTCTTTGACCTGTCTGTCTCGTCTCCACCTATCTTCTCCTCTATCCATCTTCCATCCGCCTTCCCCCTCTCTCCTTATTTATTTCAGAACCCCCTGCCCCTCCCCCATTTCTGAAGAAGGGTCTAGGCCCGAAATGTCAGCTTTCCTGCTCCTCTGATGCTGCTTGGCCTGCTGTGTTCATCCAGCTCTACACCTTGTTATCTTAGCTAAGATTTACTGCTTTGATGTGCGGCCTCTCAGCAGCATGTTTTCATATTACTATATAATATAAAGTTTTCATGCTGACGACATCACCTAAATGTGCATGGGATAATAGTGCATTACAATCCAATGTCTAATTTTCAGGGCAAATCACTGTGATCTGTTTTGTTTCAAATGTTTGACTTCCAATCTATCATCAAATTAATCTGAACTTTGCATTGCTGGCCCAACAGCAAATAAGAAACACATAAATCTATGACATGTTGTGGCCAATGTTATCATATCATTTGTTTATTTCAAATTCTTCACTCATTAACCCATGTAGAATAAATAGTTTAAACGCTCCTGCTACGATAATGAAGAAATTCTATGCAAAAAGAAAGCATATTTGATACCTTTCAACTACTGCACAGTTCAAATTGCGGGCTAATAAAATTCTTTCAACTAGTTAACTGCTCAACACTTCCATTTAAATACGATTAATTGCTATCAGAAAAGCATTTAATGTCATTTGATTTTTTTACACATCTTTGTACAGAATAGCTTGATCTCAATGGGACTTAAAGAAACTGCTTTCCCCTTTCCCTCAGGATCCTGGGTCTGGTACCACAGCAAACCACTGAGTAATGACGTTCTCTGGCACAAACGAGGCAGCTCAGCAGCCTGCTAGGAATTTCCACTGAGTTCAGAAGGTTACTGTGACACCATATGACCAGGAAGTTGATTCTAAGAAGATGAAAATAATTATTCCTTATTTTTGATTTCCCACTTCACCCAATTCAGTCTATTTGACTGTTGATTAATGAAGTGAATTTAAGAATAATTTGTAGGTAATACTTCGTATGTTTTAAAATGGCATAAGGACAAATTCGGCAAAAATTAGTTTGTGTCTTTAAATAATGTATCTGTACAAGATCCTAGCCAACAGTACAGCTCTTAGATGTAATTGCCGTTTACACATGTCAAAGTATCCAGACAAGTTGGTAATCAGATCAGAGCAAAATTAATTTTCTGGGACTCTTCTTTCTGTTTTGACTTCAATCACATTACAGTAACATTATTCTAACAGGTCAAGTGAGGATAGAACTCACAGATCTAAGTATGATCACTTGCAAAGTAAATATCAATCAATCTTTCAACGCAATGGATGAAATGCCTTAGTGCCCACATAAAAAAATCTGATCTCCTTTCCACCACATTAACTGTTCAATACGTTCTCCCTGCATTTGCAGGAGTTTCTGCTGGGTGCTCCGGTTTCCTCCCACAGTCCAAAGATGTGCAGGTTAGGTGGACTGGCCATGCTAAATTGCCTGTAGTGTTCAGGGATGGTGTAGGTTAGGTGCAATAGCCATAGGAAATGCAGGGTTACAGGGATAGGGTAGGGGAATGGGTCTGGGTGGTATTCTCTTCGAAGGGTCAGTGTGGACTTGTTGGGCTGAAGGGCCTGTTTCCACATTGTGGGGATTCTATAATCTATGATAGATATTAAAATGATCTCCCAATGGAATAACAATAGAATAAATTGTATAATAGAAATAACTTAAATACAGGTGAACTTTTAAAAAAATTAAATACAGTAATTAAATAAAAGTGAGGGATCAGGTTTATTTGGTTTAGAATTTTTAACATGTTCTTCACTTCTGTCATTTTTCACGGGGCAGAGGAATACAAAGCTGTGTTTAACATACAGAGATCTTTGAAGGAGACAGGACAAGTTGACAAAGGCTGCTAAGAGTCAAATGGAATCTTTGGCTTTATAATTAGAAGCAAAGTTTAAAAGCAACACCTAAAAATCATTGGTTAGGTGCCTACAGGAGTATTGCATAAAATATGTTTTCTCTGTCCATAATTAAAGATTCAGGTAACATCCCTACAGCATAATACCTTTATCATTCCCTACTTTATCTCCAGTACCCTATTTAAATAGTGGAGTAACATTGGCACTTTTTCAATCCCAAGGAACAATCCCTGAGTCAACAGGGTTTGGGAAGATCTTGACAAAATAATTACTGTATTTACTTCTTGAGTATCCTGGGATAGAAACCATCACAACATTCATCAATGGATGGCCTTCCTCAAAAACCATGGAGAGTTTCTTAGTCACCACTACTGATAATAGCTTTCAATTTCAGATTTTATAACCTGCTGCTATGATGGCATTTAAACCAGGGCCCCAGAGCATTAACCCAGGCCTCTGGATGACTAGGCCAGCAACCTGACCAATATGCTACCACCTTTCTGGAGCTTCCCAGCCTAATTATGTCAAGGACTACAGCCCCAGAAACTGCAAAATGCTTTCTGAAATTGAGTTGATAATCACATCACAGAACATTTATATCTGATTTTAATGAAGTGATTTGCATCATTTGAAATAGTTCATTTAAGTATTTCAAGAAAAAATTATAACAGAAAACACTTATGTACAATATGCAATTGCTGTGCAATTCAAATTTTTAAATATAGAATCTATCACAGCTTTCTAATCATAGAATGGAATCTTTGAAAACAAATGCATCTTTAACATTAGACAAAATAATCATGAATGTGTGACTCACTGGAAAGGCCTCCATTTACTATCCATCCCTATGTGTCTGCAAGAAAGGCGTGGTAAGCTGTGTTCTTGAAATGCTGTAGTCCACGTGGCGTAGGTATAGCCACAGTGCTGTTCAGTAGGGAGTACCAGGATTTTGATCTGGTGACAGTGAAGGTTTGACAATATAGTTCAAGGTCAGGGTGCTACATGACTTAGAGGGAAATCTGAAGATGGTGTGTCCGAGCATCTACCACCCTTATATATCCTGGCAGATGCTGTCGAAGGAGTCTTGGCAAGTTGCTGCTTAGTACAAACTGCAGCTAAAGCAACCAAGCAGAGGTAGAGTGAAAGTAAAGAGGACAATACCTGAGTATCTCTTATCCAAATATAATGAACCAAAAGCATATGGGCAGTTATTATTTCTGCACTTTATCACAGGAATTGGAGTCAAGAAGGAAATTTTAACATTATAAAGGAAAACTTCCTTCCAATGATTTCAAAGCGCAACGCACCTTTAACAATGCCAATCAGCTTCTGGCTCTCGTTCAAATACAAATAAACACAATATACAAGTTTATAATCCAGTACTCAGCAACTGACAAACTGAACTGATGGGGCCAAGTGAGAACACAAAAATTATATGTCAACATTTGCCAACAGTCAATGTTATTATTACTTGTTTCAGTCAATCAATTACAATAGGATTGTCACTTGCCAATAGATGATCAAAAATTAAAACACAGGGTGCAGTGTTATACAAGCAACGTGATAGATTTGTGCATTCACATGAAGATAATGTATGTCCCTGCAGGAAGTACTACAGTTATCAGTCGGGGATAGGCAACAGGTATTGTTATTCTTACAGCACAAAAGGATCACAGCAGATTTGATAGAAGTGTGTACATCAATTTGCCAGATAGTTAGAATAATGAAAAATTATTCTCAATACGGACTGTGGTAGAGCATGGAAGGTCTGATCCATACTGAGGACTGGTGCCTCTCAAGCTATGAATGAGAAATTATTTCTCAAGTGGACATAAATGCCTATTTGTGGACTACAGCTAATCACTTAAAACGATTAAGGTGAGGATTTAGAAGGTAGACTTATGGCAAAGTGGTAACGTCATGATAATGTTATTTAGATAGTAAAGTTATTTCCTGCATTTATATCCTACAATATTGGCACGCTGACTATGTTGCTTTTAGGTTGAATGTCCATATCAGTGACCAAACTCTGATACAGAAATCGATATCAATATTAATGTAAATCTTCAGTGAGTGCCAAGTTCAGAAAGGCTATATAAAATAAAGAACTTGGTATTTCGTTTGTAGCTTTGAAAATTGCAGAACTTGCTCAGTAACTGCCTTGAATGACTTTGGGAATCTGTTCCTTCAGGAAGATAAACCTAAGTGCCAGGCAATGATCATTTCCATTAAGAGACAATCTGACCATTGGGTTCTGGGAACATGTATTCAAATTCCACCATGGCAGGTGGTGGAGTTTGAATCCAATTAATAAATCTGGATGTGAAACAAATTTCAGTGCTGGTGATCATAAAAGCTATGTTGATCATGTTATGAAAAGTCATAAGTACTGTGGACATTTTGGACATGTAACTCTAAAACATCCACAAGGGAAGGGATCCTTTCCATAGAGTCACACAACAAGGAAACAACACTTCGTCCCAACACGTCCATGCCAACCAAGTTTCCCAAACTAAACCAATCCCACTTGTCTGCATTTGGCCTATATCCCTCTAAACCTTTCCCATTCACATACCTGTCCAAATGCCTTTTACATGTTGTAACTGTACCTGCATCTACCATGTCCTCTAGCAGTTCCATAAGATTTGAAAAGGATCCCTTCCCTTGTGGATACCTTTCTCTCAAACCTAAATTAAATTATGTTTAAAGAGGGGTCAATTTAACTAGACTTTAACAGTTGCATTGACATTGGTGGTGGAACAGTATTTTTTTCAGAATCTTGGCTCAAATCAACCATGGTGTAAACAACCAAGGGGATGTATGAATAAGGAAGGGGAGCCAGTTGATCCCTCCCTCACTAAGGAGCTTGTAGACAGAGTGGTTGAGAAGACATTTAGCATGCTTGTCTTCATTGCTTAGACCACTGAGTACAGGAGCTGACGTCGTGTTAAGGTTGTACAGGATATTGGTGAGGCCACTTTTGGAGTACTGTGTATACTTTTGGTCGCCTTGCTATAGGAAGGATATTGTTAAGTTGGACAGAGTTCAGAAAAGATTTACCAGGATGTTGCTGGGATTGGAGGGTTTGAGTTATAAGGATAGGCTGGGACTTTTTTCACTGGAACATGGGAGATTGAGGAGCGATCTTATAAAGGATAGTAAAATCATAAGGAGCATAGATAAGGGGAATAGCAAAGGTCTTTTCCTTAAGGTGGGGGAGTTCAAAACTAGGGACCATATTTTAAAGGTGAGAGGAGAAAGATTTGAAAGGGACCTGAGGGGAAACTTTGGTTCATATGTGGAATGCCAGAGGGAGTGGTAGATGCAGGTACAATTACAATATTTAAAAGACATTTGGATGGGTACATTAATAGAACAGGTTTAGAGGGATATGGGCCAAATGCAGAAAAATGGGACTAGTTTAGTTTGGGAAATTTGGTTGGCATGGGCGAGTTGGAATGAAGGGTCTGCTTCCGTGCTGTATGACTCTTTGACTCTAGACCATAACTGGGGAGCCTTGTCCACATTCTGGTTTTAACAATTGTTGTAAAATCCCATCTGGTTCATTAATGGCCTTTAGAGAAGGAAATCCACCATCTTTACCTATTCTGGTCTACACGTGGCTCAAACCCACAGCAATATGGTTGATTCTTAACTGTGACTTGAAATGGACTAACAAGTCACTCAGTTCACAGGAAACTAGGAAGGGCCAGAAAATGCCCATGTTCCTGAAAGAATACAGAAGGGAAAATGACTGAATCAAGGACAATATAAGACACTGGTGAGGCTACAATTGGAGTATTGTGTGCTGTTCTGGTCACCATATTACAGGAAGGACATAATTGATTATTCCAGCAGTTGAGTTTCCTACCATTTTCTGTTTTTGTACAGGAAGAACATAATTGATTTGGAGAGACTGCAGAGAAGGTTTACTAGAGTGTTGTTAGGGTTGGAGGATTGTAGCTATGAGGAGAGATTGGAGAAGTTTGGATTATTTTTTCTGGAAAAGAGATTGCTGAGGGGTGACATGATTGAGGTATACAAAATCGTGAGGGGTAGAGAGTGACTAGGCCGGAGGGACTTGTTTCTCTTGGCAGAGAGTTCAAAAACCAGAAGTCACAGATCCAAGCTATGTGGCAGAAGGATTAGAGGGGAATATGAGGAAAAACGTTTTACACAGACAGGTGGTGGGTGTCTGGCATTTGATGCCTGAGATGATGGTAGAAGCAGAGAACCTAAATGCTTTTTAAAAAGACCCAGGTAATGTTCTGAGGACCTGGGTTCAACTCACGCCATGGCAAGTGGAAGTGAATTTCTTGTAACAGAACTCTTGTAGCCACAGTATGTACGTGAAGATAGTCAAGTTTCTCATCACTAACAATCCCATAGGATACTGATAGTGAGTGATTCAGAGATAGTAATGCTGATGTCTGGCAAGATTAAATGATCAGATTGTCTCTTAATGGAAATGATCATTGCCTGGCACTTAGGTTTATCTTCCTGAAGGAACAGATTCCCAAAGTCATTCAAGGCAGTTACTGAGCAAGTTCTGCAATTTTCAAAGCTACAAACGAAATACCAAGTTCCTTATTTTATATAGCCTTTCTGAACTTGGCACTCACTGAAGATTTACATTAATATTGATATCGATATCGATTTCTGTATCAGAGTTTGGTCACTGATATGGTCATTCAACCTAAAAGCAACATAGTCAGCGTGCCAGTATCGTAGGATATAAATGTATGCACATAACTTACTACGATAAGAATTTAAATCTTAGTTTGTCAGTGAGTGGAATAACCAAATACAAGCCACTTTCCCACTTAGGACAGAGCAGAAATAAATATGAAAGTACAGGTCAGTTTGGGTCTGACTCAGCTCAAAGGTCTGACTCCCATCTAGGAATTTAAGATGGGACCTAATAAGAAAGAAAGTGGAGCCTGTGCAATTGTTCATTGATCTAATATTATAGTGTTCATATGGGAAGGACCATTGACTGTGGATCAATTTTCAAGCACAATCATATGCTCCCAATTCCCCAAAAGTATACCATCTGCCAATTTAGAAGTTGGTGACTTCCATCAGGCTTCTAGCCTGCTAATATGAAATGGGCAGGAGCCATCTTAATCTTGGTAAACAGGACCTGAATGTTCATTTCTGAATCCCACTTCCAAATTCAACATGAACTGGCCAAAGCCTGCATGGCACTCTATTAGACTCTACTCAATTCATTAATTTGAAGTCTCTATAAACAAAAGCAAATTTGATTTATTTTGAGTCACTTTTCTTTTGGGTTATCTCCATTTTAATAACTTGTCTTGCCTGTAACTCTGTTACTGCTTGGTTAGAAGCTAAAAGATACAGTTCAAGAATTATTTAACTAGAAAAACTTTAGGTCTAAATCACAAACATGGTAAACAGGTTTGATCCACTGAATTTTGGTTCTTTTATCAATTCTAAATTTGGATTAGAATGCATAATTATTTTGAAAATACCTAGTTATAAACAGTGTTTCTGACAAAGCAGCCATATCATTTGGATAATCCAGTCACTCAAGTTATACCTACTGGTTTAATTTTACATCACAGGTTGTGAGATGGCAGAAGGCCAGGAAAATGTGAAACTTTCCTGTGCTCAAATATCACACCTGAAAACAGAACATATTATACTGTGGCAACTACATCATGATTAACAGTGCTGTGATGATATTTATTTTGAAAGTGTGGTTGACTCTTACTGTCCTCAGGGGCAACCAGTGATGGACAATAAATGCTGCCCCTCTCAGTGACATCCACATCCCATGAATGAATAAATTCTGATGAATGTTAGTTAAGAAGATCATGACTAACTCCTTTTTTTTTGATAACAGCAATTTCGGAATCACTTTAACACTAATGGATTTTCTTTCAAATCATGAGTCCTGGTAATTGTAATGTTTACTCACATTTTTAGTTCTAAATAGTGATTCTTTTAGAACACCTAAGTTTTCTGATTGTAGACTAATCTGTCAAGCCTGTATCGCATGTAAGCTCCCTGTTCCTTTGACATTCATAGAACTGTTCAGACAGAAATTCCACATTTCAATAGAATATATTTGAGTGACATGAATTCAATCATATGGAGGGGATCACGCTCATCATCAATTGCAGCACCTATGACAAAGGTCATGATCAAGAAGTTTCGAACAATTGAAGATGCTTGAATGATGTAGCTAATCTTTGTCATATCACATTTTTCCCTCAACCTACATTCTCTTCTGATTTACAAACAGCAGGTTATTTGAAGAGGTACCTCTTGCTCTTTCCCATTCCCTTCACAACAACTCTACCCTTGCGCTTCTCTCCTTTCAGATATCCAAGGTCTGGCAGTTGGATTAGAAGTGGGAAGGGAGGGACAGTTTAATGATGAAAGACGGTCATTCATGCTCACAACTACTAACCAGATTAGACAACAGAATTAAAATAGAAAGTGCTGGAGAAACCCAGCAGGTCTGGCTGCATCTGAGAAGAGAGGAACATAGAAGGAATCCTAACAGGCTCTGAGCAATGGGCTATGGGAATGAGGGGGAAATTTGTGCAAGATGTTTAGTGAGCTCCATCGCGACACTGACATCATCTCACTGCATCTTGTTCACTTTTTTCAAGAGACATGGTGGTGAGTTCCCAACTGACACTCATTTTTGCTTGTTAAATGTCTTGTTAACAGTCTAACTCACCATGGGTCGTAATCTTACCAAACTCGCCAGACAAACCAGCCATTAGGCATACTCAACAGGGAAAACAGAGGAAGGTCTCGGCCGGTTCAGCTTGCTGCTTGCTCCAAAAGAGCTTCATGGGCACCAACATCACAGGCATGCTCCATGGGCACAAGCCACATGCACCTCATGCCCTTGACATTTGACATGTGCCAGCCTCTGTGAACTCTCATGGCAAATCTCCAATCTACCTACAGGATGCTTCTGCACTTCAATGCTGCACCTTGGGCTACACTGGCAGCTATCATTGCAATGCTGCAGCAAAGACACTATGTGCTCAAGGGGACACACTCAGTTCATGGACCAGACCATGATGGGCTGGAAGCCTGATATTTACCTAAGCCGGCACTTCTAGCAATCAGCAGCACTTCTACCGCACAGCAGACCCTCTCAAAATATTTTGTTGGTAATTTCTAATTAACTGGTTACTCAAATTATAGCGCAATCTTTACAAACAGATCAAGTACCTTCGAGGTTACAACAAATTTTCTAACAACTTCTTTCCTTTTGTTTTGGTTAGTGGAGGAGGGAAAGATGGAAACACCACAGTAATGTACTGTACTCAAACACAGACATTTAAAACAGAACTAATAAACTGCTGAGCTGTTCGACCAAATTTATTAATTTATCAATTCAGAAAGTAATGCCTCAAAACAAAATTAAGACCATTACCTTACCAGCTGTAACTGTGTTATACTCAGTAGGATAGTTTCTGCTCTTTAGAAATAAACTAAGCAAAGAAGTGGTGATTTTGCAATAATGTATTTTTGCAATTACAAATACAGGCAGTACCCAGGTAGTGAACAGGTCTGGTTCTGGAGACTGTTCTCAAGTTGATTTGTTTGCAAGTTGGAACACAATTTAGGTCAGTATAAAATAGCTGCTTGTAAGTACAGGAAAAGGATGTCTGTCAGATCTTTAAAATTACACCCCTGTATAAGATCGTTTTTGTGAGTATGAGAATTTGTAAATCAGGGACCACCATTTCATGATATGTAGTTCATATTTCTGACTGTTCTGGTGAAATTCTGATTAATGGGGAAGAATAGTCATTGAGTCCTAGAGTCATATAGCACAAAAACAGACACTTTGGCCCAACTTGCCTATGCCAACCAGGTATCCTAAACTGAACTAGTCCTGTTTGCCAGCATTTGGCCCACATCACTCTAAATCTTTCCTATTCATGTACCTGTCCAAATGTCTTTTAAATGTTGTAATTGTACCAACCTCCAACACTTCCTCTGGCAGTTCATCCCATTCATGCACCACCCTCTGCATGAAAAAACTGCTCCTTAGGTCCCTTTTAAATCTTACCCCTCTCATCTTAAACATATAACCTCTAGTTTTGGACTCCTTCTCCCATCCTTGGAAAAAGGCTTTGGCTATTCACGTTATAGATCACAGATGATGAAAAGACAACACTGAAACCAAAATCTAATCCTTTTTTCTCATACTCATGAGAAGGAATAAAATTAAGAAGAATCAAAAAACATAGTAACATTCAAATTTGGGTGATGAATTTGTTACACTTGTGGGCAAAACAACACTCATGCACCTGATGGCTCAGATCTTGCAAATTTCATTGAAATTTAATGCAAAAAACAAAGCAAGTTTCGATCTGTATTGGTCTATGGTAGATGTCAAATGTAATCATTATTGATTAGTGTGGTACATTATTAATGATGATATTGATTAGATTACTGTATCTTTAAATAAATTCATCAATGCATTGAATTACAGTGCTACTCTATGTAGGTAGCAATTGTTAGAATACAAATGCACAACTGTTTGCTACTGATTGTACTCTACCTGTATGCTCCAAATTGGTCAAGATTATTTTAAATACAGTAAATTTGTACTTCAGAAACTTATTAGCCACCAATAGTTTTAAATATAAGCACACAGCACAGAAATGTAAAAAAAAATCTGACAAGCATCATCAGTAAAGGTTTGGAGGCGTAATTCCAAATGCAAAACATCAGGGTGGTCAGTCTGGAGTGAACATTCAGATAGAGATTCAACAAAATATAACATTTTATCCAACTTTATTATAATGATAGCTAAAGGTAGTTACCTCCATAATTTTCTTGAGTTGCTTTTCACAGCACAGAACATCAGGGTATGCCTGACTCAGTCCCTAAGCAAGACTGTTGCATAAATGGTAATGAGTTGTGCAACGTTTCTACTTTTGACTTGGACAGTCTCCACTTGAACAGCCTGCACTGAATTGACTTCAAATGCTAATAAAGTCATTTGTGGATGGCAGATCACTCCACCTTTCCGGGTTGAATGAATTCAGAGTCACATTCTGACGATTAAAAGCCTACGACATATTTCTTCATTGAAACCCAGGCTCTCACTTGAAATGCCAAGAATTAACACTCAGCATGTGACCACGGGTAGTATTGTGCACAATAAATGAAGAATGTGTTAATCAAATGGAAAAACTATTCCTTATTATCAGGCAAGTCAAGCAACGCAAAAACATGCATTGTAAGGTAATGCTTGCTTCAAGATCCTGTAACGCACTTTAAAGACTACTGCAGTGGCACAATACTATACTAAGACTGTTTTTTACAACTTGAACTTTAGGTCAGTGCTTTGGCTGCTTATAAATGTCAATGGCTTCAGAAAAAATACAGCCATTGTTCAGTCACATAACTTCCCTTAGAAATGATCTTTAAAAGTAAAAGTATTGAGAAAAGGAAAAAAAAGTGGACACTATTTGATTCACAGTGTTCTGCAAGGTAATATAAGTGTTTTAATTTTTGCACAATGCATAAATATTTAAAGTTACCTGATAATCATCATATAAAAATGATATTGATTTAACAGATTGCCGTGCACAGTTTATATGGATTGTCTCCACGGAACTCAATGTCTACTGACATTGTCAGGTTTGGTCAGTTCATGGTTACTGAACAGAGGCCACCTCAGCTTTGAAAATCAGTATTAAAACCTTTGATCTATTGTCTAGTTTGAGACAATCTTCTCTCAAAGCAAACAGAGTTAATAATGACGTTATGGTTATGCTTTGCCAATGAAGAGCACAAACTGGTTCTGACATCCTTCCTTAATCCTTTTAAATGTTCATCAGTCTAAAGCACAGCATTTCCCTACCATGGCTAAAAATGTCTAGACTGATATGATCACTGTATAAGTTGTAAGTAAAATCTTAGGGCCAATTGAATTATTTCCTCAGGCTTTTACCAAGCCTAGGATCAGGGAAGGCAGACAAGACAAAGTAACTTTTGGCTTAAAGATTTCATGGCAAAGCCCCACGCAATTTATGATAAAATGCTGATTTTCCAGCTAAAGCATAGAAAATTAAATAAAGCAAGGAAAAGCACTTATTCATGCTATTTTAAGACATTTGATTGTCAATGCAATCATAGTAAAATATTAACCAGTCAAACAAATTAAAATATTTTCTCCTTTGAGTCAAATTAATGTGCCACATAATAACTTACCAGGTTTAATCCTTTCTTTAAAACAATACCACTAGACAGGCTCAACAGCACACAGTTGAGAACCACACTCTAAAATAAAACAAACAATTTCACCACAGCATTGACCTCTGTTTGTGCTAACAGAGAAAATACAGTTAATTGAAACAATTTAGGCAGTGACCCTAAAAACACACATTACTGTCCTGTAAATAAAATCATTTAAACACAAAGGGGTAGAGGAAGGAAGGATGGATGTTAAGGTATCACGGATCAACTAATTAAAGCCATTCTTCATTCTTACACGGTCAGAGCAGGTTATTCACTAACAAATGCAGCAAAATTTGTTAAATTTGGTGAAAATTTTCAAACATTTTAAAGATGTTAAGGCTGCACTGTAATATAGTGTAGTAGAAAGGTTACATCCAGTGAATCTGATTAAGTTTTTTGAAAGGTATCTGAAATGGTGGAAAAAAGAATGTTGCTAAAGGTATGGACTTCCAGACGGCACTTTGGTAAAGTTCATCATAAACAAACCATTGGACAATGATGCAATATATGGAATCGAATCACAGAATCATAAAAGGTTTACAGCACAGAAAGAGACCATCTGGCCCATCATGTCTGTGCAGGCCAAAAAAAAGTCACCAAGCCTAATCCAACTTTCCAACATTTGGTCCGTAGCCTTGCGGGTTGCAGCAATTGAGGTACACATTCAGATGCTGTTTAAATGAATTAAGCATTTCTGCCACCTTGCTTTCAGTTTATTAAGTTCTAGACCACTAACACATTCTCGGTTAAAAATGGCTTTCCTCATCTCCCCTCTAATCTTTCTCCAATCAATTCAAACACATTTCCTCTCCCTGCTAAGGTAAATAGGCCCATCGCATCCATTACATCCAAGCCCTTCACAATTTAGTACCCCTCAAACAATCTCCCCTCAGCTTCTTCTGTTCCAACAGACATATTACTGCATATAGCTTTCAATTCCAGAATTACTTACTTTAAATTCCATTAGCTGCTATGGTGGGATTTGAATCCAGATCATCAGGTTTACCAACCCAGCAACATTACCACTATACTACTCCATGATAAGAAAGAAAGCTGGAGCCTAATGTCTCACTAGTTGGGGGAGGAGATGACCTAATGGTATTACCATTAGACTACTCATCTAGAGACCCAGGTAATGTTCCGGAAACCTGGGTTTATCAAAAAAAATGGGACTGCCAATTGTCAGGAAAAATCCATCTGGTTCATTAATGCCCCTCGGGGAAGGAAATTTGCCATCTTATATGCAACTCCAGAACAACAGCAATGTGGTTGACTCCCAACCACCCTCTGGGCAATTAGGGATAGGCAATAAATACTGGCTTGGCCAGTGACATCCATATTCAACAAGTTAAAAAAAATCCATTGCTGCAGAATACAACATATCTGTAGAAATGAAGACCCTGAGTGAACTGTAACAACCACCACCAATCTAATTGGCAGGATCTGCCTAATGATGCCCTGCGTTAGGGCCTTGATCACGCGTCATATTTATTAATGACTCAGATTGACAGAATAGAAGGGCATATTTCTGAATTTCCCAATGAAATAAAGACAGATGTTGTTATAAACATTATAAATAAAAGATTAATATTACACTCCCAACATTACAACAGTGTCTACCTTCCAGAAGTACTTAATCCATTGCAAATCCAGTAGTCATGAAAACACTTCATAAATGTATTTTTCAAAGAAAATATATATTGTTAGGTGAGTTGAATGAATGGGTAAAACTGTGGCAAGAGGATTCCAATGAAGTCCTTTATGAAGACATCCACTTTGAGCTTAAAAAGGATAGAAGATGGTAAACGGTGAAAAGCTAGAAAGAGAGAGTGATTTAGGAGCCCAAGTATACAGCCTATTAGTAATGTACAAACAAGTGCATCAGAAAGTCATCAGAAAATTAATGGAATGTTGGCCTTAACAGCTGGAGAACTGCATGGAATTTAAAAGGTTAAATTGTGGAAGAGACATTGCACAAACTATAGTTGTATTCCATGCAAAGTTCAAGGGTGATTAGATCCACGTTTTCAAGATATTAAGGGCAAACAATTTGTTGGCAGAAACAATTTACATGAGATGAGAAAACTAGGAGCAGGGCATAGCTACTCACGGCCTTCTGCACTCTTTTCACTCTAAACACAGCTTCATAGGATTAAGTCTGTTTCTGTCTCCACAATGCCACCTGACCTGTTGCGTATTTCCAGCATTTTTTGTATTTATTACAGAAGACAGGTGATTGGAAAACACCAGGAAATGCTTACTGAATAGGCATCCTACCAATGAGGAGGAATTCATTTCTATCATGTTCATGAAATAAGAGTATGCTGGTTTGTCCAGCATTTGTTATCCATCTCTGAGTGCCCTCAAGAAGGTGGTGGTCTGCCACCTTCTTGTACTGCTGCAATATCATCCACATAGCACTATCAGGGAGTTCCAGGATTTTTGCCCAGTGATTTAAGGAATGCTGTGTTTGATTGCTATTGTGTTTAATATGTTGTTATAACCCAGTTAGACAGGGTGACTGGAATCCTTTTCTTATCCCTTTCTTCCACTGAACACTGAATTTGATAATTCAGTGTTCATCCAGCCCCATGCTTGTTATCTAAGGTGAAATTGTTAGTGACATTGATATGGTTTAGGTTCTAGGTCAATATCAGTATCAAAGTCAGGCAGGTTCCTTCAATTAGCAAATAAAGGACTAGTTTATCATCAAAATACCTTACTTTGACAAAGTTTATTAAGAAAAGGATAAAACATGCAACTATCCCTAACTATGCCCTTCTTGAAAAATTACACACACTTCTAATCTTGGAAAAAATATATAGTTGTACAGAGTGATATCTTAAAATACTTTTTAAGTTGGTAGACTGTGACTATTAGACTGTCACTCGGGTCAGTGCTGGGCTTCAGTTACTGACAACTCATATTAATGACATACATACATTCCTCTGACTCTTCACCTGAGTTGTTGACAATACAAAGCCAGGTGGCAAGGTGATCTGTGAGGAGGATACACAAAGAAGTTAGGAAGTGATAGAGATAAGTGAGTGGATAACAAAGTGGCAGATGAAATTTAATGTGGGCAAGTATAAGGGTTTTGACTCTGATTGGAAGAGTGGAAAAAAAATTTTTAAAAGGTTTGAAACTTGAAAATATTGATAATCAGAGGGAGTTTGTTGTACTTGTTTAAGAAACACAATGTTAGTTTGCGGGTTCAGCAAACACGGGAAAGTAAACAGCATTTTTGTTTTTTTTGCATATGAATACAAGTTACCTGCTACAATTGGGTTGGGCTTTGGTGAGAGTATCTGGAATATTGTATGCAGTTTATGCTTTCATATTTAAAGAAGAAAATACTTGCATTGGCATTGGTACAGCACTCGAAGTGGCATGAGATAACACACCTAAGGTGTAAAGCTGAGTAAATTAGACCTATATACTGTTAGAAGAATAAGAGATGATGTCATTGAAATATTCAAGATCCTGAAGAGGACTTTATATTGGCATTTGTATAAATGATTCAGATGTGAAAATAGGAGGTATGGTTAGAAAGTTTGCAGATGACAACAAAATAGCTGGTGTAGTGGATGGTGAAGAAGGTTATCTCAGAGTACAATAAGACCTTGATCAGATGGGCCAATGGGCCGAAGAATTGCAGATGGAGTTTAATTTAGGTAAATGTGAGGTGTTGCATTTTGGTAAGGCAAACCAGGACAGGACTTAATACAGTTAATGGCAGGGATAGAGACCTAGGGGTGCAGGTGCATAGTTCCTGGAAAGTGGGGTTGCAGGTAGACAGGGTGGTGAAGAAGGTGTTTGACAAAATGCCTTCATTGGTCAGAACTTTGAGTATAGGAGTTCGGACATCATGTTGTGGCTGTACAGAACATTGGTCAGGCCACGTTTGGAATACTGCATACAATTCCGGTGGTCCCTCTATTGAAAAGATGTTGTTAAACTTGAGAGGGTGCAGAAAAGGTTTACAAGGATGTTGCTAGGACTGGAGAGTTTGAGTTATAGGGAGAGACTGAATAGGCTGGGGCTTTTTCCCCTGGAGCATCAGAGACTGAGAGGTGACCTTATAGAGGTTTATGAAATCATGGGGGCGTGGACAGGGTAAATAGCCAAGGTCTTTTTTTATAGGGTGGGGAAGTCCAAAGCTAAAAGCATTAGGTTTAAGGTGAGAGGAGAAAGATTTTTAAGAAGGACCTGAGGGATAACTTTTTCACACAGAGGCTGGTACCTGTATGAAATGAACTGCCAGAGGAAGTGGTGGGAGTGGGTAGAATTACAACATTTAAAAGGCATCGGATCGTAAATGAATAGGAAGGGCTTAGAAGGATATGGGCCAAATGCTGGCAAATGAGACTAAGTCAGATTGGGATGTCAGGTCGGCACGGACGAGTTGGACTGAAGGGTCTGTTTTCGTGCTGTATGTGTCTATAACTGTATGACTGGTGAGGTAAACGTTGGCAATTTGTTTCCCAAGTGGGAGCCTAGAAGACGAGGATACAAATCTCAGGATAAAGTGATCAATCATTCAGGAATGAGACGAAGAGAAATTTCTTCACTCAGATTTGGGAGTTAGGAGGTGAGTTACTCATCGCAAAATTCCCACTCCCTCTCCTGATCATATATTTATATGGGTAGTTTAGTAAGGTTTGTTGTCAATGGTAACCCCTCATGTTGGTGATGGGGAATTCAGTGATGACAATGACTTTGAATGACAGAGGAAGATAGTTAGACTTTCCTTCTTTCGTGATGGCATTGCCTGGCAAATATGGTAGAAAATGTTACCACGATTATCAAGTCTTGCTATACAGGCAAGGACTGTTTGAATATTAGATTCATAAATGGCACTGAACAACATGCAATCATCAGTGAACATCCCCACTCTGACTTTCTGATGAACAAAACTCATTGATGAAGTATCCGATGCTGGTAGGGTTAAAGTCACTTTCATGACAAAACTAATGGAGTGATGACCTGAGTTGCGATGATTGGACATCAACAATTACATCATCTTCTACTGTGCTAGGTACCAGTGGCTGTGGCAAAATGTCTGTTTGCACATCATTGCTGAATAAGCGCCATTTGATGGTACTATTAAAAACCTCCCCTATCACTTTGCTGACAATACAGAGTCGACTGATAGGGTGGTAATTGTTTGGATTGGATTTGTGCTGCATTTTGTAAACAGGATGTACCGGACACTATTTCACATTGTCAGGCAATGTCAGTTTTGTATATTTCAGGTCTGACTAGGAGTTGATAAAATTGGATTTTATCCATTAACTAGAACTTGTTAACAGCAAAAAATCTACAAGTAGAGCCCTGACAACTTAGTTACCTATCTGGAAGCAGCAGGTGTGGAAAAGACTATACATTACGATATATATAAATAATACTGTCTACATTGGCATTGTAACAACTCAACCTACTTGATCATAACAACAGAATCATTCAAAAACTGCAAACACAACAGATTTAACTTTACCAGCAAAATAATGAAGTAAAAAAAAGTAAAGCTTTATACAAAACCTATATGTTCATTTAAAAAGTACTATTCATGTAATTATTAAACAAAATGTACAAATAGCTTGGTAAATGCAGGAAAGGGACTGAAAGGTGCACTTGTACTTTATCAGAAACACTAAAGAACCACAATGAATTCACACCTTCAAAAGGACTTTTTTGATAATAGAATATTTTAACATATCTTAGTAATAATGAAGCATGAAAAAAAAACTTAATTTTCCATTTTAATTTTAATCCGTGTTCTCCATCACTAAAACCAGCTTTCTATTCTAGCCGTAAGTTTTCTTAAAGTCCGAGCTATCCTGTGAAAATTTGAGCCTCTGTCACTGGACCATGAATCCAAGTCTCTGGATTACTACCTCAGGAGCTCCCAGATTATCCCGTGTTTTCTCTTTTACAACAGTACATTTCATGGCTCTGAGATGTTCTGAGAATTTTAAAAGTATTTTATAAAATTAAGTCTTTCTTTCTTGATAGGGGTACCTGGCCATAGAAGATACCAAAAGGTACAGCACTTCCACAGCACAGATATTCTCTCGGTTGGTAGAAACACTGTTCACATAACTAGACAAAAGGAATTTGACAAACAAAAATCCCAAATCTCATATCAATTCTGGCAAACTCTTTAGAACAAATTTAATGATATTCACAGTAAACAGTAACAGAGAGACAGGTGAGACAGGTGGTGCTGTCTTTGGGTAATGATTTTGCTGAAATCAAGAGAACAAAAAAAATACATCAAGTAAATCTTCTATTTCTGAAATCTCCTGACGCAGTAGAAACTCGTGTCATGATCAATATACTGTAAGTCCCCTTTAAATCACTCACAAAGAGACACTGTTCAAACAGGTCCCACGCCGTCTGGACTCTTGTGCATTTTCCCACAACAATTTGCCAAAATGTTCAAATGTAAACAAATGTAATGGGTACTCAAGCATTAATCAAGCTTAAGAAATGTTTTCTGTTTGCACATACACACGCAGAAAACAAGCTTCCAGCTTGCTCTTTTTTATAAGCTTAAGTAAATTAGGCAGAAAAATCACTGAACTGTCATTTAGAAATGTGCTGATGCCAGCAATGGTTCTAATATGTTCCTTCAATTAGTTTTGTGACATTTTGAAACCTGTTTCTGTGAATCAATAGGAATGAAGTAGGAAGATGAATATTGTAATCAAAACATTGATTTTTTAACATTCTTGCCTAGAAGCTATGATATTAACTCACCACAAAAAACAGGAAAGAACAAGGCAGAATCAGCTATATCGAACTTAAAGATTTGTTATAAAGTGGTAATATTTCTGCATTTGAACGGATGTGTAGCGATGGTGTAGGCAACGAATGATAGCCTAGCCAGCAACACCCACATCAAATGAACAAAAGAAAAATTCCCTTCCCAAGCCTTCATATTTTCTAAAAAGCATGTTCCCAAAAGTGGACAATATTCTAGCTGGGATCATGATAATGTTTTAAACAGGTTCAACACAACTATCCAGGCTTTGAATTCCATGCTTCTTCTATATATAAAGTCTAGGACCCTCTCAGCTTCATTTAGCTGTTTTGCCACCCTTAATAATTTATGCACAATTACCTTCATCAGAAGACTATTCCTCTGTACTTTTTTTTCTCCATTTTATAACTTATTTGTAAATCTGTGATGCTGGGTTTTTCTTTTTACTTCTCTATTTTTCCAAGAACTGTAACTCTACAGTACCTGTAGAGCTGTACCTAGGGACCTTCATACCTCAGATGGTGCCCTAAGTGGCAACTTGCATCTTTTCACTGTATTCATTTGAGTACATGTGACAATAAAGCTAATTCATTCATTCAAGTCTCTCAATTTCTACCCCTTTCAGTTGTACTATTTAGCATCTACTGTCCCTACTTATCTTTTTCTGCCAAACTCTCACCTTCCTGCCTTGAATTTCATTTCCCATTTTTTTAAAATTCCATCAACTTCTCCATGTCCCTTTCAAAATTTACTTCAAGCCTTCTATTTCCTTGCATTCTCCACAATCATTACAATTAAAGTTTTCCTGATACTTGAAAATTTACTTTCATTTATTTTGGGGAGAGCACACGAGAATACTGTTTAGATAGATGATTAGTCATGATCATGTTAAATGGTGGTGCAAGCTCGATGGGCCATATGGCCTATTCCTGCTCCTATTTTCTATGTTTCCATGGGCTGAATTTTCCATCTTATGGCTTGGTGTCATTTTCATCGAGTTATATGGAGTGTGGCAGGGATAGTGAGTTTTCTCTCGTGATTGTTCCAAACTGACTTCATTACATATCCACTGTGCCCCTCTTGTCTGATGTTAGCCCAATTTTCCCACTCACTATAGCCAGAAATACACACCACTGCTGGGATATCCTGTGATACCAGGTGCTTGTGCCATCTTTAAAGACTGTCGTCTATCCAGTCAAACACTGGCAGCTCAGAGATGACCTGTGCAGTTCGTGATTTTTGCCCTGAACATGGCAGATAAGAGCAAGTTGATGCACTGCTTATTGACAGGAACCTGAAGGTCTTGGTGTATAGGGTGGTACAAAGGAAAGCTGTCCTTTTCGCCCAAAACATCCAGAGGATGTCACAACACCAGACCCTGCCAGCCTTGTCCAAGATTGCAACCTGGGTCATTGAGGTCTCAGCCATCTGGAGAACACCCAGCAATGCTGCATGATGGTCAATGACTCACTCCTCCTGGTCAGGGTAAGTGCCACCATCTTCTCTCTGCTCATGTTATGCGCAATATCTTCCCTCATTCTCACTCACCCAAATCTCCTCAGGCTACTAACCCTGCCTGGTCTCGCACCTCCTACACACCCACCCAGACACCCGATCACCTTTCCCCCACATGCAGCAGGACTAACAGCTGTATCATCCACTTTCATTTCACTCAATCCCTGCCTTTCTTTCATTCCAGGGGAAAACATCCCATAGCAAGGCAGAAATAACTCAGACAGGGGGAGGGGTTCCTTACATCTGGCTTCACAACACCTATATGGAGAGGTCCCGGCCATGACTGCCAAAAAGCCAAATGACCATGCCCACACCCCTGGACTGAGATCGGATAAAGCGTTGATTGACTGTACGGGAACCACCCCATTGCTGGCATCATCCAGACATGACTGAGGGATATTCCCTTTAAACATGGCTATTTGGTTGATGCTCATGCAATGTGGTTGGCATGTAGGCTGCTGGTGCAAGTTGTAGTTGGGACATTCAGATAAGATGGTGCCACAGAGAAAATTCCATTCCCTTGACTGATGACTACTGACTGCTGATAACCATGACAAGCTGCCTGGCTTTCTGTGTGCATTGAACAGCAATGTAAGACAGACGTACTGTGCGCCTGTTAGCTCAGCATGCTGGTGGTTCAGTAGTTAGTACTGAAGCCTCAGAACGTGAGGGATTCCAGCCTCGGGTGACTGTACAAACTCCACACAAGACATTCTCCCCGTATCTGCAAGGGTTTCTGATGGGTCCTGTGGTTTCCTCCCACAGACCACAGATGTGCAGGTTAGGTGGGTCAGCCATGGGAAACGCAGGGTTGCAGGGATAGAGTGCAGTATCGAGTCTGGGTGGGATACTCTTCGGAGGGTCAGTGTAGACTCAATGGCCTGAATGGCCTGCTTCCACACTGTAGGGGTTCTATGATTCTATACCCATTACTACATTTGACTGCTAGGTTGCTAAATTCAATCTTATCAATTGATAGGGGCATTGTTTGTTGTATGGTTTTTAATAAATCACTTAGAGCAATTCATAGGCCTCCGAACGTCTTTTTAGGCAGTATGAGGGTGGCAAAGGAAAAGATTGCAACCTTTGGTTGCTTAGTTAGAGAGGCAAGTACTTAGATTCAGGGAGTAGAGCCTCTATCCTGAGGAGGTGATCCTGAGCTACAGAGAGGACTCAGCATGTCAGCATGGTGAACGTAACACGGTAGAAGTTAGCATTCAGTTTGAGAGTGAGTAGGAGAAAACTTGGAGTTTAATTCAAAAGAATAGTAGAAATTCATGTTATTTCAATGGGGAAAGACTGCAGGAAAATGCAACATCGAAGGATTTTGGGGTTCTCATGCATGAATAAGAAGTTAGCATCTAAGTTCAGCAATTACTGGGGAAGGCAAATGGAATGTTGGCCTTTAGACTCAGAATCCTTACAGTGTTTACTAGAAAGAGAATAGAATATAAACACAAGGAAGTCTTACCAAAACTAAACAAGGCACAAGTCAGATCACAGCTGGAAACCTGTGAACAGCTGTGGTTCCCTTTTATAGGCAAGATATATTAGCATTGGAGGCAGTCCAGAGAAGGACCACCTGGTTAATTTTGGATATGGAGGGATTTTCTTCTGCAGAGAGGCTGAGTAGGTTAAACCTATACTCACTGGAGTTTAGAAGAATGAGAAGAGACTTAAGTTATATATGCAAGATTCTTAGGGGGCTTAGCAGGGTAGATACGGACAGATTGATTCTCTTTCGGGAGAGTGTGCAATCTCAATGCCCTAATCTAAGAAGCTGTCCAGTTACGAAAGAGATGAGGAGGAAACATTTCTCTCAGATTGTGTTGAATTCTTTACCATAAAGGGCTACAGATACCGGATCATTAAGTATGATGAAAGCTTAGAAAGACAGATTTCTACCTATCAAGGGAATCAAGTGTTATAAAGGTAATGGAAATAGCATTGAGGATTATCAGATCAGTCATGATTTTACTAAATGGTAGGGCAGACTTGATGGGCCAAGTGGCATACTTCTGCACCTCAGTTTTATGGTCTCTTAGTTTCCAGGATTTAGGGCTCAGAAAAGCCTTGGGAGCTATGGCGGTTTGGAAGAAGTCATGTGCCATTAATAGTTCAGTGCAGCAGAGCGAAGATGAAAGAAGCACATAAGCCGTATTTGCTTTTTGCATGTGAGAAACATTAGAACTCAGGACACATCGGCTGTAAAAGCTTAGCAAAGCTAGCTGTCTGCTAATGAGCTGCAGTTTTGCACCTGTATGTGAACAATCCATGATAAAGTGGCTTTGAGAAAGTTCCATAAATAAAGTTCCTCGTAAAATTTAATTGTATTTAATGACTTACTGTTTCACGAACGTTCACTGATGTGGAGGTGCCGGTGTTGGACTGGAGTGGACAAGGTCAGAAATCACACAAACGTCTGTATTTTCAAATAAACCTACTGGACTATAACCTGGTGCTGTGTGATTTCTAACAGTCAGTGGGCAGGGAAGAAATTGCTGAGCAATGCATTGAATCTGTCTTGCCTACATTTGCTATTTCATGTGCTCTGTGGTGTATCTGACCATGGTTTGTCTGGTCTTATATTTACCTCAGGTCAACACTGTATCCTAGGATATAAATTGTACAGATATTGTGCTTTATTTTACTATACAATTAGGTAAATAAAATATAATGGTTATTTGGTCAAAACTATGAACTCTTGTGGCTTAATTCTTTAATAAAAATCTGGGATCACACACCTTGCCAACTTTAAAAAATGTTACTCATGCCTAGCCAGATCATAACATAAATTTGGTAATCTGGACTGGAATCACAATAGACTGAGCATTATATGATAATATTTTATGAAATGTCTTTTCCAAGTCTCCATATACATTATCAATCACATTATCTTCATCTGCCTTCTCTCAATGAAGTTTGTCAAACGCAGATTTCCCTTATCATACCTGTGCCTGCTTTTCTTCGTTAGTCCATGCTTTTGAAAATGGCTATTCATTTTCTCCTGTATTACTGTTTCTGAAAGGATCACCTACTGTGCCCTCCACTCTTAGAAATTCTGCTGCTCAGCAAAAAGTCTGCCCTACTGTTGGCACGTTTCCAGAGAAAAGAAAAACTTATAAAGGGATTGTTACTTGTTCATTGTTGGCAATGTATCTGTAGAAAGCCAGCTAACTAATTTGTTATAGTTTACAGTTGGGGATTAGAAGGACTTAATGATATAAAAGTTCGATCATTGATGCAACCAACTTGATCTTAGGATCATTGGACAACAATCCACATTCATCTAACTCACTTATATGTGTTTTAATTGTTTGAAGTGTTAAAGCTAATTCAAATACACGTTACTTTCCACGCAAGTAAATTCAGTTCAAAATATTTAATTCCAAATAAGAGTCATTTGGACTCAAAAGGTTGTTTCTCAGTCCACAGATGCTGCCAGGCCAACTGCATTTCTCCAGTGTTTTCTTTGTTTCAGATCTACAGCATCCACAGTGCTTTGCTTCCATTTCATTTTGTAGTTCTGAAAATATATTTTGTACAGTCCCTCCCAGAACTCTCTCACCTTCGCAAAACTTGCTACTAAGAATAATGGTAGTTTCAAGTGTGGAAGAAAATGGCTGTTCCTGTGCTCCTGTTTCTATTAATTTGCTTCTTATATTTTCCCCCTTTCTCCTGCCTTTCACTTGTATTTAAAACTTTGTCTCCCTCTCTGTTTTCTAACCACACTCCTTTCAAACCTTGCCCCCCACCACACTAATTTTAATCTCCTTACTTGTTACTTTCCCTTTGGAACTGCTGTAAGACAAACCCATTTGAAGCAGCATAATAAACTTCATTGATGACATTAGATTCTGAAAAGCTGACAAGAAATAGAGCCTTACAGAAGTGGAACAGCGAACTGTTTGTGGGATGCAGGACGTTAATAAGCCAGCTGCACTCAAGGCTAGCTGACATTCACACAGACCATAATCAACTCCTGTATGCAGAAACCTTTACCAAATGACAAACACTCCTAGGGTCATGCTTACTGGAATAGGATCTTCACAAGCACAGGGAGGCGCATTCTTATGGCAGCAGTAGCCTTTTTATGGTGTTCTTCAGGAGATTACGCAGCTCTATGGCAGCAAGAGCAGGTCTCCCTCTCACCTCGGAGGTAGACCTAACATGCTGTACAAAATGTGTACAAGCCAGGTCCACACTTCATCCCTATGGGATAACTGCAACTACCTTTGCTATTTTATGAACTGATTTTCCTCTCCAAATTTAGGAAATACAGAAATATTACTTACACTTTCATCTGTTGCTGAACCCATCTAATTACTCAGGTAATGGACGGCAGCTGTGCAAAGAGGTGTATGGCTGACCATGAAATGAATTTCTATCGAAGCTGATGTGTGTTATAGGGTATGCAGAAAGCCATATAAATATTGTCAAATGTCATGAAACAGTACTGTCAGCAGGAATACTTTGAAGACTCAGTCCTCTTAACTACAGCTCAGTGAGCAAAGTGTCTGCCATCTGTCACTGCATATTGAAAACATGGTTCAGATATCATCTGTCTACGGACATATTACAGCTGTTACTGGTTTTAGCATTACTATCACTTTGACAGTGATCTCACTTTTGGTAGGATTGTCACAAGTTTGCACTTAATTCGGTGTGGAGAATGCAGTTATAATGGTCTAGTGCACAGAAAGCTAAAATAAACCAAATAACCACTTTGTGCTTTTTTGGGGAGCTAAGTGTACGTTCTTTTCAAATTTTAAAAATTAACTGCAGCATTAATAACATTTGTTGGAACAAGAATTGTGCATACTCAAAATTTATAAAGTACTACACGACTTGCTCCCATGCACTGTATACATCCTCATTATTAACGGTACAGTTGGAGTATTTTTGCACGCCATATAAAAAGCATGGAAATAATTTTACCTGAAAAATATCAATGCTTCAAAAATAACTGAGTATCTTGCTATTAAAATGTATCGGAAAAATCTGATCATTTATAAACATGCTATAAAGTATAACCATGCAATATTACAACTCAGCGAAATAAACAAATAGATTTATTTTAAAGATGCAAAACCAATTACCATGCAGTCATAGCAAATCACTTTTGCAATTCATACAGAATTTAAGTTTCTTTTTCTTTGTTTGTCCTGACAAACTGGAAAGTCACTTTCCACGAGAATTGATACAATCATAGAATATAATCATAGAACACAGCCAATCTCAAAACAAAGAGGTCAACATACAAGGCAGAAATCTGTAAACAGGAAGAGTACTTAAAAGGTAGTAGGAACTGCAGATGCTGAAGAATCTGAGGTAACAAGGTGTAGAGCTGGATGAACACAGCAGGCCAAGCAGCATCAGAGGAGCAGGAAGGCTGACGTTTCGGGCCTAGACCCTTCACTTTTGCATCAATTAAGAGCTTGTTACTGCTTATTAAAGAAACACTGGGCAGGAATTTCCTCTGAACCTGCTCTCACTCTGTATCTGGTTAGTTACAGTGACATAGCAAGAGGAGCTGTGAAGACATTACAGCCCATATTCAATGTCATATTTTTGTTGAAAATCCCAAAAGGGAATTTGTGTGAAAATGCTAGCTTGAAAATGGATTTGTGCCAAAAATGAATATTTACCTAACTCTAAGTTCAGCAGCAAGATAACCTCTGATTATGTTTCTTGGCAAAAGCATAAAATGATTCTAAGAGGTCGAGTGTACAATGTTGTTGGAAACCACATTCAGCCAAAATTATCCAAAAAGCCAAATTTCATAATCTGCATAGTAATATGTACAATTAAGTAAGAATGTCAGTTTCAGAGGTTACATTCGGCTGAATATTCCCAGCTATTCAGCAACATGGGCAACGGTGAGAAATTTGGGAGATTACAATAAGGATGCAAAAAATCTGACTTCCGATATGAAGAAATTCACAATTTTCCTTTTAACATTTCAATGACTAGATGGGAATCTCATTAGTAAGTTGTAAGCACTTTATTTTCATTATTAGCTAATCTCACCATACTTCCATGCAGTTTGCACAATTACTGTTGAGAAACTAGGTATCACCAATTCCAGACTAAGTCTGATGAGTCACCCGACAGATGAAGCCCACCAGGTGCTTCTCCTGACCTCTGTGTTCACCTTCATTCACCAAAATGTTATGGCACTCTCCATGGCCAGCTTGGGCCCACAGAAGTTGGCATCAGCAAACCACAAAGCCTCCTCACATCATTGTGACTGTTCTCAGACTAACTTAGAACACACTTTAGCCCTTCACTCTCACTTGAGCTCACTGATACCTTACATTACAATGCACCTACTAGATCGCCATTTGTGTAGGAGCACACAACCAGGCATCTCAACGTACCTTCTTTGCACTCAGTCACTTTGCACTTACTTGGACGCCCATAGTTCTTGTCTTTGCCTTGCTTGTTAGCCCAAAAAGAAAGGCACGTAGCTTGTCATGATTGTCAGCACTGAACACTCTATGGGTGGTCATGTTGCTCTACAGCATTGTGTTAAGTCAAAGTCACATCTCCAGCATGTATCAGCAGCTTTCGTGACAAACACACTGTAGGTATTTCAAGCAAACACCGATGTCTGAAAGTCTAAGGTGAGTAGTTCCTTAGTTGAATGAAAGGCACCGCGCTCAGTCAAGGACATTTGCTGATCTCAGTTCAAAGGGTTAGCCACAGTCAGTTCTGAAGGTTTGGTCAGTAAATGTCGAGGAGAGGTATCAAGAAGGAGTTCATGCTGGATCCAGGATGGAGATTTACAACATTGTAACCCCATACCACGTGGGATCCTTACAGGTAAATTCTCTTGAAGGGCCATTTTCTATGGTTACTTAAAGGCAATGACAAAAGTCACACAGAATTCTGCTAATAAAGAATTGTGCCAGTAATCCAGAATGTAATTCATTATTTTCAATTAAGAAGCTACAAGAAATTGACACCATTCACTGAAAAATACAATGTAATAATTATCTTAAACACACTGCCAAAAAATTCTAATCATTCCTCTGTCCAAATATCCCTATATCAATTCAAATTAAAACAAATCTGGGATAACAGTATTGAGCATTTGGTTGATGTCAATTACTTGCATTCTGTGGGTTTCAGGACCTTTTCTGAAGCTGCTGGCTTTCAAAAAGGTAAGCCCAATTCTATTGAAAAAACATGTTAGAGCATGCAAAATGGATCAAACTCTACTTGCATATTTAGGATCAGTTACTATAGACAAGCTCAAACTTCGAATCACTAACAAGATGGAAGTTGACAAATATTTAACTTGTGGAAATGGATGTGACTTGTCCAGCTAAAATTTTTTAACCACTGTATGGACTTTAGGTTTCACAAACCCACTGCTTTGTCATAGCATTTATTTTACTGTTATTCTACTGTAAACCTCCAAATTAGGAAGCTCTTCAAATCTGGACACAGTGAAATGACTGTGATGGAAGACACTGGCCTGGGTGTGTGCAGCTCCAAAAATCTCATGAAGCTTGACATCATCAATGACAAAGCAGCCTGCTTGATTATTACCACATCCACAAACATTCAGTCCCTCTCCCACATATGCACAGTAACAGCAGTGTCATCCACAAGATGCACTGCAGAACTTCTCCAAGGCTCCTTAGACAACACTTTGCAAATACAAAACCACTTCCATCCAGGAGGACAAACGGTAGCAGATACTTGGGAACATCACCAACAAATTCTCCTCCAAGCCAAATACCATCCTGACTTGGAAATATTTTGACGTTTCTTCAGTGTCGCTGGGTCAAATATAGCTTCTCAAGACAAATAGGAATGGGCAATAAATTCTGCATCCAACCACATAGATTAAAAGAAAACTTAGAAAAGAAATGCATTAGAACAAAGTTCTCCAAAATTAATGAAAGAAAAATGATATTGGTAATATGTGAGGAAAAACAAGGATAGTAAATCCACAGGGAAACTATGTTCAATCATTATTTTTAGGTTTTAGAGGTATTTTCTGATGGCAAGGCATCTGCTAGCAGCAGTACCGCAAAAATAGTTCTGATACAAGCTCTTTGGTTCAGATTTTCTCTTTTTCAATTTGTTCCAGACTTTTATGTATAAATAATCAATAGCAACAACCATCAAAAACTATCTTTGACAAATTGCTGAAAAGTAGTTAGATCCAGTACTGGGCACATGAACTATCAGATTTTTTCCCTCTCTTCATACATGCAAACTTAAAGATCAAAATTGTATTTTTGTCTTCAATTTTGTAACTTTCACTGCCTCTCACTGACATGGTTATAATGCTGGTTGGAGTAAAACCAGTAGGCCACATTTTGCCAACCTCTAAACAATGTGGACAATGCAAGTCAATTAGGAAAGCATGGTGAGATCTGAAAAATGGAATTCTCAGCATTTGAGAAAAAAAAGTCCAATTTTGCAACCAATGTTTGAGTGGTGAGGTGAAACTTTTGCTGTAAAGGCCACAAGAGGTCTATTTACATGCACTAACATGTCATCAGTGTCCCTGGCTTCAACGTGGGGAGGCGCGGACACAGAGCATGTTTAGTGTTAAGCAGTTTGGGTGGGAACATGGGGAATATCAGAACCACTGGGGTTGACAGGGAGGGCACGGCAGAAAGGAATATGAAGGTCTGGGGTAATCACCTTGACTGAAAAGCTGAACCTGCGACTCACTCCATGATGCCTTCCATCATCATCCAAATGGCAAATGCACAGTGGAAATGAAATTAACTGCCAACACACCAGCAATAGGTGGAATCAGTGCTTTTTTTATCTGAGGGAGGAGGCGCCACTTTTGTCTGATGGTGCCCTTCAAAGGGCTACAGCATTAAACAGACACTCATACAGGACAAGGGAAACACATCTCTCTTCATGGGACACTCCTGCCATCCTGGGAACAAGTCAGGTGAATCTTTATTGTGCTTCCTCTGTGGTAACAATGTCTTTCCTGAGGTAAGGGGCCAAAACTGCATGCAGTATTCCAGGTGCAGTCTAACCAAGCTCTTACACAATTGAAGCAAGACTCACTACTCATGTACTCAAATCCTCTTTAATTTTGCTAACTGACCTCCTGTGAGGGAACGTATCAAAAGCCTTCTGAAAATCCATCATTCTCCTTCACTAATTTTGCTCATAACACCCTCAAAAACTTCAACGAGTTTGTCAAACACAATTTCCCATTGGCAAATCCATGCTGACTGTGCTTAACTGGGTATTTTTATTGCCAATTTACTTGAAAGAGTCCATTTATCTGCTCCTTATGATAGAGAAAATGCTGGAATCTATCACTGATCTAAGGCTGATGAGTCTTTAGTTTCCTGTTTCTTTCCCTTGCTTGTCTTTTAAAATGGTGAGTCGACATTTGCAAATTTACAACCTGCAGGAATCATTCCAGAATATTTAAAGTTTTGTAAGATGATTACAAATGCATCAATGATCTGTTTCAATAGCCTGGGATGTAAACCATCGGGTCCTAGCAATTTAACAACTTCCATCCCCACTAATTTCTCCAATTCAATCTTCTTACCAATTTCCTCCAAATCTTCATTTTCCCTAGTCATTTGGATCTCTAATTCTGAGAGATTTCATGCATCTTTTTCACTGAAAACAGGCACAAAGTAACCAGTTAACTTCTCTAACCATTTTCTTCTTCCCATTAGAAATTCTCTTAAATCTGCTTTTAATGGATCCACGTTCATCTTAGCTAAAAGCTTCCCTATTCTGTATGTGTGGAGGCTTTTACATTACATTTCTATGTTTTTTGCTAGACATTTGTATTTGCATTCTACTCTCCCTTGTCTTTTCACTTTTTTGGTCCTTCTTTGCTGTTTACTAAGAAAAAACTTGCCAATCCTCAGGTTTGTTACTTTTCTGACCATGTTATAAACTTTTCTTTTATTCTTATACAAATCTTAACATCCTTCGTCAGCTACAGTATACTGACCTAATTTGAGTTTTTACACCTTCATGGAATGTATAGTTGTTTTGATTCATCTCATAGTTGTACAAAGACTGTCCACTGTCTATAAAGAGTCAGGACTTTTAATGTGTTTGCCTAATCCGGCTCAGTCAACTTGTGCCTCATGCTTTCATAATTTCCCTTATTCAAATTTAACACTCCTGTTCCAGACTGAACCATTTCACTTTCTAATATAATGTAAAATTCTATCATCCTCAAGCCTATTATTAATTAGCCATTTCTCATTATATAATACAAGATCCAAAATAGTCTGCCCTCTTGTTATCTTTTCAACATGTTGGTCTGGAAAATCATTTGTAATCACTTCAGAAACTCATTCACCACAGCTTTAGTGCTGTATTGGTTTACCCAGTCTTCATACAGATTGGATCTCCCATGATTACAGTGTTGCACATGCTATAAGCTGTTAACATCTCCTGATTTATACCACTCGCCACACTACTACTACCAATTGGTGGCCTATAAATAACGTTTGCTGCCCTGTGCTGTTACTTACTTCCTCCAAACAGATTCCCCACATTGCTCATCCAATCGGAGATCCTCCCTTACTAATGTACTGATCCCATCCCTAATTATCAGTGCAACTCCACCTCCTTTTCCTTCTTGTCTGTCCTTTCTAAACATTGAACATCCTTGAATATTCAGTTTTCAGTCCTGGTCACCATGCAGACATGTTTCTGTAATGGGAATTAGATCCATTTACTTCTATTTGACCTTAACTTTGTCTTTTTGATATCACTCTTTACTTGAGGCATAGTCAATGCTTGACTTTGTTTCTCCTGTTTTCTGGTCTCCCTCAGCTTTTCTACTTCCTGTTATCACTTAACTTCCTTTCAATTTGGATTACCTCTCAGGTTCCCATTCCACTAACGTTAGTTTAAACCAATAGCACTTGAAAACCTTCCTGCAAGGATATCCCAGTTCTGCCAATGTGTAACCCATCCAGTATGTTCAGGTTGTATTATAATGTATTTTTGCTCACATACCCACTGAGGTGTCAGTATCTGAGCTAGAGGATGGTGGAACAGTCAATGCATTTCAATACTTTCTCTGAGGCAACTGTAACTTTTTCCTGAGAGGTGAAGGAGGTGGTAATGTCCTCAGGGACTGCTCTCTTCAGGTTGGAGACAAAGCAGATGCTTCCAGTGTCTGCAGGAGAAAAGAGGGAATAAATTGCAAAATAGGGGTAGCAGTTTGGGCAAGTTAAGATTACGTCCACAGTGGTGGTAATGGGAGAGCAGCACAGCACTAGACACAGAATCTACTTTGGTTGCTATGTCTCAGCATTATCACAAGTGGTCACAGTCCTTTCCCTCTAGGGCAAGAATTCTCTCCCTTTGGGCATCAAGAGAAAACATATTAGACAACTACTACCCAACTTGGTTTTCTCACCCTATCATGGGATGTTCTCCTCCTGGAATGAGATAAAGGGAGGGACTGAGTGGGATGAAAGTGACTGGCACAGCTCTCAGTGCTAATGCATTTGAAGGAAAAAAATGGTGAGGTGTCCTGGGTTAGTGAGTAGGCAGTGCAGAAAGCACGCTATGTGAGTAGTCTGGGGGGCTGAGATCAGTGATAGTGAGTAAAGGAAGATTCTACTTGCAATGAGAGGGGCTTTGGTGGCTGGTGGATGCAGTAACAGAGATAAAGTGAGTCTGCGGTAGCAGAGAGAAGATGGTGGCACCTCTGCTGGTGGAGGACAGAAATTCATTCACTTTCTTCCTTCATTGCTGGGCCTTCCTTGGGACCATGGACAACACACTGTCCTGGGTGGCAACTCTGGCCAAGTCGGGTGCCATGGTTTCCTCTGGCAGTTCTGAGGGAAATGTCTCCATCAACCCATGTACTAGGGCCACCACATTTCTTTCAGCAAACTGGGGTGCTGACTTCCCACGCAACTGTGAAGGGCAACTCCTGACTGACAAAATTTGACTGAGGTTTAAGTATAGCCGTAATACCAGAGTCCTGAAAGGTCTGGCAATGGTGAGTACTTCTAAAGCTGGCGAGCACATGAGTGGGCTCCAAAGAGGCGAGGTATATACATATGACATGAGCAGTGTAGAGTGAGATAACGCAGTAATGTTCTCAGAGAGAAATGCTTCATGAAATGCCCCAAAATTGTCATTTAGTTGATTTTTGGTACAATTCAGCCAAGTATGAGAAGTCATCCATAAACTGGAACATACTTGTGCGCACATACGCATTCATAAGTAAATATGAACTGAACAAATCCTACAACTTAAAGCTCGGGAAATATCATAGTGTGTTAATTTACATTGTGTTTGAGGGCTAAGTCTTGATAATGAAAATATAAACTGCTTCACGTTGAGATGGGGGCCCCTTTAAACCTGTGTCAACCTAGCATTCCATATTTGGTATTTCCTACAAAGCACGCAACCTCATCTAACTGTGTTACATTAGTAATTAGCCTTCTGCAAATGTAAACAAACTCTGTATGTAAACAAAGAAGAGATTGTAAGAATCATTAAAGTGCTGACTTACGTCAAGGATTTATCGGGCGACACCCTACACATTATCAATGCAGTGTGTCAAAAATAAGGAGCGTTCATGCTTAGAAAGAATAGTGAACCAGCTCTCAAATAGAGGTAGGCAGGGGGACAGTGGTCATCTGATGCAAGAGAGGCTGTCCCAAGGCCATTGGCTGAGAGGGGTTAGACAAGTGACTGACATAGAATGGAGGCCTGCCACCAAAAGAAGGTACATTAACAGGGGCAGAAGGGGAAGAAGATCCAGGGAGAACAGCCTCACCATCTCCCTGGGGAAGACCAGGAGTTCTGCCACATCAGCCCAGAGGAAGAACAAGACTGTTGGTACTGGGGCCACCAAAGACTAACAGTGACCACCAAGACTACCAGAGATCAATGCAAGACGATGTAGGAACACTGATTTGTGAGAGTGTTTTGCCTGTACTCCCTCATTCTACAAATGGTCTGTGATCAGTAAAGCTTTTTCATCTGTTATACGTCGTTTATTTCTTTTCTTCACCTAATTATCTAATGTACCATATCTAAACTGCTGTTTTTCAATAAACTATCAGACAACAGCAATAAATCAACAGCTTTTATTAGGTAACAGTGATCATAAACCCCCTAAAATCAGCATCCAGCAACTGAATACGGTCCATCAGCACCACTGATTCAGGGTTTTCTTTGACTAGCTCTTGATCTGATATCAACAAAAAAATCCCCATTGCTCAAGCCCCAAAGTTGGACGAAAGAGAATCCACACTATAATTTCCCATTTGTGTGAACTGTATAGATCCACTCCCCACTCCACCCCAATCCCCACCCCCACCCTTCTTGGAAGCATTCCTCTGAGCAACACACAAATTGCTACGGATTAAGGTTCAAGGCATTTAGCCAAGTAAAACGGCACGGGTCAATAGCATTAAAGTCTGTGAGAATTTCCACTATTAATTCAGCTAGCAGTACCCTACTACAAGAGCGTAATTTGTTGAGCCAAATCAACAGCTGACCTCTTTAGAATCTGCACTAAGCCTGAAAGACTGGGCAATCAGGCACAACTGTGTGTGAAACCACAGACATGCTTATGAACTTCCATTCAGCAGAGAAATCATCTTGGTGACACCTTGACACAAAGGTATTCTACTTCATTTCATTCCCATTTCCCTTCAGAAGTGGATAGTCACCATGTGTTCAGTGATAACACCTGTTAGGCATCAATTGCATTGCATCTGTATTTTATCCATTCATGGAATGTGGGCACTACTGGCTGGGCCAGCATTTCTAAAGAAAGGTATCTGGACTTGAAATGTTAACGCTGCTTTGTCTCCACAGATGCTGCCACACTTGCTGAGTTTCTCCATAAATTTCTCTTTTTGTTTGTTTCAGATCACCAGTATTTGCAGTCCTTTGTTTCATGATTAGAAAGAAAACATCTGCTATAGTGGACTTCATACGCATGTCAGCAGAACATTGGCCTGGGGTTCCGGATTACTGGTCCTGTGGCATTACCACTACACCATCACCTTCCCCTTAGCATGGTCTGTTGTGTACGTCATCAAATAAAACATAAACAAATTCAAGACATTGAAACACCAGTTCCAAAAATTAAAGGTGTATAACTTTAAGCAGCAACTACTGACACTTTAAAAATCGCAAAAGTGGATTCACGAATGCAGGTTCACAATCTCAGCTTCCAGTACTTCTCATGTCAAGGCAGGGTTTCCTCATTGGTTATTTGATTTAAATCTCTCTTTTCACTGTAGTGCAAGGACCGCAAGGAACAACTTGAAACTTCCCACTTCTAATACTCCAGATGTTCCAGTCTTTTACCAAAATCCAAAGAAGATAAAGCCCTGAAATACATAGAATAGAATCCAATCTGTGTATTTTAAAATAATCGAGGGAGCAGACAGTGTAGGCATTATTACTCATATTTAATAACTCATTAGAAAAAAGTTAATAGTGCCAGAGAACTGTTGGACAACTAATTTTATTCCTTTATTTAAGAAGGGAAACAGAACATGTACAGGGAATTACAGAGCAATTATAAGAAAAATAATAGAATCCTAACTAAAAGAAGAGACTTGGATAAACTGCAGAATGGGGCTGAAAGGTGGCAAATGGAGTTCAATGCAGATAAATGTGAGGTGATGCACTTTGGGAAGAATAATAGGAAGGCAGAATACTGGGTCAATGGAAAGATTCTTGGTAGTGTGGATGTGCCAAGGGATCTTGGTGTCCAGGTACATAGATCCCTGAAAGTTGCCACCCAGGTTGATGGTGCTGTTAAGAAGGCATACGGTGTGTTAGGTTTCATTGGTAGAGGGATTGAGTTCCGGAGCCGTGATGTCATGCTGCAACTGTACAAAACGCTAGTGCGGCCT
>JAHRHZ010000248.1:66307012-66341240 GCA_024137785.1 Ginglymostoma cirratum
GGCTGACGTTTCGGGCCTAGACCCTTCTTCAGAAACGTCAGCCTTCCTGCTCCTCTGATGCTGCTTGGCCTGCTGTGTTCATTCAGCTCTACACCTGGTTATCATAAATATAACTTACCTTGATTTTGAGATGAACTTTGGCAGGGTGCTGCATTAGGAGTGCAATGAGACAGAGTGGAGTTACTGTAAGTTTACCGTGTAAGAGAATTCAATGAGGAGAAGATGCAGATATTCTCTTTTCTATCCTTTTCAGCATCCAGGAGATTGGAAGATGAAAAGCTATTCGGGGGTGGGGGGGGAGGAGGAGGTGTCTCAGTTCGAAAAAAGTATCAAAGAGTGACATCACAGGTGGTTTGAAGTACATTAATCTCTAATATTCAGCAAATAGTATAAAAGTAACCTTAAGCTGTGGCAGGGCAGCTCAGTCTTGTAGATTTCCCATGGTGTGGCATGTGGGGGATTGAGGAGGCTTCATGAGGAATAGAAAAACAAACATAGTGTCATAGCAGGAAGTGTCATGGGCTGCACAAACTGGTGTAACAAGCATGGGGCTGGATGAACACAGCAGGTCAAGCAGCATCATAGGAGCAGGAAAACTTGACGTTTCGGGCCTAAACCCTGGTGTGCCAGGTTTTTGAGTAATTCTGAAGAAGGGTCACTGAACATGAAACGTTAACTCTGCTTTCTCTCCACAGATGCGGCCAGACGCACTGAGTTTCTCTAGTAATTTATGTTTTTGTTTTTGAACTCAAGCAGTGGCTGAAGTCATAGAGTTGCATCCACGAAGCTGAGAACTACATGGAAAGCATGTTCAGTAACGTGATCAACTACAGGCTAACGGCATGGAGGTAGAAAGGGAATGGGTGACTGCTAGACATTGCAAGGGGAACTGGCAGTTAGTACAGGAGTCCCCTGAGATTCCCATTGAAGAATCAATTCTGGATACTTGGGAGGGTAACTGCGGAAGCATCAGGCCCAAAGTACCAGGGTGGGCCAGCTGCACAGGAAAGAAGGAAAAAGAATGAAAGAGCAGTAGTGATTGGAATTTCATTAGTCAGGCAACAGATGTGTATTTCTGAAGCGTAGATGTGACTCCAAGATATTATGTTGCCTCTCTGGTGCCAGGATCAAGGATTTCACAGAACGGCTGAAGCAAATGCATCAGGGGAAAACTGATCAGCCAGAGGTCATGGTCTCTGTTGGTACCAATGACATATGTTGGAAGCGGAATGTCAGTCAGAATTTCAGAAGCTAGGTAGAACATTAGCAAGCAGGATCTAAAAAGCAGTAATCTCCAGATTACATTCACTAACACACAAAAGTGAGTACAGAGACAGGAAGACAAGACAGATGTGTGGTTGGAAAGATGGTACAGGAGGGAGGGCTTCAAATTTCTGGCACACTGTGGGGAGAAGGTATCTGTATAAGTTGAGATGGGATTGACTTCCTCGTGGGGCACTTTGCTCAAGCTGCTGGGGTGGCTCTAAACTACTTCTGCAGGGGTGTAGGAACGAGAATAGAATATGAGAGAGAGTAATACCAGAGTGCACAAAATACTGGAAAAGACATGTAATAGGTAGGACCAGAGTGAGGGAAAAATTAAAAACATTCTAAACTGATGGTTTACATTGCATGCACATCAATACACAAAGCACAGTACATACATATGGTGAGCTAAAGGGCCAGATTAGAATATGCAATTATGATTTGGTGATAACAAAAGCTGACAAAAGGAAGGGTAGGGCTGGGTGTTAAATATTTCTGGTTACAGGTTGTCCAGGAAAGATAGGAAAGAAAAGAAAGGAATAGTGGTGCTGCTATTGATTGCAGAGTGTGTTGCAGTACTGGAGAAAGAGGATGCTGTGAAAGTTTGAGAATCAAAACAATTTAGGTGGGGTCAAGGAACAAGAAAGGTGTAATTACATTACTCAGTGTAATCTATAGACCACCAGCTATGGCAAGGATGCCTGTGAACAAATTTGCATGGAAATTACAGAGAGATGCATACATCATAGAGCAGTTGTAATGAAGGACTTCAATCACCTGAATATAGACTTGGTTAGTGGTAATATTAAAGGCAGAGAAGGTCAAGAGCATATTAGATGATGTTCAGGAGAATTTCCGGCAGCATTATGCATCTAGTCCAACAAAAGAGGCACTGATAGACCTGCTTTTTGGGAATGAGGTAAGCCAAATAGATCAAGTGACAGTGGGAACATTCAGGAACAGTGATCATTGTATTATAAGGTTCAGGATAGTGGAGGAAACAGACATGGACAATCCAGAGTAAGAACAGTTGATTAGGGGAAAGAGCTAACTTCAAATGGGCAAAGACAGAGCTGGTCCAGATAGACTGGAACCAAAGGTTAGCAGAACAGCCTGTCACTAAACTATGGATTTCCTTCAAAAAGAGATGGTTTGGATATAGTCAAGGTGAACTCCCTCAACAAGAAAAGGCAGGATAAACAAATCCAGAAATCTCTGCATGAAAATGGCACAGAGTAAGATCAAGAAGAAAAAGTGCGCTTATGACAGATACATTGTAGAAACTATAATTGAGAACCAAACTGAATATAAAAGGTTTACAGTGGAGGTAAAAAGAAAGCAAATAAGAGAAGAAGAAGGAATATGAGAAAATACTGGTAGCTAACATATAAGGGGGACTCCCAAAGTCTCCTACAGGCACCTAAGTAGCAAGGGGATGGCAAAAGGAGCACAGCTGAATTAGGGACCAAAAAGTGGATTCGCGCATGAAGATGGGGAACAAGGTTGAGGCATTAACTTCATTTTTGATAGCAGTCTTTCCCAAGGAAGCAGATGTTACCCAGGCCATGATGATAGTACATGAAATGAACATCTCACTAAAAGGGTTGAAAATTGTTGTTAAATAAGCTGTCAGTACTGACAGTTAACACTGAACCAGTTGAAATGCATTGACTGATATTAAAGGAAGTGACTGTGGGAACTGCCATATCGCTCAGTCTTCTCTCGACTCAGGTGTGGTGCCAGAGGATGAGTGAATTGCAAACATTATGCTCCTGTTCAAAAAGGGTTGCAAGGACAGAGGGGAAATGTCTCAGAATAATAATTCTGGATAGAATTAATCATCAGAGGTGAGGTAATTAGAAAGAACCAGCATGGAAAAGTATGTTTAACTATTTTTTCTGGTGTTCTTTGAAAAGGTATCAGAAGATTGTTGGACAATAACAGTGTTTGTAATGCCTGGGCAGGATGTGAACACATGCCTCCAGAGACTGAGCCTTGCCTCTGGATTTGTGAGGGTGCAAAGGAGATTTATAAGGATGACACTAGAACTAAGTCAGTATACCTTTCCAAAAAGGATTATTAGGTTGGGTCTCTTTTTTCCTTTCAAAATAAAGGTAGCATGGTCACCTAATAGAGCTATTTCAAGTTCCCAAAAGTTTTGATATGAGTGGATAGAGAGAAAGTGTTCTCCCATGTGGGTAAGAACATAACTAGAGGGCATCAAAACAAAGGTAGTTAGAAAAAAAATCCAGGAGGGAAATAGGAAGAAACTCCTTTCATCTAAAGGTGGTAAGGATGTGGTACTTCTAACCAAGAGAGCATTTGAAGCAAGTAGTATAGGTGTATTTAGAATCACAGTATCATACATGCAGAGGAAGCCCTTTGGCAACTCGAGTCTGTCCTGCCATTTAAGGGAAGCTACAGAAGTTTATGAGAGGGAAGGGAATCGAGTGTTAGGATGGCAGATTTAGACGACAAAAGAAAGCAGGAGCTCAAGTGGAGTATTATCTGCAACACAGACATGTTGCATAAAATAGCCTGGTTCTGCGCCATATATCCTATGTAAGTTCAATATTGGGATATCAGATTTATTTCCTTAAGCATGGAATCCACTTTTGTTGACCATGAAAAAGAGATGTGCATAAATGTTATTGACATCAATATCAAAGTGCAGGTAACATTGGGTTCGGTCAACTTCTGCATTCTTCATTTCTGCAGTGAGTCCCTCCTTTTGCCATTGATCCATACCACAGACCAGTGCTTGGTCTTAAATGTGAACTGAAGGACTTTTTTTCATTTCATGTCCGAAGGCTTTAAATCAAAGAGAAAGTGCATGATCTCAAAAAAGTTGAACCTGCTCAGCTACTTCACTGAGGAGAATGATCAGGTTGCATTTTCACTCTTATATTAGCACAGTGCCAAAGAACTATGTTTAAGCTCAAACTGACATTCCAAGACCATCAGATAAAGTTGGAAATCTAAAGATAACACAGGCACCCCACTACCCCTTCAGCAATACCTTTGAAATCATTACCTGGGGGGGCAAAGAACCAAAATATTTCACCCAGCCCTCTGTACAACCACTTCTTGGAGTGCAAATAAACCACAGAATTTGATGTAATCCACCTAGTGCAAACAAATGCAAAACTACATCGTTTTGAGCTAAAATTTTAGAGCTAAAATATATAAACTTAACAATGGGGAGAAGTGCCTTTGTAGAAGTCACCCCTTGCTTCCAAGTTTACTGATTACTTCTCCAGCCTGCTGACGCAGTGAAAACAAAATATTTCCTGGTCTGACATTGTTGTGAAGTAAGAATTGCAGAATTCTTTCTTAATTACAAAAACCTGTTATCTCTACATTATATATTCCATGTTTACAAAGTCAACTCCTTCCAGTTTGACTAGCTCTAAATGGTATCATGCCCTCTTTCCAAAGATTTAAACTTATGTCCAGTTCATAAGCCAAACAGTTCAACTTTGTGACTCCAGCTTGTCCTCGATCTAAGGGCTCCAAACCAAATCCTCAAAATCCAACATTTTGCCTAAACCAGCATGACAGACAGGCAACTTTAACATCTCACCTCCAATGTATTTGAAGGATGCAATTATATCACAAATTTGTAAGATTAAGGCTATTCTGTTTTATATAGTTAAACTAAGAGAATGGATTAGAGTTGCAAATATAGGCTTGATCATTTATAACGTATCCTACTAATCCTTTTTAGCACTTAAACATTTGAAGTTTTCCTTTAAAATTACTCCAATCCAGTTGGTAGCAGTAAAGGCAACATTCTTTGCAGGAAGTAAATATAGGTACTTCTGTTGAAATATGATGGCCAGTGAAGTAATTGTATTGCCGAGTAGGAAGAAATACCTGAGAAATAATGACCTGGATTATGATGTAGCAAGACACAATATGGCCTTTTAAACTTCTTTGTGCACTTAAGGAATTTCTTAATCAAAATTTGTTGGAATTGCAAACTGATAATGGCACAGTGACAAGACCAGAACATCAAGGATCTTGGTTAAGAACAGGATTAAGAGTGCATCTCTTAATCAGCAAGATTAAAGGATTATGAAATAAACAGAGGAAGGATTATGAAGGATGACAAATTAAAGTGGGCAAATTCAATGTCAAATTAGGTACAGAAAAAGTCAAAAGAGAAAGCAAGATGGGATTGAGAAGAGAAAATCAGAAAAAAACGTTAAAAAGTCTAAAATTTGGCATTTTTGAAGTCTTTAATAACAACTCACAACCTGAAGAACTCCGTGTTTTAATTGTCATAACAGAAGAAGATGTATAATATTGATAAAAACCGCTTAAGATTTTAATTAAAAACCGAAAGAACTGCGGATGCTGAAAATCAGAAACAAAATCAGAAATTGCTGGAAAAGGTCAGCAGGTCTGGCAGCATCTGTGCAGAAAAATCAGAGTTAACATTTCGGATTGAGTGACCCTTCCTCATAACACCAATTCCAGCACTGGTCACTCGATCCGAACTGTTAACTCTAATTTCTCTCCACAGATGGTGCCAGACCTGCTGAGCTTTTCCAGCAATTTTTGTTTTTGTTAAGACATTAATGAATGGACTTAACACAGCAACTTTAATTGGCAAATATTGCGCAAATGACCAATTTCATCCAAAATGATAGGAAGGTTAAAGGCGACATGCCATGTTGCCAAAGTTAGCAATAATAGGACATAAACTGGAAAGCTAATTATGCTGATTTGTAATTTCCACCATTATTCTTTCAGCAATAAATGAGTCAATAGGCATAATTTAGTGGTGGTGGTAGTATGATGCTCACTGGCTGGAGAACAGATGACAACTCAACGGGGAGGGGGAGGAGTAGGATTATTTTACAGGGCAGGCTGGTGTCTTCCCAGGCTGCTCAAGTCAGAGGAACACTCCCTCATAAAACTGCAGGCTACATAGCATGGCTGCTCTCTTGTCACTGATCACATACCCGCAGCTGCATGGGGAGTTTCTTCAGTTTGGGAGAGGAAGGATGGTGGGGTGGCAGAAAGAGCTAATAGCTCCATTTATCTTCTTAAGGTGAACAATCGATCCTTGACCTGAGGGATAAAAACTAGTTGATCATTTCAAACCTGACTCCTCACTGACCCGGTCACATGAACAAAACTCCAACAGTCTTTGAAAAGCTTTAATCATATCAGATCCCTTACCTCAGTCTGGGTTTAGCATTCTAATAAGAAACAGCAAGCAGCACACTGGGGTAAACAGCTAAGCCTAATTCAAGTTCAATTCTCCTTAAGACACAGTGCGCCAGAAAGAGACCTGTATTCATCTAAAAAAGTAAACTGAATTCCAGACTATAAAAATCATCTTGCTGTGTTATCTACAACTTTAAAGAAATCCTGCAATTTCTGCCATTAACCTGGAATTTCCTGAACATCTAACTCCTGAAGGAACCCTCACTGGACTCTGATTCATGTGACTTAACACTGACATGACACTTATTCCTAATTGTGAAACTCTTTCCTGTCTCTTTCTTGGAGACATATGTGAGGTTTATGAAATCAGGAAGATTTGAATGTGAACGAATAATACTTTTTATTTAAAAAGAAGAGTAAGTTGGCTATGAGTCACTTTAATTTGGAAAAAAAGAGTGAAATTGAAAACACCCCTATTCAAAATTAAACTACTCTGCTTTTGAACAGAATCAAAGAAACAAAAATATTCAATGTGCCTCTCCCCAGTGTGTAACATGTATTAATAAAACCACCACACATTCATCTAAAACCTGAAGAGTTCTCACCAGACAAGTTACTCACCCCTGGAATCCGTCTAATAAAGTGATAATTCATTTCCCATATAACAATGACATTTTTCTTAAGGAATGGAGAGTAAAACTGTACACAGTACCTCCAGTTTCATCCAGGCCCCACATAGTAGCAATAGGATGTTTTCAGTCTTATAATCTCTTTGTAATAAAGGCCGACATACGATTTGTTTTCCCAATAGCATGTAGTAACTCAATGTTAACCTCCTATGATTTATTCAGAAAGATACCCACGTTTCTTGGATTATCAACATTTCTTGATTTTTCCAAAGTAGATACATGTGAACATTCATTAACAATAGACTGGTGCGTCTTCTCGTTACCAACCACCAGTAGCTTGTTGTTTCAATAGTTCTCTGCCACCATCAACCCTCTTTTCTATTATGAGCCTATTATCTTAACATGAAGAAGCACATGTCATGACTTTATTGCAAGTTAGCAATGGGTATATTTAACAGTAATTTGTTAGACATTATAGCAACCATTTAAAGTCTGGTATGTCACATCTTTCTCCAAAGATCCCTTCTGCAAGATAAATTGTATCCACCCAAAAATCACACAACATCAGGTTGGGGTGGATGGTACGCTAATGTAACTTCATTATTAACTCTTTTGGAAACGTTACATTAGAACTAGGAGAAAGAATAAGCAATTCAGCCCCTCGAGCCTGCGCCGCCATTTTATACAATCACAGCTGATTTCATCTCAGCCTCAACTCCACTTTCCTACCCTCTCTCCATAACCCTTCAACTCGTTAGTAATTACAAATCTGTCTATCTCCTTAAATTTGGTCAATGTCCCTGTATCCACCACACTCTGAGGTAGTGAATTCCACAGATTCATGACCCTTTGAGAGAAGTAATTTCTCTTCATCTCTATTTCAAATCTGCCACCCTTTGTCCTGAACTATGACCTCTCATTCTATACAGCCGGATGTGAGGAAACATCCTCTTTACCCCTACTTTTTGAATCCCCTTTCACATCTTAGATATCTAAATAATATCTCCCTGTCATTCTTCTAAACTCCAGAGAGTACAGGCCCAAATTGCTCAATCTTTCTTCATAAGACAAAGCCCTCATCTCTGGAATCAAACTAGTAAAGTTCCTCTGAACTATTTCCAATGCAATTACATTCTTCCTCAAATAAAGGAACTAAAATTGTGTGCAACACTCTGGACGTGGTCTCACTAATGCCATGCAAATTTGTAGCAACACTTCACTATGTTTATACTCTATCTCTTTAGCAATACGTGTCAAAATTCCATTTGCCTTCCAAATTATACATCATACATCACTAAATTGTTCTAATTTAGAGAACTCTTGATTAATTAAAGTTCATAAAGAACAACAACATTGAGAAGACCTCCACATTCAAAGCACCAGCATGGATTCATAGGGCTGAAATTTCATCACGGAAACAGGAAATGGAAGCAGGGAATTTTCATGACCCTATCTCTGTCCTGTCCTTTCACTCCACAGCTGTCGTAAGTAGCAAGTTAACAATCATATTATTTATTCATAGAATCCCTAAGGTCTGGAAGCAGGCCATTCGACCCATCGAGTCCACACCAACCCTCCGAAAAGCATCCTACTCAAACCCACCTGCCTATCTTATCCCTGCAATTCCCATGGTTTATCTACTCAGCCTGCACATCCCTGGACGATATGGGCAATTTAGGATGGCCAATCCACCCAATCTGCATATCTTTGGCCTATGGGAGAAAACCCATGCAGACACAGGGAGAATGTACAAACTCCACACAGACAGTTGTCTGAGAGTGGAATTGAACCCAGGTCTCTGGTGCTGTGAGGCAGCAGTGCTAACCACTGAGACCCCGTGCTGCCCTAGTAGTCAATTATCTTTTTGAATCATATAAATACATACAACTTGTGTATTACGGGTCACTTAAACAGTCAGACTCAGTAAGGTTAGAAGTTTCAATGACTAGGAATCTTCCTTGCACTTACTGCCTGACATTGGATGTGTTGGAAAAATTTGCAGGTTGGTAATCTCTTTCCCAATGTTAATACGCAATTTTCGTGGCCATCAAGTTCTGGAGTGGGACTCAGACCAGAGCTTTTGGTTCAAAGGCAAAGCTGATCCCCGCCATGCCAGAAATATCTCCCACATATGACACAGATTATAGTAATTCACAATGAACTGTAAAGGAGGCAATATTATTTCTAATCAGCTTTTATACACCTCCTGCCTCCAGTCAGGGTTCACTCCTCTGCTCTGCACAGGTGATTTAAGGATGCTTCCAAAATACGGCCGATGAAAATTACAGAATGTCCAAATGCCCACATCTACATAGATGCTGGCAACTTCTACTTTGCAGTGCAAGGCATTTCTGAGGCATCCCCTTTTCCTGGCCATTGAAAGTAGCCGATGCCAGAAATGGGAGCAATACTTCTGGATTGACATTTTATTCCCCACTTGACTCCATTTGTCTCCAACAAAACCGTGTAAGTCCAGCCACCAGTTTCCACATAACTAACACTGAACAAATAGATAACAAGGTGTAGAGCTGGATGAACACAGCAGGCCAGGCAGCATCAGAGGAGCACGAAAGCTGACGTTTCGCTTCTGGACACTTCAGAAATGGGGGAGCAGAAGGGGGCTCTGAAATAAATAGAGAGAGGGGAAGGCGATGATAGAAGGTGGATACAGGAGCAGATAGGTGAAGAGATGAAGGACGGGTCAAGGAGGCGGGGATGGAGCCAGTAAAGGTGAGTGAAGGTAGGGAGTTGGGATGGGGGTTGGTCAGTGAGGAGGGAGGGATGGGTAGGTGGGAGGGAAGACAGACAGGTCAAGGAGGCGGGGATGAGGCTAGTAGGTAGGAAGTGGGGTGGAGGTTGGTCAGTGAGGTTGGAGGAGCAGATAGGTGGGAGAAAAGACAGACAGGTCAAGGAGGCAGGGACGAGATGGGCTGGTCTTGGGATGAGGTCGGGGGTGGGGAGATTTTGAAGTCCACATTGATACCATTATGCTGCAGGGTTCCCAAGCGGAATATGAGGTGCTGTTCCTCCAGCCTTCGGGTGGCATCGTTGTGGCACGGGAGGAGGCCCAGGATGGACATCATGTCCAAGGAGTGGGAGGGGGAGTTGAAGCGGTTCGCTACTGGGAGGTGTTGTCGTTTGTCACGAGCCGAGTGTAGGTGTTCCACAAAGCGGTCTCCAAGCCTCCGCTTGGTTTCCCCGATGTAGAGGAGGCCACATCGGGAACAGCGTATGCAGGATACCACATTAGCAGATGTGGTATCTTGCATATCTGTTTAATGTGGAGGGCTCTCTTGGGGCCTGGGATGGGGATGAGGGAGGAGGTGTAGGGGCAGGTGTAGCACTTTCTGCGGTTTCAGGGAAAAGTGCCAGGGGTGGTGGGGGCTAGTGGGGAGTGTGGAGCGGACGAGGGAGTCACAGGGAGAGCGGTCTGTCCGGAAGGCAGATAAGGGTGGGGAGGGAAATATATCCTTGCTAGTGGGGTCAGATTGCAGGTGGCGGAGAAAGATGCGTTGTTAATCCAAAAGTTGGTGGGGTGGTACGTGAGGACGAGGGGGTTTCTGTTTAGGTTGTTACTGCGGGGAGGGGTTGTGAGGGATGAGTTGTCGGAAATGCGAGAGACACGGTCGAGGGCATTTTCAACCACTGTGGAGGGGAAATTGCGGTCCTTGAAAAACGAAGACATCTGGGATGTCCAGGAGTGGAAGGCCTCATCCCGGAGCAGATGCAATGGAAGCAAAGGAATTGGGAATAGGGGATGGCATTCTTGCAGGAAGGTGGGTGAGAGGAGGTGTATTCTATGTAGCTGTGGTCAATCCGGAGGTTGATGGGGTGATGAGGCTTCATCCCCACCTCCTTGACCCGTCTCTCTTCTCTCCACCTATCTGCTCCTTTATCCACCTTCTATCTTCGCCTCCCCTTCTCTCTATTTACTTCAGAGCCCCCTTCCCCTACCTGATTTCTGAAGAAGGGTCCAGACCTGAAACGTCAGCTTCCCTGCTCCTCTGACGCTGCCTGGCCTGCTGTGTTCATCCAGCTCTACACCTTGTTATCTCAGACTCCAGCATCGGCAGTTCCTACTATCACTGAACAAATAGGTTTGTTCATAATCACACCATCAGATGGCAGTGTTATAACAGGTCACATTTATGTCTTCTTACCAATAACTCACATTGGTGCAACTTGTGCTTTTTAAAGAAAAAGATATACTGTGATTGAAAGTAAAAGTGCGTTGTTTCATGAAATTTGAAAAGAAGTCCAGGGGAAATGCTTGACGGTCAATTATATGTAGTACTTTTGAAGAAAAAAATTATCTTGCTCACTTCACGTGGATAAGTAAATGTGTTCCCTCATAGGCTACATTTTGTAATAATATACTAGAATAATGTACTAGAAATATCATATTTATGGGAGAGGGGTTATTGGGAGGCTTCGAAGTTTATATTGTTAGGAGTGTTTTACTGAATACATATGAATTGCATGACCATCCCATTCAACTGGAAACTCCATTCCCCACCTTGAAGGCTTAAATAAAACACTACTATTGCTGAATATCTTAAACCTACATTCAAAGGGGCAGGCTGGTTTCCTCTCAACCTCAGCCAGGCTTTTGAACAGATATAATTATGGCACATCTGTCTTGTTCCCCAATCCATTTTTTAAAAAAAAAATCAGAACTGGATGTAGGAATAGGTCACTTTGTCCTTCAAAGTCTCCTCTGCTGTTGAATAAAATCATGGTGCATCATCTTCCTAAATTCCACTTTCACATGTCACCAAAATTCCTTGATTCACTTAGACTACAAAAGTCTCTGACCTCTACCTTGAACATTCTCAACAACCAAGCAGCTGCAGCTCTCTTGGGCAAAGTATTTCAAGGTTCACAACAATTTGAGTCGACAAATGCTTCATCTTGATGCTACATAGACAACTCCTAGTTCTAGACTGTTTGGTGGGATAAACACATGTTTCCAATGACTACCTGTTCAAGTCCTTCAAAAATTTTATGAGCTGGAATTTTCAAGATTTTCTGATGATGCACAGGAACAGGAGTAGGCCATTCAGCCCCTCAAGCCTGCTTCATCATTCAATTAGATCACAACTGATCCGTAGCCTAACTCCAAAGACCTGACTTTGGCCCATATCCCTTAATAACTTTGCTTAACAAAATTTATCGATCTCAGATTTAAAATTAACAACTGATCTAGTGTCAACTGTTATTTACAGAAGTGAGTTCCAAAGATGTACCACCCTTTGCATGTAGAAATACTTCTAACATCTCTGCTGAATGGTCCGGCCCTATTTTCTAGGCTATGCCTCTATTTCAAGATTCTTTAACCACTGGAAAGAGGTTATTTTTATCCAACCTTTTTTTCCTGTTACTATCTTGAAGACTTCACTCAGAAGTCATCTCAGTCTTCTAAGTTCTAGACAAAACAGGCCTACTTTGTCTAATCTTTCCTCATAAATTAACACCTGAAATCCAGATATCATTATTCTAAACCTACATTGTCCTCCCGCCCTTCCTAAGGCGTGGTGTCCAAATCTGCTCACAGTACTCCAAATGAGGTCTAACCAGTTTATTTTCCTATTCATTTGTGGGATATGGGTGTCACTAGCAGGCCAGCAGTTATTACCCACTCACCCCTAATTGCCCTTGAGAAGGTGGTGGTGAGCTGCCTTCTTGAACTGCTGCAATCCACCTGCTGTGGGTTGACCCACAATGCTCTCAGAGAGGGAATTCCAGGATTTTGACCCAGCGACAGTGAAGATACAGTGATATATTTCCAAGTCAGGATGGTGAGGGGCTTGGAGGGGAATTTGCAGGTGATGACTGTCTGATGAATCTGCTGCACTTGTTCTTCTCGATGAAGTGATCATAGGTTTGGAAGATGCTGTCTAAGAATCTTCCGTAAATTTCCGCAATGCATCTTGTAGGTGGTATCTACTGCTGCCATTGAGCGTCGGTAGTGGAGGGAGTGGATGCTGATGGATGTAGTGCCAATCAAACAGGCTGCTTTGTTCTGGATTCTGTCAAGCTTCTTGAGTGTTGCTGGGTCTGTACTCATCCAGGCAAATGGGGAGTATTCCATCGCACTCCTGACTTGTGCCTTGTAGATGGTGGACAGGCTTTGAGGAGTCAGGAGGTGAGTTACTCACCACAGTATTCCTAGCTTCTGACCAGCTCTTGTAGCCACTGTGTTCATATTGCGAGTCCAGTTGAGTTTCTGGGCAGTGATAACCTCCAGGATGTTGATAGTGGGGGATTCAGTGTTGGTAACACCATTGAATGTGAAGGACTGGTGGTTGGGTTGTCTCTTATTGGTGATGGTCATAGCCTGTTACTCGTGTGGCATGAATTTTCCTTGCCACTTGTCAGCCCAAGCCTGGATATTGTCCAGATCTTGTTGCATGTGAACAGGGACTGCTTCGGTATCTGAGGAGTCATGAATGGTGCTGAACATTGCACAGTCATCGGCGGACATCCCCACTTCTGACCTTATGATGGAAGGAAGGTCATTGATGAAGCAGCTGAAGATAGTTGGGCCTAGGACACTACCCGGAGGAACTCCGCAGAGATGTTCTGGAGCTGCGATGATTGACCTCCAAAAACCACGAACATCTTCCTATGTCTCATGTATGACTCCAACAACTGGAGAGTTTGCCCCTTGATACCGATTGCTTCCAGTTTTGCTAAGGCTCCTTGATGCCACACTCGGTCGAATGTAGCTTTAACGTCAAGGGCTGTCACTTTCATCTCGCCTCTGGAATTCAGCTCTTTTGTTCATGTTTGAACTAAGGCTGTAGTGAGGGGTCAGGAGCCGAGTTGCCCTGGTGGAACACAAACTGGGCGTCACTGAGCAGGTTATGGATGACCAGATGCTGCTTGATAGCACAGTTGATGACTCATTCCATCACTTTACTGATGATCGAGAATAGACTGATGGGGTGTTAATTGGCCGGGTTGGATTTGTCCTGCTTTTTACGTACAAGGCATATTTGGGCAATTTTCAACATTATTGTTAGATGCCAGCGTTGTAATGTACTGGAACAGTTTGGCTAGGGGAGCGGCAAGTTTTGGAGCACTATTACCAGAATGTTGTCAAGGCCCATAGCCTTTGCAGTATCGAGTCCAGTGTCTCCAACTGTTTCTTGATATCAGGCAGAGTGAATCGAATTGGCTGAAGACTGGTATCTGTAATGCTGGGGGCCACTGGAGGAGGCTGAGATGGATCACCCACTTGGCAATTCTTGCTGAAAATTGGTGTGAAAGCTTCAGACTTAGCTTTTGCACTGATACGTTAGGCTCTTCCAACATTGAGGATGGGGATATTTGTGGACCCTCCTCCAATGAGTTGTTTAATTGTCCACCACCATTCACGACTGGATGTAGCAGGACTGCAGAGCTTAGATCTGATCCGTTGATTGAGAGATTGATTAGCTCTGTCTATCACTTGCTGCTTTCACTGTTTGATGGTAATTGCCTAGCTTAATGGTTGAGTGGGGAATATGCCAGGCCACAAGGTTACAGGTTGTGCTGGAGTACAATTCTGGTGCTGTCGATGGCCTCAAAAATATCCAGTCTTGAGTTGCCAGATCTATTCCAAGTCTGTCCCACATCCTTCTAAGCCTTTCCTGTTCATATACCCATCCAGATGTCCTTTAAATGTTGTAATTGTACTAGCCTCCAACACTTTCTCTGGCAGCTCATTCCATACATGCACCACCCTCGGCGTGAATAAGTTGCTCCTTCTAGGTCCCTTTTAAATCTATCCCCTCTCACCTTAAACCTATGCTCTCTAGTTTTGGACTCCTTTACCCTGGGGAAAAGACCTTGGCTATTCACCCTATCTATGCCCCTCTTGATTTTATAAACTTTTATAAGGTCACTTCTCAGCCTCCAATGCTCCAGGGAAAAGAGCCCCAGCCTATTCAGCCTCTCCCTATAGCTCAAACCCTCCAGCCCTGGCAACATGCTTGTAAATCTTTTCTGAACCCTTTCAAGTTTCACAACATCCTTCCCATAATGGGGAGACCAGAAATGAATACAGTATTCAAAAAGTAGCCTAACCAATGTCATGCAACATGACCTCCCAACTACTACCTTCAATGCCCTGAGAAATAAAGGCAAGCACACCAAGCACCTTCTTCACTGTCCAGTCTACCTCCCACTCTACTTTCAAGGAACAACGACCCTGCACTCCAAGATCTCTTTGTTCAGCAACACTCCCGAGGACCTTTCCATTGAATATATAAGTCCTGTCCTGATTTGCCCCACTATTCAACGCAGCACCTCACATTTATCTAAATTAAACTCCACCAGCCACTCCTCGGCCCACTGGTCCTTTTGATCAAGATCCCGTTGTACGCTGAGGTAACTTTCTTGGCTGTCCACTACGCCTCCAATGTTGGTGTCATCTGCAAACTTACTAACCATACCTCCTACGTTCACATCCAAATCACTTATATAAATTACAAAAAGCAGTGGATTCAGCACTGATCCTTGTGGCACACCACTGGTCACAGACCTCCGGTCTGAAAAGCAACCCTCCAAAACCACCTTCGAGCCAGTTCTGTATCCAAATGGCTAGTTCTCCCCGTATTCCATGTGATCTAACCGTGTCAACCAATCTACCATGCAGAACCTTGTTGTACGCCTTACTGAAGTCCACATAAACCACGTCCACTGCTTTACCTTCATCAGTCTTCTTTGTTACATCTTCAAAAAATTCAATTAAGTTAATGAGAGACATGATTTCCCACACACAAAATTCATGGAGGTCTGGAGTCATATGTAGGTCAGACCAGGCAAAGATGGCAGATTTCCTTCCCTGAAGGGTATTAGTGAGCCAGATGAGATTTTCCAGCAATGGTTTAATGGTCGTCAGTAGATTCTTAATTGCAATTTTTTTTTATTGGATTCAAATTCTAACCATCTGCTGTGGTGGGAACCCCAGGTTGAACGCCATGTTTCCTGAATATTGGCTTAACTTCCGGTTAATAGTCTGGCAATAATACCACTAGGGCATTGCCTACTTATTCTGCATAGCTGCAGCACACCTTCTGTATCCTTATATAGCATCTCATTAGCTTTTTTGATTTTTTCTGCAACTGTTCATCACTGTTTTAAGATCTATGCACCCAGGTATCAGGTCTCTTTGGATATGCACTGTATTTAACCTTATATCACCTAGAAAGTACCCAAATTGATCCAAAATGGATAACCTCACACATACTTATATTGAACACCATCTGGCACAGTTTATCCTCATTCATCTTATCTATCAATATTCCTTAGTGCATTAAATTACAATCTACAATGGCAGCTAACTTTGGAGAAATGGCTTTCTATGCCATTGTCTAAGCCGTTAATAAATAATGTGAATGACCGAGGACCAAACACAGATCCTTGTTGGATACCACTGGTTACATTCCTGCCAATTTGAGTTCCTACCCATTATCCCTATTTTCACTCACCCACTACTCAACCAATTTTCAAGACATGTCAGTAATTTGCTCTCAACTCCATCAACATCTCACTGAGTTAAAAATCTCTAATATGGGATATTATCAAAGGCCTTCTGGACGTCCATTTAAACAACATCCATAGACATTTCCCTGTCCACCACCTAAGTTGCCTCTTCAAAAAATTCAGTGAGGTTTGTCAGGCATGACCCACTCGTCTTGAATTCATGCTGGCTCTGGTTAAGTGAAAAATGTTGAGGTGTTCTCTATCCTTGATTATAGAGTCCAACAATTTCCCCATCACATATATCTGGCTAATATATAATTCCCTGGTTTTCCTCTTTTATTGTTCTTATAAAGCAGGGTGACGTGTAATTTTCCAATTCACAGGGACAACTTCTGAATCTAGGGAACTCTGAAAGATTATATTTAGGGTGTCTACAATGTGCTCCCCTACTTCCTTTAATATCCTTGGATCAAAACCATCAGATTCTGAGGACTTATCACATTTTAGTTCCATTAAATTCAGATAGGCCAACGGCTCTGTAGTTCTAGCAGCGGTCTCAGGAATAGTGGTCACTGCTGAGACTGCAGCAGTCCCACCATTCTAAACACTGGAGCCCACAAGACCAGCAGTGGCATATATTACAGAGACAGAACATGAAGCTCAGGTGGAAGTAGGTGTAGCAAGATGTGGGGGGCATGATGACAAGGGCAGATCTCAGCAGGCAATTGTGAGGTGAATGTGTTGGGGGTGGGGAGGCTTCTGGAAAGGAGCCACTAAAAAAGGTAACAGAAATTACAACCTCTTACACCTGAATTTAATCATTTTTCGTTGATAAAGAATTTGAGGCTCGAAGCATTGCATTCTTTAAACACTTAATTAAAATTTAAACTGGATGCAAAACCTAAGATTATTTGACGAGTAGAAAATTGCATTTTTTCACCTCTTTTGCTTTGGTAGTTTATATTGTTTCTTTGGAGTGATTTGAACACTTTGTAAAGTAGTGTTTGTTTGAACTGTCTGTAGTCCTATGAATCTCTGTGTTGTTTATGCTAAAGTTCAGGGAGCTATGTGACTTGGCATCAATACTTTAAAATAAAGATCTGAATGGGAATATTATGCAATTAACAAATACATTACAATCGATAAAAAGATTATAAGTATGATTTTTATTCTTTGCACGTCATGTTGCCAGCCACAAAACACTATTAATTTTCTTGAATTTCTTTGGCTTGCTGCAATACACAATAAGCTACAATATAGGATTGTCACATGGAAACAAGAAATAATGTGAAATGAAGAGAAAGAAGCAAAACAAGCCATGATTTCCACACCCAATCACAACTAACCTTTCTACAAAGTAAACACGTCAAACATATGGTTAAAAACATTGTGTTTTGATTCAGGTCACACCTGGAAGGTTAACCTAACATTTATCTTTACAAGTGCTGACCTGCAGTGCATTTCCTGCATTTTTGTTTTTAATTTCAGATCTCTTAACATTGATAATTTCTCTTTTCTCAACCTCATTTGATTTTAGCGAGAAGCTTCTAGGTGTACAAATGCGTCATGAGGAAATAAAATTCTGACTTTCACCGTTTGTATCTGTGTGGCTGAGGACACTGTGGAGAGCATACTTAAAGTGGTCACACTGCAAATTAATGCTAGGCTGGCAGTGAGGATATGAGTGACGGCTCATCAGTCTAGAAAGAGAAGGCAGGTTGTACAGGAATCCTGAGTCTGAATCTCACTCACTCATCACCCAGTTTTCCATTTTGGGTACGGGTGAGTGTGATTGTTCATCAGAGAAATAAAGTGAGAGTCAAGTTTGTAACACCACATATGGCTCAGATGCACAACTGGGGAAAAGTTGGGGGAAATAGTGGAAGGGCAATAGTGCTAGGCAATTCCATAGTTAGATGAACAGAAAGGCAACTCTGTGGCCATTTCCGAACCTCCAAATTATATATTGCCTCTCCTGTGCCAGAGTCAAGGATGTCATGAAACAGCTGCGGAATATCTTTTTGGGGAAAAGTGAATAGCCCGCGTTTGTGGTTTACATTGGTAGCAATGACATAAGCAAAAATGAAGAGGGGGTCCTGAAAGTATGATTTAGAGGGCTGGCAAGAGACTGAAAAGCAGGGCCTGAAAAGCAGTAATCTCAGGATTGCTCTCTGTAGCACATGTTAGTGGATGAACACACGTCTGGAAAATGGTGCAGCAGAACGTTTGATTTCTGGGACATTAGGTCCAGTTCTAGGGCAGGTGGAACCTAGATAGGGAGGATGGTTACACCTTAGCAGGACTGACACTGATAGAGAAAGGTTTAAAATACCTTATCAGAGGAATGTGAACTAAAACGTAAATCCAGGTGTAACAAAAACAAAGCTGGTTATGACAAATAGCAAAGCAGAAAATGAAAGTGGAAAACAGCAGAAACAAATTATAGAATCAAGCAGCGTCAAATTCAAGAATAATGCTAAAAAAGCAGAACAAAAAGCACTTTTATCCGAATGCATACAGCATTTGCAAAAATATAGGTGAACTGATGATACTGTAGAGTGATGCCAACAGCATGGGTTCAATTCCTGCACTGGCTGAGGTTAGCATGAAGGATTCTCCTTCTCAACCTCTCCCCTTATCTGAGGTGTGGAATTGAATGTTAAAAGATATTTAGTATTTAGGTGGGACAGGCAAAAATCAAAATGAGATGGGGTAGTGCTGTTAGTAAGGGGATGGAATCAATGTATTAGTGAGAGGGTCAGAATAGGATGTTTAGGTAGAGCTAAGAAACAGCATGTGGCAGCAAACATTACTAGAGTGGTTAATAGGCCACCACACCAGTGATAATATAGGGCACAGTACAAATTAGGAAATTGTGGGTGCATGTAGCATTAGTCATGGGTGATCTCAATCTACATATTGACAGGGTAAGTTTAATTAGCACTAATACCGTGGAGGAAGAATTCCTGAGATAGTTTTCTGGAGCAATATGTTGAAGATCTTTTAGATTTTGATATTTTAGATCTAGTATGATTCAATGACAAAGGACTAATTAATAATCTTGTTATAAAAGAATCTTTAGGGAATAGGGACCATAGTATGATAGGATATTCCATTAAGTTTGAAAAAGATGTAATTCAAACTGAAACTAGATTCTCAAATCTAAATAAGGGCAATTATGAATGTATGAGGAGAAAGTTTGCTCTGCCAGTCTGGAATTGGAGAAACACATTAAAATGTTTTACATTAGGTAGGCAATTGCTATTGTTTAAAGAGTTAATGCTTGGTTTTAAAAAAAACATGCATTATTTTAAGGCATAAATACTCAAGGCAAAGCAAGGCAGTCATGGCTAACACAGCAAGTTAAAGGGAGTATTAGATCAAAGGAGGAGGCTTATACATTTGGAAAGAAATATAGAATTATAGAATCGTACAGCACAGAAAAGATGATTTGGCCCATCAAATCAGTACCACCAAAAATATAATAGTACATACATTAATTCCATTTTCCCTACACTAGCCTGAATCTTATGACACTTCAGGTATTCAATCCACGCACTTTGTAAAGGCTGTGGGATTTCCTGCCTCAACTACCTTACCAGGTAGTGCATTTCAGATTCCCAACCCCCACTAGTTGAAAATCCTGTTCCACAAATTCCCTCCAAATCTCCTGCCTTTCACTTTAAAAGTGTGCATCCCTTGTTCTTGACCCTTTGACTAAGGGGAACAGCTGCTTTCGATTCATCCTGTCCATGCTCCTCATATTATACCCCTCTGTCAGGTCCCCTTTTAGGCTTCTCTGCTGAAGAAATTAAGCTCATCCAGCTTCTCAGCCGAAATGCTATATCCCATGTAGCATTGTGGTGAATCCCCTCTGTGCTCCTCCAATGCAATTACATCCTTTTTATAGTGTGGTGACCATAACTGCACACAGTTCTCTGGGCTGTCGCCGAACCAAACTTCTGTACAGCTCCAACATAACCTAGTTTCTTTTATAATCTATGCCATGACTAGTAAAGACAAGTGTTCTGTATGCCTTCTTGATTACTCTATTAACCTGTCAGGATCTGTGGACAAAACACCACAAGTGTGCAAAACTGAACAAAGTTAGTAGTAGCACAAAGTTGTATTGGAGAAATTAATGGGACTGTAGGTTGACAAGTTCCTGCGTGTTGAAAGAAATGGCTATAGAGGTATTTGTGATCACTTTTTAAAAAATCAGTTAATTCTGCAATGGCACCTTTAGATTGGTAGGTTGCAAATGGAAATCGACTGTTTTAAGAAAACACTGCAGAGCAGATAGCCTTACGTCAGTAGTGAGAAAAACACTAGCATTGATTATAAAGGAAAGTGATTACTGGATAGCCAGAAAATAATTGATTGGACAGAGTCAACCGTGATTTCTGTAGGAGAAATGTGACAAATCTGAAAGTCGGAAATTATTAACAGACTTAATAAGGGGAACCAGTGGATACAATATATTTGGATTTTTAGATTTTTAAAAGCGTCCTACAAAAGCAGGTTAGTAAACAAAATTAAAGAGCATGTAATTTTGATTCACGTCATTTCAGCATCGCTAGCTTGGCCAGCATTTATTGCCCATCCCGAATTACCCTTCACAAGGTGGTGATGAGCTGCCTTCTTGAAACATTGCAGACCAACTGCTGTAAGTTGTCCCACAATGCCGTTAAGGAGGGAATTCTGAAACTTGTACCCAGGGCTTTACATTTCCAAGTCAGGATATCGAGTGACTTGGAGGGGAACTTGTATGTTTTAATTTTAATAGCTGCCCTTCTCCTGCTAGATGATAGTGGTTGTGAATTGGAAGGTACTATCCAAGGTGGTTTAGTGAACTCAGCAGGGCATCTAGTAAACGATCACACATCAGGCTGGTGCTGTGCAGGCAGCCAAGGAATTGGAGACTGCTAGGCAGCCCAAGAAAACCAGACAGGTAATGCTGTAATCCAAAGGTTCTGTTCACTTATTGATTTTCCATTTTGAATACTGATGAAGGTGTTGGTTCATCTGAGGAAATGTCAGAGCCAAATTTGTAGCACTATGACTATCCCAGCTGTATAGGAGGAGAGGAGAACAATCGTAATAGGAGATTCATTACTTAGGACAACAGACAGGTGTCTCTTTGGGGAAGACAGAATCTCAACAAGGTGGAATGGGTTGTCCCCAGCCAGAGCCAGGATTGAGTTCCTTGTGAAACTTGCGCTAGTGAAAATAGGGTGAGACGGGGCTTTAAACTACTTTGGTAGCTCATGGGAATTAGAAAAGTATACCAGAGAAATACCACTGTGCACAAAATACTGGGGCAGACAGATCGAACTAGACCAGAGAATAATAAATTAACAGGCAATGTCAGAATAAAGTAGAAAGTAATAAAGTCTGAATCAGGGTTATACTGCTTGTATGTGAATGCACAGAATGTAGTCAACAAGATTTGTGAGTTATAAGTGCAGATTGCCTTGTGGGATTATGATTGTTGTGCCAATAGCAGAGATATGGTTCAAGGAAAATCAGGACTGGTGTTAGAAGTTCTTAGGTACAAGGTGTTCAGTAAAGGTTGGGAAACAAGAGAAGGAGGAGATATGGTGGTATTGGTTGAGGATAACATTGCTGTGCTCGGGAAAGAGGTCCCGGGGGTGCAATGAAAAAATCAATTCGGCTGGAGCTAAGGAACAAGAGTGAACAATTACATTGCTTAGTGCAGTTTACAGACCACCAATTAGCCAGAAGCATCAAATCTACAAGGGAATTACAAAAAGATGAAAACTTCATTGAGTGGCGATAAAGGAGACTTTATTTATCCAACTACAGATTGGGATAGTGGTAGTGTTAAGGAGTGATAGGGCCAATCATTCCGAGATTATTTCGGGAGAATTTTCCACAGAAGTACATATCAGTCCAATAAGAAAAGATGCAATATTCGATCTGGTTCTTGGAAATGAGGTGGGCCAAATAGTTCCATTGTGAGCAGGAGAACATTTAGGTGACAGTAATTATTATATCAAAGGTTTAGGATGATGGTAGAAAAGAGAGATGAGCAATGAGAGTAAGAATAATTAGCTGAGGAAGAGCTGACTTCAATGGGGCAAGAATGGAGATGGATTATATAGACTGGAACCAGACTGAAACTGGCGGCTAAAACTGTAGCTAAACAATGAACAATGTAACTTCAGAAAATAAGTGGTTCAGGCACAGTTAAAGCATATTCTCTCAAATGACAAAAGCTGGGAAAAAAGATCCAGAACTCACTGGACTACAGCAATAAGGGCACAAAATTATCTGAGTAGTGGGAAACAAAGAGTAATAGTTGATGGGTTTTTTTTAAGACTGTCAAGTTTCTAGCGGAGTTCCCCCAGGAATTAAATCAGAAGACTTGCTTTTCCTGATATATATTAATGACTTGGATTTTGACGCGCAGGGCAAAACTGAGAAGAACAGTAAACTGCGAGGAGAATAGTGTAGAACTACCAGCAATGATCAAATGGCACTGCCGACTTGATGGGCCAAATGGTCTAATTCTGCTCCTACACTTTACCTAATGGTCCAACTTCAAAAGCAGAGTGTCGTGGGCAAGTAGGTGGCTAATGGAGTTTGATACTGAGAAGAGTGAGGTGATTCATTTCAGCAAGAAGAAAATAAAGAGATAATATAAAGGGTATTCCAAAGGGGTTGAAGGAGCAGTGAGGCATGAGTGTGTATGTACCCAAGTCATTAGATGTGAAGGCCAGATGTAACAAGCAGTTAATATAGCGCACAGTATCCTGGATTTTATTAATAGGTGCCTAGAGTACAAGACCAGAGAGATTATGTTGAACCTGTACAAAACACTAATTAGACCTCAGCTGGAATATTGTGTACAGTCTGGGGCCCACAATTTAGGAATGATATGAACTAGTTAAAGAGAGAGTGCAGAAGAGGTTTATGAGAATGGTTCTGGGATGAGAAACTTCAGTTGTATAGATAGATTGGAGAAGTTTGGTACATTTTTCTTAGAGAAGAAATGGCTAACAGGAGATTTGATAGGGGTTTTCAAAATCATGAGGGATGTGGTGGACAGTAAAAGAGGAGAAACTGTTCTCACTTGCAAATTATAAGGAATGAGAGGTCAACATGTTTGCCCACTAAATGAGTGCCTGGAATGGGCTGACCAGAAGTGGCTGGAGGCAGGTTCAATTGAGGCATTCAAGAAGGCATTATGATTATTTGAAGAGAAACAATGTTCCAGGGTGTGAGGAAATAACTGCAGTAATTCACCAAGACTCCTTCGACAGTACATTTCAAACCCACAGGCTCCTGGAAGCACAATGACAGCAGATACGTGTGAACACCAACACCTGTATGTTCCCTTCCAAGTCATACATGTCCCTATTTGGAATTATATTGCTACTCCTTCACCCTTCAGAATGTTATTTTGGGTAGATCTATTGCACAAGGACTGCAGCAGTTCAAGAAAATGGCTCACCACCACACTGACATTTGCAAATAGGATTGCAATTTGAGCTGGACAACAAATGCTGCCTGATCCTGCAACACCCAAAAAAGGGACTGCACTGGAAAGTACTTCAAAATGGCCTTCATTCCAATTTTTTTAGACTTAAATAAAAATTAATAATGTTGCTCCTGCTTACTTCCATTTCCAGTTCTGGCTGGACATCACGTTCTCTCCCCAGGTTCATTTCTGCAGGTTTCTGGACAACCAGTTACTAACAGTTTGCCACTATAACTGAAAGGGTCAGTCTGTCAGTCAGTATGCGGCATTTTGAATGGGTGAGCATTCAGTTTGCAAAATACTGGATTAGCTGAAACATTTGAAGGCTAAAAGCACCACAACTGGTCTTAATAAATCTTCATTAGAAAAGACAGAAAAGTGGAAATACTCCTCCTACATAGCAAGTTCAGCCAGAAAATGTTCAAATATTTGATGAGAGCTGAAACAGGCTTAACAGTGATCACTGCATAAGATCGGCCACTTAAGCAGAGCTACAATCCAGATTGTAGAGAAAAGGGGAGAAATCATTCCAGACAGTTGAAATGAAAAATGTCAGCACAAAATGGCTGGGTCGAATGGCCTGTTTTATGCTTTACATTTTATATCATATTTTGCAAACGAGGGTTATCACTTACAGTCTAGATTAAAGTTGAGTAGCAAAGATACCCAGAGTTCCTCACTTGTTGGCTGCAAATGTTGGCAATTTTGCAACATGAGTACAACATGCTAGCAGCCTCAATACTAGAAAAAATTGGCAGATCTGTTTATTTTGTGAAAATACAGCCCTAACTCCAACCTATTTAATGCTGTTTTGCTGCATTTACTTATTATAAAGAGAAAGAACTTTTATTTTGCATTTCTGATAAACAGTTAAGCCTTCATTATTTTAAAATCGCGCCAGCTAACACTGGAGATCTCTCACATAGCACAGAAATGTCTTTAACTTTTAGTAATCCATATTGAATTTAATTTATTAACGTTATTCTGCCAAGTTAAACAGAAAGCTTGATTCAATGAAGGCACCACTTAAAAACGGACTCCTGAACCCGTTAGCAAAAATTGAAAAAAAGTACTGCAAATAGAGTCCATACACACCATAACTGGTAGTCCAGGAAAAATAAGCTGAATGATGATGATATACAACATCAAATGAGTTACATCTATCATAACACCAGTGCATTACTTTCTACGAAACACTGATTACCAAGTAAATCCTGCTTTTACAATCCGTACTGTACCATCAGCACTTCATAATTTAAGTGTACCATCATTCTTGGGCTTAGTTGCCTACAATTCAATACATGTTCTGATGTTTCATTATACATTGCCGTGTAGTGGTGTCTTCCATAGCTATGGAGCCAAAGACAGTTGTGAAAGGCAATTGTTGAATTCATCAGGTCCTTGAGGTGATAATAGCAGCCTCTCTGCCTCTCTTAACTCAATCTTGAAGACTCGATTTGATCAGTTGCATTAGATGCCCAAGCAACGTTTTGTGTGACATGTAAATAAATCCAAGGCCTCAAATTCATGAAGTCCACCTTACCTCTGGTCATCCTACCAGAGTGCTGCTCACCCAAAAATCAAAACAGACTGTTTGTGCAATTTAACAAGCATGGGGCTGGATGAACACAGCAGGTCAAGCAGCATCATAGGAGCAGGAAAACTTGACGTTTCGGGCCTAAACCTTTCATCAGAAATGGGAGAGGGGAAGAGGGTTCTGAAATAAATAGGGAGAGAGGGGGAGGCGGATAGAGGATGGATAGAGGAGAGGATAGGTTTTCCTGCTCCTATGATGCTGCTTGACCTGCTGTGTTCATCCAGCCCCATGCTTGTTATCTCGGATTCTCCAGCATCTGCAGTACCTTTTATCTCTGTTTGTGCAATTTGTTTGTGCAATTTTAACTCTTTGTGAAATAATGGGTTTTGAACGGGTCATAATCTCAGAACAAGGGATTGCACATTTAAAACGGGGATGAGGAGGAATTTCTTCTCTCAGGGGGCTGTGAATCTATGAAATTCTTTACCACAGTGGACTGCTGAGGCTGGGTCATTAAGTACATTCAAAGCTGAGATAGATGTAAGGAAATACAAAGTTAAGGGGAAAAGGCAGGAAATTGGAGGTAAATATTGTTAGGTCAGCCGCGATCTCATTGAAATACAGCGCAAAGTCGATGGTTGAATGGCCTACTCCTGTTGCACATGGTTAAAACGGGATCCCTTGAACGAGGGAAAGCCGAGACATCAATGTGACGCACACCCACACGAACAGACCTACAGCTGTTGTCACTCACCACTAACCATATAACTCAAGAATAACTATTTCTTGTGGGGCCATTGCTTAAGGTTTGTTTGCATGCCTGTGTCGTCAATAACGATCCTCAGCGACCGCCAACTTGTCGGTGGAAAATTCGCCCACCAGCTGTCAATCAGTGTCAATAACAGAGTGGAGAATTCAAGGGAAGCAGCCAATACAACTTGCTTGAATGTATTAAAAATCAAAAAGCATACAAAAATATTTGTTCAGTTGTGAGAAAAGGTCATCGGCCCTCTATTTCGCTCTCCATAGATGCTGGCTGATCGCCCAAGTATTTCTAACGTTTCCTGGTTTTTTTTATTGACTTGAGTGTGTCAAGACATTAGCATAATTCGTGCTGTTGTAGCCCTGTTGCAAATGTCGGTGTGGAATACAGTCACAAATTTCGGAGCTAAGTTACTCCGTCAGGTATGTGACCCTGAGGGCCAATTATAATTAAAGAAGATGCATGTGGTTTGAAATACATTCATCAATATTCCCTTCTATTTACATAATTTACTGCAAAACAGATTGCTTTTGTCCAGTTGTCACAAATTTGTATCTACGTCCACAACTTCGTTACGAGATCTTTTAATCACTTAAAGCTCGTGTCGTAGTTTCTTGACACGAGCAAACCCTTTGCTGTACTAAGATGCAAAAAAAGGACTGCACTAGTATTTTTAAAGTGGATACACTTTATCGTCTTTTGTGTACACAAGTTTTAATGAATAACTTACTTTTCTTTTAAAAGTGCACCTACAGGTAACGACGATGCCCCAAAGTGCGGTCAGCTAATGTTTAAAAGGACACGACAGCAAACTCCAAAAGCAGCAACAAGCGTGTTGTAAGGATCGCAGTTCGGCTCCACCGTGGCTCGGAAAGTGAACTCGGACAGTCCCAGGCAGATATAGAGAGACTGGAGCCACGTGCCCAGTCTGTGTTCCCTGTAGGAGGCGGATCGCTGTCCCCAAACACCAGCCTCAAACTCTTTCTCACACTTCCCCAACCAAGAGGAACGCCCCCAAAATTGATCTGACCTTGCTTCTCAAGTGGATTTTCAATTGCCGCGGGCTGCAACATGTTGAAGTTTTGTGAATTATCTTCAGAAATTTATTGATCCAGTGTTGCATTTTTTTTCTCTAACGAACTGAAACACATGGACTCACTGAATAAAGTTACATTTCTTGTCTATTGTGTTGATCGCAAGGTTATACAATAAATGGCAAGTATATCCTTTCTTAGGTAGGTAGACCAAAACTACACGCAATACTTAAGGTGTAGTCTCACCAAGACCCTGTATAACTGTGATGCGACAACCCCTAGTTCTGAACTCAAATCCTCCGGCAATTAAGGCCAATATACTATCTCAGGCCAATATACCATTTGTGTTTGTAATTGCTTGCTGCTGCCTGTCTATTTTCTTTGACTGGTGTACAAGGACACCCAGATCCCTTTGTGCATTCGCACTTACAAATATATCATGTAAGAAATGAGCAGCCTTTTCAGATATCCCAAGGATGAATGAGGTTGTGATGGCTATACATTGCTCATCTCTCACAACTGGCTGCCTCCTTTATTGCTGTCAGACTGAAACATCATGGATCCTTGAACCATCATGTTCAGCACTGCAGCCCGCGGCATTGCACTCCCATGTGGAAAACACTAACCTTAAACAGAGATAGTGGGAACTGCCGATGCTGGAGAATCAGAGATAAAAAGGTGTAGAGCTGGATGAACACAGCAGGCCAAGCAGCATCAGAGGAGCAGGAAGGCTGACGTTTCGGGCCTAGACCCTTCTTCAGAAATGGGGGAGGGGAAGGGGATTCTGAAATAAATAGGGAGAGAGGCGGAGGCGGATAGAAGATGGTTAGAGGAGAAGATAGGTGGAGAGGAGACAGACCGGTCAAAGAGGTGGGGATGGAGCCAGTAAAGGTGAGTGTAGGTGGGGAGTTAGACCGTGTCTCTCACATTTCCCGCACCTCATCCCTCACATCCGCTCCCCGCAATAACAACCAAAACAGAATCCCCCTTGTCCTCACATACTACCCCACCAACCTCCAGATCCAACGCATCATCCTCCAACACTTCCGCCATCTGCAATCTGACCCCACTACCAAAGACATTTTTCCCTCCCCACCCTTGTCTGCCTTCCAGAGGGACCACTCTTTCCATGACTCCCTTGTCCACTCCACACTCCCCACCAGCCCCACCACCCCTGTCACTTTTCCTTGAAACCACAGGAAGTGCTACACCTGCCCCTATACCTCCCCCCTCACACCCATCCCAGGCCCCAAGAAGACCTTCCACATCAAACAGATGTTCACCTGCACATCTGCTAATGTGGTATACTGTATCCGCTGTTCCCGATGTGGCCTCCTCTACATTGGGGAAACCAAGCGGAGGCTTGGAGACCGCTTTGTGGAACACCTACGCTCGGTTCGCGACAAATGACTGCACTTCCCAGTCGCAAACCATTTCAACTCCCCCTCCCACTCCTTGGACGACATGTCCACAATGGGCCTCCTCCAGGGCCACAACGAAGCCACCCAGATGTTGCAGGAACAGCACCTCGTATTTCGCTTGAGAACCCTGCAGCCCAATGGTATCAATGTGGACTTCACAAGCTTCAAAATCTCCCCTCCCCTGACAGCATCCCAAAACCGGCCCAGCTCGTCCCTGCCTCCCTAACCTGTCTGTCCTTCCTCCCACCTATCCACTCCTCCCACCTCAAGCCCCACCCCCAACTCCTACCTACCAGCCTCATCCTCCCTCCTTGACCTGTCCATCCTCCCTCAACTGACCTATCCCCACCCTAACTCCCCACCTACACTCACCTTTGCTGGCCCCATCTCTGTCTCTTTGACCTGCCTGTCTCTCTCCACCTATCTGCTCCTTTATCCATCTTCCATCCAACTCCTCTCTCTCTATTTATTTCAGAATCCCCTTCCCCTCCCCCATTTCTGAAGAAGGGTCCAGACCCGAAATGTCAGCTTTCCTGCTCCTCTGATGCTGCTTAGCCTGCTCAGTTCATCCAGCTCTACATCTTGTTATCACTAACCTTAAACACTTGTGTAGAGTTTGAACTGGGGACTCACCTGCATTGATCTTTCACATTCACACCCAGCTTGAGAGGGAGAAGTCAGTATCAGTGATGATTCCACGGTGAAAGGTTCATTCTATTATTATCCCTTTAAGGGAGTACACTGCCATTCTGTGCTGGGAGTTGTACAATGGGCTACTCACATTTAGCTCTATAAGATTCTGGTTCGACCACAATTGGAATATTGTGCTCAGTTCTGGTCACCTCATTACAGGAAAGACGTGGAAGCTTTTGAAAGGGTGCAGAGCAGATTTACCAGGATGCTGCCTGGACTGGAGGGCAGGTCTTATGAGGAAAAGTTGAGGGAGCTAGGGCTTTTTTCATTGAAGAGAAAAAGGATGAGAGGTGAGGTTGATAGGGGTGTACAAGATGATGAAAGGTATAGATAGAGTGGATGGTCAGAGACTTTTTCCCAGGGCAGAAATGACTATTACAAGGTGGCATAATTTTAAGGTGATTGGAGGAAGGTATAGGGGACATGTCAGAGGTAGGTTCTGCACACAGAGAGTGGTGAGTGCGTGGAATGCACTGCCGGCAGTGGTAGTGGAGACAGATATTTTAGAGACTTTTAAGCGACTCTTGGATAGGCACATGGAGGATAGTAAAATGTAGGGTATGCAGGGTAGACTGATCTTATTAGGATAATAGGTCAGCACAACTTCGTGGGCCAAAGGGCGTGTACTGTGCTGTACTGTTCTGTGTTCTACGTTCTATGTACACTCACCTTCAAAGTGAATTGGCCTGCTAAGAGAAGCTGTGCAGAATATTACCTCTAACATGTCCAAGACGATACTCAATCATTTCAGGTCTATGTTCTCTCAGAAATGTTGAAAGCAAAAGGATGGTGCAAGGATCAAAAAGAGTTCATTGGGATTCCACTGAACTTGCTGGATGTTGTGCAGACTTCACTGCGCGACAGTTGGATATGATATCCCCATGCCTTCATCAATGGTGGTCCCTCCCAGACAAGGATGACTCACTTCCCACTCTCAGGATGAGTCCCTAGGCGGCTTTACAGACTGATGTGGCTTCCGCAGGCTCTGTTACACTTGGGGCAGAAGGTAGTTGTAGTATGGTGTGAGTGCGGCATTGATGTAGCACTGCACTCCTTACTCTATTTTTGCCTGGCTTCTGGTTTTTCCTGACAGCAAGTCTTGAGGTACTCGATGCCTTCCAGATGCTCCTCCTCCACTTTGGATGGTCCTGGGGTACCAATTCCCAACTGTCTGTGGGAATGCCACACTCTGCCAGTGAGGCCTTAAGGGTATCACTGAAGTGCTTCCTCTGTCCCACTGGGGCTCACTTGCCATTTCAAAGCTGGGAGTAGACCATCTGCTCTGGGAGTCTCATCTCGAAGCCAATTAAGGGTGGTCAATGCGTCGATGCTGGGGATGTTCACCTGGTCGAGGATGCAGCTATTGGTGTGTCTGTCTTCCCAGTGAATTTGCAAGATCTTTTGCAGGCAGCATTGATGGTACTGCTCCAGGGCTTGAAGTGTCTGCTGTAGACAGTCCATACCTCAGAGCCATATAGGAGGGCAGGAAATTCTACAGATCTCTAACCCATGATCTTGGTGTCAGATCTGATGTTATCTTCAAACACCCTTTCTCCTCAGGCAGCTGAGGCTGTCCTAGCACACTGGAGGCAGAATAGTTCACTACGGTGGAAGTGTCGGAGGATGATGCGTTGGATCCGGAGGTTGGTGGGGTGGTACGTGAGGACGAGGGGGATTCTTTTTGGTTGTTATTGCGGGGATGGGGTGTGAGGGATGAGTTGCGGGAAATGCGGGAGACACGGTCGAGGGCGTTCTCGACCACTGCGGGGGGGAGCTTGCGGTCCTTGAAGAATGAGGACATCTGAGATGTACGGGAGTGGAATGCCTCATCCTGGGAGCAGATGCGGCGGAGGCGAAGGAATTGGGAATAGGGGATGGCATTTTTGCAGGAAGGTGGGTGGGAGGGGGTGTATTCTAGGTAGCTGTGGGAGTCGGTGGGCTTGAAATGGATATCGGTTTCTAGGTGGTTACCCGAGATGGAGACAGAGAGGTCCAGGAAGGTGAGAGAGGTGTTAGAGATGGTCCAGGTAAACTTCAGGTTGGGGTGGAAGGTGTTGGTGAAGTGGAAGAACTGTTCGAGCTCCTCGTGGGAGCACGAGGCGTCACCGATACAGTCCTCATGTACCACCCCACCAACCTCCGGATCCAATGCATTATCCGCCGACACTTCCGCCATCTGCAATCAGACCCCACCACCAAAGACATTTGTCCCTCCCCACCCTTGTCTACTTTCCGGAGGGACCACTCTCTCCGTGACTCCCTTGTCCGCTCCACACTCCCCTCCAGCCCCACCACACCCAGCACTTTTCCCTGCAACCGCCGGAAGTGCTACACCTGCCCCCACACATCCTCCCTCACCCCCATCCCAGGCCCCAAGACGACTTTCCACATCAAGCAGATGTTCACCTGCACATCTGCTAACGTGGTATACTGCATCCGCTGTACACGTTGTGTCCTCCTCTACATCGGAGAAACCAAGCGGAGGCTTGGGGCCGCTTTGCAGAACACCTGCACTCAGTCCGCAACAAATAACTGCACCTCCCAGTCGCGAACCATTTCAACTCCCCCTCCCATTCCTCAGATGACATGTCCATCCTGGGCCTCCTGCAGTGCCACAATAATGCCACCTGAAGGCTGCAGAAACAGGAACTCATATTCAGCCTGGGAACCCTACAGCCCAATGGTATCAATGTGGATTTCACAAGCTTCAAAATCTCCCCTCCCACAACCGCATCCCAAAACCAGCTCAGCTTGTCCCCGCCTCCCTAACCTGTTCTTCCTCTCACCTATCCCCTCCTCCCACCTCAAGCCCCATCCCCATCTCCTATCTACTAACCTCATCCCGCCCCCTTGATCTGTCCGTCCTCCCTGGACTGACCTATCTCCTACCTACCTCCCCACCTACACTCACCTTTACTGGATCCATCCCCGCCTCTTTGACTTGTCTGTCTCCTCTCCACCTATCCTCTCCTCTATCCATCTTCTATCTGCCTCCCCCTCTCTCCCTATTCATTTCAGAACCCTCTTCCCCTCCCCCATTTCTGATGAAGGGTTTAGGCCCAAAACGTGAAGCTTTCCTGCTCCTATGATGCTGCTTGGCCTGCTGTGTTCATCCAGTTCCACACCTTGTTATATCTGTTGTTTTCTTTTCCCGTAACTGTCAGTAGACGTGAAATGTGCAGAAGCTTGAAGTGGGAATCACTTGATTGTATCAAGTGCACAATCAGATGGAAAACAAAATATTTAGTCAGCATTGAAACCTCACCTTAAGAAATTATATGGTCTGTTCCATTACGACCCTAGTCAAAACAGGAGCAGGGTTACATCTTCGTTAAAGAATCAGTCTGAGGATTTCATAAAGCCATGTTTTGAGGGCATAGCCATGGTCTCCCAGAAGCAACTGCTGTGTAGCTCAACAACTCTGGAAGGAAGCAGGAATCTGTGAGTTCACTAACATGTCAGCATCATGGCAGGGCCCAGGATATCCAACACAGGTTTTGTAAACAATTAATTCATACGATGTGGACGTCGTTGGCTAGTACAGCATGTTTTGTCCATCCCTAAATGGCCAGAGGGCAGCCAAGAGATAACCACATTGTTATGGGTTTGGAGTCACATGTAGGCCAGTTCAGGTACGAATAGCAGATTTCCTTCCCTAAAAGGCATGAGGGAACCAGATGGGCTTCTCAAACAATTAGTAATGGTTTCATGGTCACCATTTGTCTTTTTTTCCAGATTTTTATTGAATTCAAATTCCACTTTGTGCCTTGGTAGAATTCAAACTCAGATCCCCAGCACATTACCTGGGTCTCTGGATTAATAGTCTAGCGAGAATACCACTAGGCCATTGTCATCTCCAAAATCTAGCATCGATGATCACATATAATTGAACATTAATGGAGTGGAAACATTTGCCAGTGACAAAATCTGCATTTTAGTGATAAGGCAGCTCACAAAGCAATGTGTGTATTGTCTGCACTTGGGGGAAGCCAGTGATGATGGAGAACCCCACTGTCCGAACTGCCTGACCCTCTTTGTCATGGGGCAAAGATATGAAAAAAAGTGCTCTGGAAAAAATGCTGTCATTTACACCTGAATGCACATGAGGGTCAAAGATTGCGAGATGCCACACAGGTTTTCAGTTTCTCCTTGCAACAAATCACTGACGTAAAAATTCAGGGCAGCCGTGAGTTTGACAGCTTCAGGATGGGATTGCCAAGTCCTGCTCCAACAAATGACACAGTTTGGTGATAGTAGCCCAGAGCACCCCTAATGGGTGCCTGCACTATTTTTCCAAGATGTGTAGAAAATGACAACAAAGCCTGTAAATGGGGCTTTTCCTTTAACAGGCTGTGCGGCAGCCACTGGAGGTTGTTGTTCTTGCTGGGCTTATTGATTACACTGTAACTGCTCTCTCGCTCCACGTCGTCTCTGCATTTGATGTAATACCACCAGAACTCAACCCGAGTCAATGTCCATGCCAGATGCTTGAGCAGGTAATCTGCGCAGAATGTCAGAAAAAGAACACAATTCCAATCATAGATAACAAGCATGGGGCTGGATGAACACAGCAGGTCAAGCAGCATCATAGGAGCAGGAAAACTTGACGTTTCGGGCCTAAACCCTTCATCAGAAATGGGGGAGGGGAAGAGGGTTCTGAAATAAATAGGGAGAGAGGGGGAGGCGGATAGAGGATGGATAGAGGAGAGGATAGGTGGAGAGGAGGCAGACA
>JAHRHZ010000248.1:66341340-66354669 GCA_024137785.1 Ginglymostoma cirratum
GGTTGGGGGAGGGGAGATTTTGAAGCTTGTGAAATCCACATTGATGCCATTGGGCTGCAGGGTTCCCAGGCTGAATATGATTTGCTGTTCCTGCAGCCTTCGGGTGGCATCACTGTGGCATTGCAGGAGGCCAAGGATGGACATGTCATCTGAGGAATGGGAGGGGGAGTTGAAATGGTTCGCGACTGGGAGGTGCAGTTGTTTGTTGCGAACTGAGCGCAGGTGTTCTGCAAAGCGGTCCCCAAGCCTCCGCTTGGTTTCCCCGATGTAGAGGAAGCCACAACGGGTACAGCGGATGCAGTATACCACATTGGCAGATGTGCAGGTGAACCTCTGCCTGATGTGGAATGTCTTCTTGGGGCCTGGGATTGGGGTGAGGGAGGAGGTGTGGGGGCAGGTGTAGCACTTCCTGCGGTTACAAGGAAAAGTGCCGGGTGTGGTGGGGCTGGAGGGGAGTGTGGCGCGGACAAGGGAGTCGCGGAGGGAGTGGTCCCTCCGGAAGGCAGATAAGGGTGGGGAGGGAAAGATGTCTTTGGTGGTGGGGTCTGACTGTAGATGGCGGAAGTGTCGGAGGATGATGCGTTGGATCCGGAGGTTGGTGGGGTGGTATGTGAGGACGAGGGGGATTCTTTTTTGATTATTGTTGCGGGGACGGGGCGTGAGGGATGTGTTCCGGGAAATGCGGGAGACACGGTCGAGGGCGTTCTCGACCACTGTAGGGGGGAAGTTGCGGTCCTTGAAGAATGAGGACATTTGAGATGTGCGGGATTGGAATGTCTCATCCTGGGAGCAGATGCGGCGGAGGCGAAGGAATTGGGAATAGGGGATGGCATTTTTGCAGGAGGGTGGGTGGGAGGAGGTGTATTCCAGGTAGCTGTGGGAGTCAGTGGGCTTGAAATGGACATCTGTCTCTAGGTGGTTGCCCGAGATGGAGACAGAGAGGTCCAGGAAGGAGAGAGAAGTGTTAGAGATGGTCCAGGTGAACTTCAGGTTGGGGTGGAAGGTGTTGGTGAATTGGATGAACTGTTCGAGCTCCTCGTGGGAGCACGAGGCGGCGCCGATGCAGTCATCAATGTAACGGAGGAAGAGGTGGGGTTTAGGGCCAGTGTAGGTACGGAAGAGGGATTGTTCCACATAACCTACAAAGAGGCAGGCATAGCTTGGACCCATGCGGGTACCCATGGCCACACCCTTTGTTTGTAGGAAGTGGGAGGAATTGAAAGAAAAGTTGTTGAGGGTGAGGACGAGTTCGGCTAGGCGGATGAGGGTGTCGGTGGAGGGGGATTGGTCCGTTCTGCGGGACAGGAAGAAGCGAAGGGCCTTTAGGCCATCAGCATGGGGAATACAGGTATATAGGGACTGGACGTCCATAGTAAAAATGAGGTGTTGGGGACCTGGGAATTGGAAGTTCTGGAGGAGGTGGAGGGCGTGGGTGGTGTCACGGACGTAGGTAGGGAGTTCCTGGACCAGGGGGGTGAAAATGGAGTCTAGGTAGGTGGAGATGAGTTCGGTGGTTCCAATCATGATAGTCCGAGCCTGCTGGTTAATTGCCATCAAGTCCATGTTATGCCCTGACACAGTATGGTGTAGGGACTTACCAAGGAGGTCAATGTTATGCCTCAATAAGGAGTACTGCAATATGTAAATATATTCAAATAAGTCAATGGGCTGAATAATGTCAGATGGGGTTTAATTTAAATAAATATGAGGTGTTGCATTTTGGTAAAACAAACAAAGGCCAGACTTGTAAAATTAAAATTGGGCCTTGGACAGTGTTGTAAAACAGAGAGACCAAGGGTTTCAGGTACATAATTCTTTGAAACTTGCACCTCATATAGGTAAGGTGATTAAGAAGGCATTGAGCATGCTTGCCTTCATTGCTTGGACCTTTGAATATAGGAGTTATATTGAGGTTATACAGGACTTTGATGAGGTGTGTTCTGGAGTACTGTGTCCAGTTCTGGTCTCCCTGTTATAGGAAGGATGTTATTAAGCCGGAGAGACTTTATAAAAGATTTATCAGGATGTTGCTGGGAATGAAGGGTTTAAGTTATAAGGAGAGTATGCATAGGCTGGGACTATTTTTCACTGGAGTTTAGGAGTTGAGAGGTGACCCTATAGAGGCTTATAAAATAACGAGGGGTATACATAAGGTGTCTTTTTTCTAGAGTGGGGGATTTCAAGGCCGGGGGCATATTTTTAAAATGAGAAGAGAAAGATTTTAAAAAGGCATGAGGGGCAATTCTTTTACACAGAGAGTGGTTCATTGTGGAATGAACTTGCAGAGGAAGCGATGGATGCGGGTACCGTTAGACAGTTCAAAAGACATTTAGATAAGTATATGAATTGGAAAGGTTTGGAGGGATATCGGCCAGGAGCAGGCAGGTGGGACTAGTTTAGTTTGGAATTATGGTCAGCATGGACTGGCTGGAATGAAGGATCCATTTCCGTGCTGTATTACTCTATGACTTATTCAGAAGAAAGAAACTTGTCTTGCTTGGATTAGGTGCAGTTGATATATAAACAGCTGTTAGATACAGCTAATTGGCAGTGAAGTATTAGCAATCCAGAAATCAAATAATGGCAAACAAAGTTCAGAATCTGGAGATGATTATTCAGAATCCTAGTTTCTGGGTATGTGGTTAGAGGCTCACCCTGTGGTCAAATTTTGAATCAATAGTTTGGTTAAGCTACAGACATTTAATTACCTAAAATTCACAAAAGTGGGATAAGGTGCTCAGCATAAGTGCAATCACTCTCTTGCAGCAATCAAGTGAAAGTAGGTTCCATTTCAGTAGCTGCCTGAAGTTTTCAAATTTTCAGTAATATGGTCCAGCCCAACGAACAAGCAGAAAGACAATTTTTGCTTTCAAGAAGGGATTAGATGATTATTTAGATATAAGTTATGTACAAAGGTGTGGAGAAAAAGCAGGAGATGGACACTAGGTAATGGTGCTTATTTATCAAGACTGCGCAGGCACAGTGGTCTGAATGGCCTCCTTCTGCACTGTAAGACTTCTATGATTCTAGGAGCGAGAGGAGTTTGCACCTAGGAACTTGAGTTTGAAACATGGACCAAAGATAGTGGCTGATTAGATCTTTCCAATGTTTATTTAGTCATCCAGAATGTGGTTAAAAACAAAATCACATCATGGGGTACTAATTTAACACAAGTACTGAGGCACTTATATCAAGAGATAACACAGTGTGGAACTGGAGGAGCACAGCAGGTCAAGCAGCATCATAGGGGCAGGAAAGCTGACATTTCGGGTTGAGACCCTTCTTCAGAAATGGGGGGGGGTGGAATAAAAAGAGAGAGGAGGGGTGGAGCTGGGGAAGGCAGGTGGGATGGCGATAGGTGAATGCAGGTAGGCAGTAGTGGGGATTGGTCAGTGAGGTGGGAAGGTTTATAGGTGGAGAGAGAAGATGGACAGGTTGTGTCAGGTCAAGGAGGTGGGGAAGAGAGGGAAGGGAGAATTGGTCATGGGTTGAGGCCAGGGGTGGGGAGATTTTGAAACTGGTAAAGCCCACATTGAGACCATTGGGTTGTAGGCTCCCAAGGTGGAACGTAAGATGCTGCTCCTTCACTTTCTGGGTGGTGTCATTATGGCACTGGAGGAGGCCCAGGATGGAGATGTTGCACATCCTGGGCCTCCTCCAGTGTCACAATGACACCACCCGGAAAGTGACGGAGCAGCACCTCATATTCCGCCTTCAGAGCCTACAACCCAATGGTCTCAATGTGGACTTTACCAGTTTCAAAATCTCCCCGCCCCCGGCCTCATCCCATGACCAACCCTGTCTCTCATCCCCTCCTCCTTGACCTGACACAACCTGACACAACCTGTCCATTGATTGCTCCTGTCAAAAAGATTGATGATGGCAGAGCAGTAGATGTTGCTTATTTGGATTTTAGTAAAGCCTTTGACAAGGTTCTGTGTGGTAGACTAATTAATAAAGTAAGATCACATAGGATTTAGGGTGAGCTTGTCAATTGGATACAAAATTGGCTTAATGGCAGGAGACAGAGAATAATGGTGGAGGATTGTTTTTCAGACCAGAGGCCTGTGACCAGCGGTGTTTCACAGGGATCAGTTCTGGATCCTCTTTTGATTGTCATTTATATAAATGATTTGGATAAGAATATAGAAGGCATGATTAGTAAGTTTGCAGATGAGACCAAAATTGGTGGCATAGTGGACAGTGAAGAAGGTTTTCTAAGATGACAAAGGGATCTTGATCAAATGGGTCAATGGGCTGAAAAATGGCGAAAGGAACTCAATCTGGATAAATGCAAGGTATTGCATTTTGGTGCAACTAACAAGCGTAGGTCTTCTACAATTAATGGTAGGGTCTTGGGTAGTGTTGTAGAACAGAAGGACCTAAGGGTGAAAGTACATAATTTTTTAAAGTTTATGTCACATATAGACCTGGTGGTTAAAAAGGCATTTGGCTTGCTTGCCTTCGTTGCTCAATCCTTTGCGTGTAGGACTTGGGATGTTCTGTTGAGGTTGTACAGGACATTGGTGAGGCCTCTTCTGGAACACTGTGTCCAGTTCTGATCGCCCAGTTATAGGAAGGATATTATCAAGCTGGAGAGGGCTCAGAAGAGATTTACCAGGATGTTGTTGGGTATGAGAGATAATAGGAACTGCAGATCCTGGAGAATCTGAGATAACAAGGTGCAGAGCTGGATGAACACAGCAGGCCAAGTAGCATCATAGGAGCAGGAAAGCTTGACGTTTCGGGCCTAGACCCTTCATCAGTTTGAGTTATAAGGAATGGCTGAATAGTCTGTGACATTTTCCACTGGAGCGTGGGAGTTTGAGAAGTGACCTGAGAGAAGTTTATAAAATAATGAGAGGTATAGATAGAGTTGATGGTAATTGTCTTTTCCCTAAGATGGAGAATTTCAAAACAAGGGGGCACATCTTTAAGGTGACAGGAGTGAGATTTACAAAAGACGAGGCATATTTTTTATACAGAGTGTGGTTCGCGTGTGTCATGAGTTTCCTGTGGAAGTGGTGGGTGTGGGTGCAATTGCAACGTTCAAAAGGCATTTGGATGGATACAGGAATAGGAAAGGTTTGGAAAGATATGAGCCAGGAGCAAGCAGGTGAGACTAGCTTAGTTTGGGGTGATGTTCCATATGGACTGATTGGTCTGAAGGGTCTGTTTCCATGCTGTATGTTTGTGTTAATCTATGAGGATGTGGTGGTTACTCAAACGAACAGAAATGCAACAAAATTAGCATTTGGAGTAAACATCTTTAAACTCTAATGAAGCAAATCAAAGCCAACCGGTAGTTCGATTCCTATTTTACAGGAGCGGTAACAGTAGGGATCAAATGAGACTTTCAGGTGGTGCATGGAACAGGCAGGCATTAGGACCCTGAGGGAGCAGATACGCAGTGGTTGCTGGGTGAGCGTGTATTGGGTTGCAGAGGGAGAGATGGCAGCTGCAGCATCAGGAGCATCCATCTGTTAACACAGGAGCAGCTCAGACACTGGCCCTGCATCTTCCAGGGGAAGGAGGCACAGCCTTCCTATCGAAACCGGGGCCTTTTGGGCTCCCCGCCGGGTGGTGTCTTGGTTTCTTTCAGGCAAGGGATGGAGCACATCAGAACCCCAAAGGTAAAAGCATAAGCTCAACATGCACCTGGCATCACAGCTATTCTGTTATAGTGGGAGTCGGGGTATTTGTTATTTTGACCTTGTCTTTAGTGTTCAATTGGATTTGAACACCTTGCTTTTTTTTAAAGGAAAGATCATGCTTTGTTTCATGTACAGAGAGTACAAATAGATTTTTTTATTAAACAAAATCTGTAAAGGATCATACAGTTTAATTACAAATGCAGTATATAGCCTTTGGGATAGCTTTAAAGGATTAATTGTCTCCTTAAAAAGGTAAACTCTGCACAGCCTCAAATTCTAAATCCATTGGTCTGTATCTATGTTCCATTCTATGTAACGTTCATGAAGGAAAATTTGCTCCTTCATTACTAAGCTGTATTTTGTTAGATTAAGGCTAGAACAAGGCTGGGGCTTTTTTTTTCATCCTTTTTGTGAGGACAGCAAGTGGGAAGCTGTTTACCCGATAATAATGTTTGAAATAACCACTGACATCGTATCTTTAACAATTTCACGTCAATAAGATATTAAAATTAAGGTTAAAGCTTCAAATGATACTGATTAGGGAATCAATTAAAATGTACAGTTAACATTAACATCTTTAATAATACTTATTGTGTTTCTGGACTGTTTGGTCAGTTTAAGAGATATTTCTGTTGGTGGGTAATGCTTAGCACATGCAGAGGCACATGAGACATCCAGAGGACTGGAATACATGATGCACATATGACTGCCAATTGCCAGTGGTAGGTGACCGTGAACATTGGTAGAAAACAAAAAGCAGTGGAGCGGAAGAGAAGCCCAAAAGCAATGATTTTCTGACTGAGGAAATTGTATGAGGGATAGAATGGAGTGTTTGCTTGAGAGGGTCAAATGAAATGGGAATAGCATGGAAGGGGTAGATGAAGTGATGGAATTAGTTAAGTGTGGCAAAATGGCAGGGGCAAGGATTTGAGGAAACTTCTTCTTTAAGTTATTCTTATTCTTTGGTACCAAGGATGAAGATTTTCTACAACAAAAACAGAAATTGCTGGAAAAGTTCAGAAAGTCTGACAGCATCTGTGAGGAGAAATCAGAGTTAATGTTCTGGGCCCAGTGACCCTTCCTCAGAACTGCTAGACCTGCTGAGCTTTTCCAGAAATTTCTGTTTTTAATTCTAATTTACAGGATCTGCAGTTCTTTTGGTTTTTATGAAGATTCTCTAGATTTGGTTGGAAAAGTTTTGGTAAAGTTGTCAAATGTATATAAAAAAGTCTGAAGATATATTCCACACCTAAATTCAAATGGGATTTCATCACATAAGCCTAGACCTAAGGAAGGAGTTGTTGTCATATCGCTATGAAATTTGAATTCTATTATTATGGAACAAAATTGGTAGTCAGAATTCTTGGATGCTAGAATTATGATAGGCAGTCTATAAGGAAATAGATGTTAGTTCCTTAAGTAATATGAGCCCATCAACTGTAAAACTGCCTTTTCAACTCAGGACACAGTTCCCAATTAGGTTTTCGTTTTCTTTCACTACAAAGAAATCGAAGGCTAGATTCTTAATAAAATTTGTATTTATATCTCTAGATTTGTTTTTTCAACATGCACAGTTTTATGTAGCTTTTTTTCCAGATTGCTTCTGTCAAAGTCTTTGGTTAAAGGATAACTAGAAATCCTGTATGTGAAGAAGTACTGGTGCAGTAAAGGCACTACTTCATTGCAAATGCTTTGTTTGTCTGTACTAGTTGTATAACATTATGTTGTCAATACAACTCCATCTGGTCACCTGGTGAATTTTATATTTATCATCTGAATTTCTGCTTTGGCGACCTGTAAAGATGCCAAAGTGATTAATGCTCCCACCAGCGGTATGGTACATCTTGATGAAGAATTGACACTGTATCCTTTATTCTGATTACATTAGTGTATGTATTCTGTCATTTCCCGCTGTTTCCATCACATCTCCAATTTGTACTTCTGACAGCAAAGCCAATACTTTGTTCATTCCTCAAGTTAACTAACACTTCCTGAGTCCTTTTCAGGCCTCGTTCTTTTAAAAAAATATATAACTATTACTTTAGTTTCATATCAACACAGGACAGTCATTTTATAGATAAACTTATCTATTATAACATAAGTTTATCCCAATCAATATTGGCAGTTACAGGAATGTTCTTGGGGCTACATCTTTTTGCTTTAAAAAGTTCAGAGTAGGGGGAGATTTGTTAAGTATTATTAAAGTAAGAAGGGTATAGCCAAGTGAATAGTCAATTTAAGTTAAATAAATTAGGACTTATAAACATAGTCCTGGGTCAGGTAAGGCTCTTGTGGTGCAGTGAGAGTGTACCAACCTGCTGAGCTTCAAGGCCTAGGTTCAAGTCCCACGAGCTCCAAAGGTGTGTTATGACATCAGTGAACAGGGAGATATAGAAAGTATCTGTGTAAACAAACAGGAGGCTGGAAGAACACAGCAAGCCAGGCAGCATTTGGATGCAAATCTCCTTTCCTGGATTCTACCTGGATTCCAGCATGTGTAGTTTTTTTTATCTCTGCAGAAAATATCTATACCTAGGTAAGGAATCTTTCTATTTCTGTAAGACCATTGACAAACCCACAACCACTTCCGTCTAGAAGGATAAGGCCAAGAGATACATGGGAATACCACCATCAGCAAGGACCCTTGCAAGCCATTCCCCAATCAGACTTGCCACATACAGTGTAGCTGGGTCAAAATCCCTCCCTTATGGCATTGTAGGTCTACCACAGCATATGCTCTGCAGCAGTTCTCCACCAGCTTCTCAAGGGCCCCTAGGGACAAGTAATAAATGCTGGCCAGCCAGCACCACTAATGTCCCATGGGTGAACAAAAAAGTGAAACTAAAATAATGAGAGGTATAGATAGAGTTGGTGGTAGTTGTCTTTTCCCTAGGATGGGGGAATTCAAGACGAGGGGGCACATCTTTAAGGTGAGAGGAGAGAGATTTAAAAAAGACATTAGAGGCAAATTTTTTGCCCAGAGGGTGGTTTGTGTGTGAAATGAACTTCCTGAGGAAGTGGTGGATGCAGGCACAATTACAACATTTAAAAAAATATTTGGAAAAGTACATGAATAGGAAAGGTTTGGAGAGATATGGGCCAGGAGCAGGCAGGTAGGACTGGTTTAGTTTGGAATTATGTTTGGCATGGACTGGTTGGACCAAATGTTTGGTTTCCGTGCAGTATGACTCCATGACACTTAAAGTTTGATGGCTTATACTGTGTATGAGGATTTGTTAGAAGCATTGAAAAATGTGTTTCTGGTTCAGGCTACTGTTAATATAAACAAATGATGATGAATGAAAGAAACAGAGAAAAATGTATGTTACAGAATGAGGCCATTTCACCAAAACGTCCATGCTGACCAAAATATAAAAGAGCTATCCAGTCCAATTTCACCTTCTCAATTTTGATTCAAGGCAGAGTAAGTTGGGAAGACTCAAGCTTACATTCAAACGTTGTTTGGGTGCCTTGACAGTTTTTAGCTTCACCACCCTTACAAGCAGAGACTTCCAGATTCCTAAATCTTTTGGATTAGAAAAATCCTTAACTTCTCTCTACTCTGTTTACCAATTGCTATGCCTCTGTTTGTAACCTCGCTGTGAACAGAACTTAGTGATGCGGCTCACAGTATTCTGCAAATAATTTTGATTGCCTTTGATAGCTGGGAGGAGGTGCGGAGAAATTTTCCAGAATTCGTTTTTCGTATCTGTTTGCCTGTGACCAGTGGTGTTCCGCAGGGATCTGTTCTGGGACCTCTGCTGTTTGTGATCTTTATAAATGACTTGGATGAGGAAGTGGAAGGTTGGGTTAGTAAGTTTGCCGATGACACGAAGGCTGGTGGAGTTGTGGACAGCGTGGAGGGCCGTTGTAAGTTGCCATGGGACACTGACAGGATGCAGAGCTGGACAAAGAAGTGGCAGATGGAATTCAACCCAGAAAAGTGTGAAGTGATTCATTTTGGAAGATTGAATTTGAATGCAGAATACAGGGTTAATGGCAGGATTCTTGGCGGTGTGGAGGAACAGAGAGATCTTGGGGTCCACGTCCATCGATCTCTCAAAGTTGCTACCCAAGTTGATAGGGTTGTAAAGAAGACATATGGTGTGTTGGCTTTTATTGGCATGGGATTTGAGTTTAAGAGCCGTGAGGTTATGCTGCAGGTCTATAAAACCCTGGTTAGACCACAATTGGAATAGTGTGATCAGCTCTGGACACCTCATTATAGGAAGGATGTGGAAGTTTTAGAGAGGGTGCAGAAGAGATTTACTAAGATGCTGCCTGGACTGGAGGGCAGGTCTTATGAGGAAAGGTTGAGGGAGCTAGGGCTTTTCTCGTTGGAGTGAAGACAGATGAGAGGTGACTTGATAGAGGTGTACAAGATGATGAGAGGCATAGATAGAGTGGATAGTCAGAGACTTTTTCCCAGAGTGGAAATGACTATTAGAAGGGGGCATAATTTTAAGGTGGTTGGAGTAAGGTATAGGGGAGATGTCAGAGGTAGGTTCTTTACACAGAGAGTGGTGGGCGTGTGGAATGCGCTGCCGGCAGTGGTAGTGGAGTCAGATACTTTAGAGACTTATAAGCAACTCTTGCATAGGCACGTGGAGGATAGTAAAATGTACGGCATGCAGAGTAGTTTGATCTAAGTTGGGTAATAGGTCGGCACAACATCATGGGCCGAAGGGCCCGTGCTGTTCTACGTTCTATGTTCTATGTTACTTACCTCTCTAAGTGCTACTGGTAGATGAGGAGAATTGGAGGTTATTGTGTTTAATTCTGAAAAACTGATGGGAAAGGTTTGATGAGCCAGCAGGTCAATTTTCTGTCATTTTCATATACTTGGTTAATGCTTTGTTAATTTTGTCATAATATGAATCCATGGTGACTTAGTTTCTCTTGTTAGTTGGCTGCTGGAGTGTATTACCTGGATATGTATACATATAATTCTTATTCTTTTAAATAGTGCGTATGTTTCAGATAAAAGTAACTTAGGAGAATCAAAAGAGTGAATGCACTTTTTACAAGTTACCAAGTATCTAATCCATAAATCTTCATCTCTGTCTGAATGTGATATTTTACATATATACTTACAAAAATAAACTTCTTGGCGGATGTGTGGATTACTTCCATCAGGACTAAATTTTCAAGTAAAGAGGCTAATTCACACTGATCACCAACTCAACTAGGCTCGCCGTATAAATACAGTGGCTACAACAGCAGGTCAGAGGCTAGGAATACTGCAATAAATAACTTACCTCCTGACTCCCCAAAGGTGTTCATCATCTACAAGGTACAAGTCAGTAGGGTGATGGAATACTCCCTATTTGCCTGGATGAATGCGGCTCCAACACTCAAGAGGCTTGACACCATCCAGGACAAAGTAGCCCACTTATTGGCACCACATCCACAAGCATCCACTCGCTCCATAACCAATGCTGAGTAGCTGCAGTGTGTACTGTGTACACGTTGCACTATGGAAATTTGCCAATGATCCTTAAACAGCACCTTCCAAAACCCATGAGCACTTCCAACCTGAGGGATAGGGCAGCAGATACATGGGAGCACCTCTACTTACAAGTTCCCTTCCAAGTCACTCACCATCCTGATTTGGAAATATATTGCCACTTTTTCATTATCAAAACCTTGAAATTCCCTCCTTTAAGTGAATAAGAAAAAGAAAAGCAGGAACCGATAGAACACGGGTGGACAATGGGTACTGCTAGAGGGGGTATCATTGACAGCTGCCACCATCTTGGCTTTGATGGAAGGGTGACCACTGCATTGTGTTGTTTGGCATAACTCAGCATGACCAGTGGGACAAGGGGTTATGTAGGGGTTGAAGGCTAAGGGAAAAGTTGGGTGAGAATGTGGGGAGGTCAGGACTGGTGGGATCGACCTGCAGTGCAGGGAAGAAGGGAACATGAAAGGGGTAGGGGCAGAGGGTGGGGGTGTGGGGATGGTGGGAGGGGAGATATGGTCGTCTAGACTGAGAGGTTAAGCCTGGAACTCAGCCTGCGAAAAGTGACCTAGGTTGTCTTCCATCCTCATCTGAATCGCAAGTGGTGCAATGGAAATTCAAAATGGCTGCTACCATATCCAGAGTTGGTGGAGTAATTTTTTTTTTCTGTCTGAAGATGTGTGCTCTACTCGTGCATGATGTGAGACCCTTCAAGGGACAATTGCATAAATCAAACACTTGCAAGTTACAGGTCAAAGACATCTGTAATCTTAGTACTTGCATGTGAAAAGCATGCACTGACCATCACGGTTAGTTGAAGTGTAATTTGCAGACTAGCTGGAGCTGAAGGGTTGTGTGTAAATGGAGCTTTGGTTGGCAACAAGTATCTGGTTAGTCTATGGATTAGTGACCAGGTGTAGAGTCATAGTGTCACAGAGATGTACAGCATAGAAACAGACCCTTTGGTCCAACTTGGCCATGCAAACCTGACATCCTAAATCAATCTCGTCCTGTTTGCCAGCATTTGGTCCATATCCCTCTAAATCCTTCCTAGTCATGTCCCCATCCAGATGCTTTTTAAATGTTGTAATTGTACCGGCCTCCACTACTTCCTCTGGCAGCTCATTTCATACACCCTCCACCCTCTGTTTGAAAAAGTTGCCCCTTAAGTCCCTTTTAAATCTTTTCCCTCTCACCTTAAACCAATGCCCTCTAGATTTGGACTCCCCTACCCTGGGAAAAAGACCTTGGCTGTTCACCCTATCCATGCCCTTCATGATTTTATAAACTTGTATAAGGTCACCCCTCAGCCTCCGATGCTCCAGGGAAAATAGCCCCAACCTATTCAATCTCTCCCTAAAGCTCAAACCCTCTAACCCTAGCAACATCCTTGTAAATCTTTTCTGAACCCTTTCAAGTTTCACAACATCTTTCTTATAGCTTTGATGACAAAGACCTTCCGTCTTCCAACAACTGTGTGATTGTTTCTTAGGTAGCTGAGCAGTTTGGGGCTCTGAACAAGATACAGAAAAGCTACCAGACTTCTACCAGCTTAGGAGATGTCTCTGTTCTCTGCAGTAAAACTACTTTAAACCTAAAAAAACAAGTTTATTTTCCTCTAGCAGTTGCTGTAAGCTATAAGTTTTAACCAATAAGTCAGAGACCTTTTATAAGAGCGAACCAGCCATCCTTTACCTCTTGTAACCCAGTGAAAGCATCTGGAGAAGGAAGACTAGGAAGCAGCATATGAACTATCTCAGCCGATCCTGTGAACAGAAAGCACTCAACCTCCTTGCCAATTTTCTCTCTGCCCATAACACACTGTGTGTGTGTGTGTGTGTGTGTGTGTCAGCCTATGCCAACAGTTCATAATTGACCTGTAGCTAGACTCTGTTTACTTGTAATAAACAATAATACTTGTTAAGTATAGAAACCTGGTCCGTGCTTCTGATCTTGGTCTGAAAGTCAGTCAAATTTGAGAATGCTGTGCACTTAAAATCTTTAACTTTTGTGATGACTCTGCAAATAGCAGGGGTTGATTTTTTTAGTCAGTTTTGAATTGTAACACAGTCAGTTTAAAAAATTATTCTTTCTTTCATTCAAGGAAAGCTTGAAATTAGGACTAATCAAAATTAAGGAACTGTAATAGTGTAATAGATGCGGCTTTAATTACAAAAGCTGTTATCAATGATCTCAGAGATAAAAGGTACTGCA
>JAHRHZ010000248.1:66374669-66397898 GCA_024137785.1 Ginglymostoma cirratum
TCCGTCCTCCCTGGACTGACCTATCTCCTCCCTACCCCCCTACCTACACTCACCTTTACTGGTTCCATCCCCGCCTCTTCGACTTGTCTGCCTCCTCTCCACCTATCCTCTCCTCTATCCATTCTCTATCCGCCTCCCCCTCTCTCCCTATTTATTTCAGAACCCTCTTCCCCTCCCCCATTTCTGATGAAGGGTTTAGGCCCGAAACGTCAAGTTTTCCTGCTCCTATGATGCTGCTTGACCTGCTGTGTTCATCCAGCCCCATGCTTGTTATCTCTGTGTAAAAATTATGTTGTGAGTAAGACATAAGGAAGGTGTTCTCATGCATGAATCACAAAAAGTTAATTTGCAGATAGCGATTGTAACCAAGAAAGTTGATAGGATCTATCCTTTTTTGATATGAGAGGAATTGAACAGAAAAGGAAAGTTGTTATACTTCATTTAGAAAGTGGGAGTCTTTTACAAGTAGTATAGTGAGAATTCAGGCCTAGTGCGTTCCCCTGATGTTGAAGGGCAAGGGGAGCAAGTCCAGGGAACCCTTGATGTCAAGGGATATTGAGAGTTTGATAAAGAAAAAGGAGGCACAGGCCAGGTACAGCACAGTAAAAATAGGGGAGGCCCTTCAAAAGTATAGAGAGTATGAGAGGTTGCTTAAAAAGGAAAAGGAGGGCAAAGAGGAGCTACAAAATAGGTTAGACAGGGTCAAGAAAAAACTCAATGCTTTTTATAAGCATATTAAAAATAAGAGGATTACCAGGGAAAGAGTGCAACCTATTGGAGACCAAAGGGGCAAACTGTATGTGGAGTGAGATGGTGCAGGGGTGGCCTTAAATGAATGCTTCTCACTTGTACTCACAGAGCAGAAAGACATTATATTCATGGATTTCATATGGGATGAAGTGGTTCTAGAACATGTTAAGGTTAATAAGGAGGAGGTTAATATGGATATTTTATGCATAAACATGCATAAATCCCTAGGGTCTGATGTGATGTATCCCAGGCTGCTATGGGAGGCAAACGAGGAGATTGCTGGGGCCCTGGCAGAGATATTAAAAACTTCACTGGCCACAGATAGTACTGAGGGAAAAGGGGACCTAGGTGTACAAGTCCATAGATCCCTGAAGGTGTCAACAGAAGTGGACAGATAGTATAATAGTGTAAAAATTTATTGTCACTCGTATTTAGGAAAATGTAGTGAGAAATGTTCAAGTCACCATACCCTGGTGCCATTTTAATTCCAGAAAATATAAAAAAAGAAGTAATTAAGTCAAAGTACATCTTTTGTTTCCTTTGCATCTCCTGGGTTTCTGAAGGAACTGCGGAGCACTGCTGCTGAAACCGCCATAGCAAGGAGCAATGGACCAGACCCATAAGGTCTCTGCTGCTGCAGCAGACCCTTTGCCACTGCTGCAAGGATCCCCAGGCTGAACCCATCACACTGCCAACAGACCAGACCCACCACGTGTTGCTGCCACTGAAGCTGCTGTATTTCCCACCATATCCAGAAAGAACTAACTGACCCACCACCTCACCGACGCTGTAGCCTCTGCATCGCCACCATGGCCAGGAGGAATGGACCGGACCCACCATGTCACCGACACTGAAGCCGTGGCCACCATGGCCATGAGGACTAGATGGGATCCACCATGCCACTGCCACAACTACCTTCGTTCACCATAGCCGCAGAAAGTAGATAACATGAAGTCTGATATGAAAGGTAAATGAAGAAATAAAAAGAAACAAGGATGCACCAGCCTGGTGATTGGGACCGGATGGCAATTTTGCCTTCATTAGCCAGGGTGTAGAACACAGGAGCAAGAAAGACTTGTTTCTACCTACTAAAACATTGGTTTGGCCACAGATGGAATACTGTGTACAGAGTTCTGGTTGCCACTTTATTGGAGGAACATGATTGCGCTGGAGAGAATGTGGAGGAGATTCACCAGGATGTTGCCTGGGATGAAAGGTCTCAGTTATGAGGAGAGACTGAAGAGGCTGAGTTTGTTTTCTTTGCAGCAGAGGAATCTGAGTAGGGATCTGATTGAGGTGTACTAAATTATGAGAGGCATAGACAGGGTAGACCATGAGAATCCTTTCCTCAAGGCAGATGTGTCTGGGATCAGAGGTCATAGGTTTAAAGTGAGGAGTGATTGGTTTGGAGGAGACCTGAGAGAAACAAAATTCATCCAGAAGGTGGTAAAATATGGAATGTGCTGCCTAAGAGGGTGGTGGAGGCAAGTACCTCTGCAACTTTTAAGAACTGCTTTTTGTCATTTATATAAATGATTTGGAGGTGAATGTAGGAGGTATGGGTAGTAAGTTTGCAGATGGTGCCAAAAGTGGTGGTGTAGTGGACAGCCAAGAAGGTTACCTCAGTAGAATGTGACCTTGATCAGAAGGACCAGGGGCTGAGGAGTGGCAGATGGAGTTTAATTTAGTTAAATGTGAGGTGCTGCATTTTGGTAGGGCAAAATCAAGGCAGGACTTATACACTTAATGGTAAGGTCCTGGGGAATTTTGCTGAACAAAGAGACCTTGCGGTGCAGCTGCATAGTTCTTTGAAAGCAGAGTCACAGGTAGACAGGGTAGTGAAGAAGGCATTTGGTATGCTTGCCCTTATTAGTCAGTGCATTGAGTATAGGAGTTGGCAGGTCATGTTGCGGCTGTAGGACATTGGTTAGGCCACTTTTGGAATATGGTGTTCAATTCTGGTCTCTCTGTGAAACTTGAAAGGGTTCAGAAAAGATTTATAGGGATGTTGCCAAGGGTGGAGGGTTTGAACTACAGGGAGAGGCTGAACAGGCTGGGACTATTTTCCCTGGAGCATTGAAGGCTGAGGGGTGATCTTATAGAAGTTTATAAAATCATGAGGGCCATGGAAAGGGCCAAGGTCTTTTCCCCAGAGTAGGGGAGTCAAAAACTAGGGGGCATAGACTTAAGATGAGAGGAGAAAGATTTAACAGGGACCTAAAGGGCACCTTTCACGCAGAGGATGGTGCGTGTATGGAATGAGCTGCCAAAGAGCTGGTGGAGGCTGGTACATCTACATTTAAGAGGCACCTGGAAGGAGGCATGAATAGGGAAGGGATTAGTGGGATATGGGCCAAATGCTGGCAAATGGGACTAGATTAATTTTGAATATCTGGTTGGCATGGATGAGTTGGACTGAAGGGTCTGTTTCTGTGCTCCATATCTCTATGATTATAACTCTAAGCACTTGGATGAGCACCTAAAATGCCAGATAAAAGCCGAAAGAACTGCAGGTGCTGTAAATCAGGAACAAAAACAAAGTTGCTGGAAATGCTCACCAGGTCTGGCAACATCTGTGAAGGCAAAAACAGAGTTAACGTTTCGGGTCCAGTGATCCTTCCTCAGAACTGGTGGAAGAGTCTGAGGAAGGGTCACCGGACCCGAAATGTTAACTCTGCTTTTCCCTTCACAGGTGCTGCCAGACCTGCTGACCTAAAATGCCAGGGTGTACTAGGCTACTGACCAAATACAGATAAATGGAACTTGTGTAGTTTGATGTTTGTTGGTTGGCGCAGACATGGTGGGTCAAAGGGCCTATTTTTATGCTGTATGACTGTATGAACGTCTGTAGCCCATTTTATGTAGGTAGACCCAGAATGCTTCTAGGAAGAGAATTCAGGATTCTGATGCAGAAACACTGAATGAAGAGCTATATACTTCCAAGTCAGGATGGTGAATGCCTTGAAGGAAAACTTGTAGGTGGTAGTGTTCCCATATATCAGTTCCCTTGTCCTTCTAGATAGCTGTGGTCATGTATTTGAAGGTACTGTCTTATGAACTTTGGTGAAACCTGCAATACTTCTTGTAGATGGTATAAACTGATGCCACTGCAAGTAGATGCTGGAGAGGAAGGATGTTTTTGAATGGGATACCAATCAAGTGGGCTGCTTTGTTCTGGATATTACCAAGCTTCTTCAGTGTTGTTAGAGCTGTAATCATCCAGGCAAGTGGAGAATATACCATCACAGTCCTGCCTTGTGCCTTATAAATGGTGGATAAGCTTTGGGGAGTCAGGAGCTGTAGTATTCCTAGCCTCTGACATCTCCTTGTAGCCACTGTATTTATGTGGGAAGTCCAGTTGAGTTTCTGGTCGGTGGTGACCTCCAAGATGTTGATAGTGGGGGATTCAGTGAATGTTACACAATAGAATGCCAGTTGAGGGTTAGATTAACCCTAACCCATTTCTTATTGGAGATGGGTATTGCCTGGTCTCGTGTGGTATGAATGTTATTTGCTGCTTCTCAGCCCAAACCTGGATATTATCCAGATCCTGTTGCATTTGAACATAGATTTGTTGAGTATCTAAGGAATTGTGAATTGTGTTGAACATTATGCAATCATTGGTGAACATCTCTACTTCTGACTTCTATGATGGAGTGAAGGTCATTATTGAAGCTTTTGAAGATAGTTCAGCCATGGATATTAACCTTGAGTAACTACTGCAGAAATATCCAGAGCTCGGATGACTGACATCCAAGAACTACAACCAGAATTGTGCCAAAGAAGAGTCAGTAGATGTGGAACATTAACTCTGGTTCACTGTCTCCACAGATGCTGCATACTTTCTGTTTTTTGTTTCAGATTTCCAGCATCTATAGTATTTTGCTTTTATGTATTGTTCTGGACTGATGGTAATCACAGAGTCAGGGATAGGCCAGCCCATGAGGTTACAGATTGAGTTTGAACACTATTCTGCTGTTGTTTCTGATGGTCCACAGTGCCTCCTGAATGCCCAGTCTTAGCCAAAAATGTTTGACAGCTCAACTTTTTTAGCATGGTGATACCCTCCATCACATTGTATGGCACTATCCTCATTATGAAGATCTCCACAAGGACTGCACGGTGGTCACTTCTACTGACACCATCTGTCGCAGATTGGTGAGGAGGAAAACAAATAGATTGTTCCCTTCTTTTGGTTCCCTTAACAGAGTTAACATTTTGATTCTGGTATGACTCTTCTTTACAATTCAGAAGAGTCATATCAGACTTGAAACATTAACTTGTTTTTCTCTTCACAGGTACTGCCAAACCTGTTGAGTTTCACTAGCATTTTCTGTGTTTGTTTGAGATTTACAGTATCAGTAAAATCTTCCTGAATTATTTGGCTTCTTACGAGAATTGACTTCAATGTCTTACATGGCCATCATTCTGCTGATGTTTTAAATTCCATGTCATGATGGGATTTGAACCTATGTCCAGACTACATTCTAGTCCAGTGACATTACCAACACATCACCATCTCTTGATTATAACTCTCTCTAGTATTCCACCAGGAACATTGAGGCCCCTTTTCTCCATGGAACCATTATCAGTCTTTTTAGGTTCAGAATGATCTCTCATATTTCCAGCATTTTATACTTTTATATTTCAGGAATTTGAATATTTGCAGCATTTTTGTTCCTTTTCTTACACTTTTCAATGAATTGTAGTTTGAAGACTGTAGTACTGAAAAATAACGTGAAAACAAAGCTAATAAAATCGCTTCATGTTTTGAAACACTTCTAAGATGGTTGTTTAACAGTGTCTTGAGGAATATTATTTTAATGATTGCATGACACTATAGTGGCTCACCACCATTTTCCCAAGGGCATTTTGGGATGAGCAATAAATGAAGGCTTTGGCAGTGATGAACACATTCCATAAGTGAAAATAAGAAAAGGCTGTGTTACTGGTAGAGTCTTCATGTGTCTGTTTATAATTAGTATCATTGCTACAATGTACGTAGGGGGCAGTGGCTCCTTGTATTTAATGTGATAATCTAAATGTGATTCCAATGGAATACTAAGTACACAATTGAAACCTTTGTATTCATAGTCTGCAGAATGTGACCTTTACTTTATCTCTAGACAAATTGGAATGTTTGCTTAATGCTTAATGTCTCGCTCATTAAGCATCTTGCAAATCCCAATGTTTTCTATGTTCCTAGATCTTCTGATTGCATTGGAATCCTTTTATATGCAGTAAGTTGGGAAAATAGAGCTGCATATATCAAAACAGGGCAATTGCACCATTGCTTACTATAAATAGAGCAAATTTCATGGCTACTATCAAGAAGTGCTGCATGTTTACTTCTATCGGTGTTATGATTGTAAGTCTGTGGATCTGTCTTATCTGGATGTGCATTGCAAACACAGTGTTCTTTGCAATGTGTTTCACATTTCTAAATCTGTGTTCTGACTGATTTTAAGAAAATAAAGTTTCCCAAACATTGCATTTTTCTCTCAACATTTTTCTTGTGTTAAAATGGTTCACTACAGCCCCACAGGCAAATTTCTAAATGTGATAATGTCTTTAGGTTGGGTATGTTGATGTGATAAAGTAGTAAAGTTTCAAGACAACGACATGACACTATGTTTCAAGCTTCAGCATGTTTGCTGATTATAGAACATATGCCATTGATAAGTATATACTTACAAACCTCCTTAGGTCATAGTTGGTTTTGATCAATAGTTACAATACATGTAAGAGAAGATAAGGATGAGATCTTGCTTTGACAAGACTACTGCATTTCCTTGTCATGTATTTTTCCTGTTAAAAAATGTTGTACTTTTTATTAACTAGCATGCATTCATTATTGCAATTTTAGTTGGTCTAATGATTATGCTGAAAAGATAAAGTCAAGGCAAACTAGATGAACAGTAGAAAATGAGTGTGTAGTAATTGTTCTGTCTTTGTGACAATTTTAGTAAAGTATGAAGAATTATATTGCTTCTCATTTAACCCGAAACAAGAAGGAAATGCAAGAGAACAAGGCTGGAATCTCACTGACCTCAAGGCTGAATACAACCGCATGGGTGTTCCTAATAACTTATGGCAAGTTTCACATGCAAATAGAGACTATGGGGTAAGTTTAGAAATAGAAATGATCACATATCTGGCATGTTCTTACATTCTCACATTCCAGCTCCATTAGCTGGATGTTTCAAATAGTTTTGCATATTAAATGTAGGCGCTTTACAGACCAAGCTTTAAATGAAGCTAGAAGCTGTTATTAGTTCAGTAGAATTAAATCTTATTGCGGAAAATCAACCACACTCTATCACTTAATGCCATCTTTTAGTTTGATTTCTCTGAAATAGTTTAGATTTATCGAGTTGCATTAAAAAAATTCAAATATTGCAGTTACGCTAAAAAAATGTCAAAACTTTTCACCGTGCACTCATCAGGACAATTTGCTAGAATACTGTTAAAGTGGAAAACCAACGTTTATACTACATGACAGGAGAGTGTTTGGTTGGCGTGGACTCTGATTTAGTAGAGGTGCTGTCATGAAGATGCCATGATTGATGGCTAACTGTCAGGCTTTGTTGAAATTTTAAACTGGTAGGTTGACTGTGATTGATCAGAGCATTGCTGCCAGAAATGAACTGCCTATTTTGTTGAGTTGAATCCAGTGATGTATGTACATATTCTTCGTATCTGCAAAGAACAGGGCCTGCTTATGAACATATGTAGCTTCCAGTACGTACAGGTGTGCCACGCTGCAAGGCGAGCTGACAACCCTAAACTTGTGATCAGTGCAAAATCACATCTAATATTGGATACTGTTGTAGATTTTGCAAGCATGGGCCAGTTAGGTAGATAAGTACCTTGCTTGTTTCAAATGATGCATGGCCTTGCCACTACTGGGATTAATCCAGCTGCAAGTGAGCCTGCAAACAAAAGGAAAAAGAATATATGGCCATTTGGCTTGGGGTTGGGCTGGGTTGGGGGCTTGGTCACAGGCAATAATTGTTGATTGAAGTCAGGTACATAAGGTAGGGAGTGGTGACAGAAAGTCATATCCTTGCCTTGTTTTCAATCCCCATAAACCCTGGTTATGTCAATGGCACTGGTCTAAGAATCATTCATGTCTGAAGACTAACTATGGTTAGTCTATTTATAACAGTAAAACATATAATATGTTATAAAACAAATGTTACAGGAGAGACAACACAGTGTGGAGCTGGAGGAAGACAGCAGGCCAGGTAGCATCAGAGGAGTAGGAAAGTTGACGTTTCGGGTCTGCTGTGTTCTTCCAGGCCCATACTGTGTTATCGCTGACTCCATCATCTGCAGTTCTTACTATCTCTGAGACTGTTACAGGAGAGAAACTGGTTTTAATGTGTGTGCTGGCTGTGAACTAAACCAGACGGGTTTTCAACCTTATATATTCAAACCACCTGAAGCCCTTAAACCTGAAATATCTTAAAGACAAAGGCACTCATGCAATACACCCCCACCACACAAATTATCTATGTCTGTCCTTCCTTCTTCACTAACAGAATTGCGTTGGTAGCAGCAATGGCTTTCTGCATGGTGCTGCTGCACATAAGAGCTATTGGCCTGATAGCACTTGCCAAGAGGGATTTCCACCCAAACAGAACTGATTGGAGGAGATTTGTGGTGCAATGGGAAGAGTACATCCTTCTGAATCGTTAAATCATAGAATCCCTACAGTGCGGACACAGGCCCTTTGGCCCAACGAACCCACACCGACCCTCAGAGCACCCCACCCAGACCCATCCCCCTATAACCCACCTAATCTATACATGCCTGAACACTATTGGCAATTTAGCATGGCCAATCCACTTAGCCTGCACATCTTTGGACCGTGGGAGGAAACTGGAGCACCCGGAGGAAACCCACGCAGACACGGGAAGAATGTGCACATTCCACACAGACAGTCGCCTGAGGGTGGAATCGAACCCAGGTCCCTGGCGCTGTGAGGCAGTAGTGCTAACCACTGAGCCACTATGCCACCGAATGAGAAGCGCTGGATTCAAATCCCACTCCAGGGATGATATCTTGTTACCTAACATGAGTAGTGGGGAAAAATGTGAGGGTCTGTAATAAAATATGTGATAACAGATCCCCTATAGCCGATGGCCGAAAGAAATCCACACGAGAGCCCTCGAGATTTTCTAGACAGTTTTCTTTAAGTTTACTCTTTCACTTCACCAACCTGGGTCAGTCTTGAGGTTCAAATAAACAGCTTTAACTTTGATTCATAAGTTTAAGGCACCACCCAAATGTAATAATATGGCCATCCTCTAATAACTATCCATTATTCACTATGTTCTGTTCTGAAGTTGAATGTTTTATAAAAATGTGCAACAAAAAACATTGTAGAGTTTGTTATAAATTGCCAGAAATTGAATACAAGCAGACAAAAAGTTATTGTGAAATAATCTCCAAAGACCTGATTCTGGATGAAGGCCTGTTGAGGGGCATTGAATCACCTGATTGGCAAAAGATCCAATGTACCTTGGTCTTAAGAATCAGTTCAGGTGTCTTGACACTTTTTCAGGTAGTGCTCGAAACACCTGTCAAACTTGGAAGATTCCTCCACTGTGTGTATTTTTCTTCATTTTGGCACATGGAACTCACTATTTTTTAAAAAGCTCAGAGCCAGAGAAAGACCTTTTAGGTTGGTACTAAATGTTCAATGAAACACATGATGTTAGGATATTGTATTCATTTATACTGGAGAGATTAAAACAATACTCAGTTACTTCTGCGCTCTTAATTTAGACTAGAGTATTTAATGTGAGCATTTTGTGTTCAGTGTGGCACTGTTAACCACTATACACTTCGTAACACGATTGGCAAGTAAAATGATTAATTTAAAATTTGTGTATCACTTTTACCTGGTACAAGAATATCAATGGCATCTGGTGATATTTGCAATTCTTTTAGCTGTTACTGATGCACTTATTCCTAAAGAGCTTTAAAACACTTTATCAAACGTGGATAATCATTTGATTATTTAGAGTTACAACAGTGGCATCTTCTGCTTAATTTTTGTTCCTAGTTAAGCTATTTTCTCTATCACAGGTTTGTGACACATACCCTGCAGAGTTGTATGTACCAAAGTCAGTTTCTACACCAGTTATAGTGGGCAGTTCCAAATTCAGGAGCAGAGGTCGCTTTCCTGTTCTCTGTTATTTCCGCCAGGATAACAACGTATGTACAATCACTCAAAATTTTAATTTTTGAAAACAATTATACTGTTTTTGTTCAAATAATACTTTTATCTGCGTATTACATGCTGGAAACTCTTGAATAAAGTTGAGCATTTTAACACGGTTGTGTATAAGCATTGGGAGTAAAGACAAGTATTGGCAATACATGCTTAACGCAAAATATTGAAGGGAGTGCTGAATTGAGACATGTAGAGTGCTAAAAACTTACTGTAAATGCTGGTAGATAGTTATGAGTCTTCTAAATGAATCCATAGAATGCAAGAGTAAAGAAATAAAAATTGCATGTGATATTGGTTAGGCCACTGTTGATGCTTTGATAGAAAGGATTTTAATGACATAAGGAGCGTACAACACAACGTATGCACAATGGGCCAAATGACATTCAAATGTAAGCATCTGTGTCCATTTTTCAGTTATATAGAACCAATCTTCACAAGTGGCAATTCAGTTTGTTATGCATGACTGTTTAATTGGATCAAAATATAAAGATCAGGATGTTCCTGTTCATTGGTCATTGCTGAGACCATTTTTGAGCTGGCCGCTGAAATGTGTACATGGGTACACAGATTAATGTGCTTCTTCTTTCCTTCCCATGCTTAGAAGACATTTCGATAATTACAGAATGACCCCAAAGTAAAGTATATTTTTGGTGATCATTTATGTATGAAAAATTATTTCATTTTTCAATTTGAGGAAAGATGAAAAATTTTGAATAAAAGAAGTTGAATAATTTATTGTGAAACAAATTCCCCTGGTTTTTCTTCCTTTCTCTGTCCAGGCTGCTATTTGTAGAAGCAGTCAACCTCTATCAGGTTTCAGTGCTCGGTGCCTTGAAGATGAACAGATGCTTCAGGCCATCAGGAAGTCAAATCCAGGAAGTGATTTCTTATATGTTGTTGATACTCGGCCAAAGGTAAACAATCATTACTGTCACAGCAAAGCAATCTGTCACTAATTTTGTGCTATAATTGTTTCCTAACATAATTCACTTGTTTGAGGAAGTAAGTCCCAAATCTTGCAGATGAAGAAAATCCCAAATATTTTCTTAACCTGTATTGAGTTATCAGATCCTTGACCTGTCGTGGTAGGTACTATCCAATTGCCTTCGGCTCTTCTGAGTGAGGAAGGGAAAATGACCAGGACCACTACCAATTGTACTTTCTCTGTGACTTAATATAACTGTGTGTATAAACAATATCTACAGAACCTGATCAGGAAGCTAGATCAGACCATTTTTTAAAAATATAATTGAATTCAGTGAGCTTATGAGTAACTGATCATTAGAAAGAGGAATTGTAAATTCAGAATTGCTTTATTTGTCAATAACGTTCTATAAATAACTCACTACTGCATTTTATAACAAAACAAAAGCTATTTTGCACCCAGAGGGGGGACAAAGCTGTAAAAATAAATAGTAATCTGATAAGACTGTACTGGGCATAAAGGCTCTCCATTTTGAGGTCTGTGACATCAGTTGGACCTGTATGTTGTCATTGGCAAATTTACTGGTTTTTCCTTCTGGGAATATTTTATTTTTGCCCATCTAAATATTTCCACAATTTTGATTTTATTTTCAAGTCTATTTTTAACTTTATAGAAATGAATAAACCAATACGTTTGAAATATCCCATAGGTATCAACAGGGAGGCAGCAGCAGCATTTATAGATCAATGCCTAATAATTTAAACTGTATGTCAGAGGAACATAATGGACCAGGTCAATTATGAGCTGTGCGTAACAAACAATTTAGTGATATTATGATCATATATTTACATTGATACAAATAATTTTGATCCGGCTGGTTCTCATGATGTTAAAATAATGGAAGGAAGAATTTGCATTCATGGAACATCTTTCACCTCCCCATGACATTCCAAATATTTCCCAGGCAAGAATGTATGTTTAAATTGCAACCATTACTTTAATGTAGGAAATGTGGTGACAAATGTGGCCAAGTCCCACAAGCCGCAGAGAAATAAACTGTCCGTTAACTTGTGTCAGCAATATCGGGAGTTCTTCTTTGAATAGTACAATGGAATCTTCTATGTTTGCTATACGTGATTGTCAGACCCTTGCTTTAGCATTATCTATGAAAGATACTGAATAGCTCCTCTAGTGATGCAGTACTGTACTTGTAACTTGTAACACTTGGAGGTGTTAGGTTATATAATTGTTTCTGAAATGCGGCTTGAACTCACAACCTTGTGTCTTAGAGATGATATTATTTCCACGGCTGACATTTGCTTTATTCAATATATTGCATGCTGTAGTTAATAGGTCAGACGTTGATTCAAGATGGAGATGTTATTGTAGTTGATATTAGTTGCCGCAGTGCAGTATGGGTGGAGAGATGAGACGAGGACTGCTTTAAGATAAACTAAGCGCTTATTTATGTCAGATGAAATTTGAAAAAAAAAATGCCTGTGAAAGTTTTCAAATGCTATCGGTGTTGCAGACCATTCCCATAGGCTCCTGATGGTGACATTCAGCTATCAAAATTCTTATTTCACTATTTCAACAGGCTATGGTTTCTGCTGAGTTCAAAACCATTGCCAGGAGTCAAAGAGGAGAAATTTGTCTCAGGCTGCAGCACAAAACAACTGATAATTGAATAAATATCTTACACACTTCACTCAATCTTCATTGAGAAACAGAAACAGGAGCAGAAGTAGGCCATTTGGCCATCAGGCCTGCTCTGCCATTCAACATGATTGCGGTTCCTGCTCTCTCCCCATATCTTTTTGCTTTCAGACATCTATCTTATTTCTTACTTCAGTATACTCTTTGACTTTGCCTCCACTGTCTTCTGTGGTAAAGAATTCCACAAGATCACCATGCTCTGAGTGAAAAATAAGTATCCTTATTTCAGTCTAAAATGGTCTATTGTGTATCCTGGACCATTATCCCTGCTCTGAATCCCCAGGAGAAACAGCACCCAACACTCACACTGTATGTCAGAACATACAGTCTATGTTAGAATTTCATATGAGATCCCCTCTTCTTCTTCTGAACTTCCACTGAATAAAAGCTTGGTTGACCCAATCTCTGAAACCTCCATCCCAGCAATCAGTCCAGTGAACCCTTTGCTACATGCCTCTTTGCCAAGTGTATCTTTTCTTAGATTAAGGAGACCAAATTTTGTACACCATCCTCCAGGTGTGGTCTCACTAAAGCCTTGTACAACTGCAGTAAGACTTCCTTGCTCTTGCATCTGTTTTTTCTAACCAAAATGGATGACTTCACATTTATCCACATGATGCTGCATCTGTCATGTATTTGCTCACTCAGTCAGCTTGTCTAAATCACCCTGAAACCTCTTCACGCCCTCCTCGCTGCTCACACTTCCAACTGGTTTTGTGTCTTCAACAAACTTAGAAACATTGATTCCCTCAACCAAGTTTTTGCTATATATTGTGAATAAATGGGACTCAAGCTTTGACACCTGCGATACCCGACCCATTGCCACCTTCCACACTGAAAATGACCTATTTGTTCCTACTCGATAACCTGTCTGATAGCCAATTCTCAATCCATACCAATATATTACTTCCACTCCCTCATGCTTTGATTTTGCACAACAGTCTCTTATGTGGAATTTTATCAAAAGCTTTCATAAAATCCAAATCCAAATTCACCACGCCCTCTGGTTCTCCTGCATCTAATCTATTGGAATCTATTGGAAATATTCTCAAAAATATCCAGGAGGTCTATCAAACCTGATTTCCCTTCCATAAATCCATGTTGACTTTGTGTAATACCACTGGAATTTTTTAGGTGTCCTGATATTGCAAATTTTTATAATAGATTGCAGCATTTTCCCTGTTTCTTGATATTAAGCTAAGTAGTCTGTCATTACAGATTTTCTCCTTTTTTAAACAGAGGTATTACATTTACCATTCTTCAGTCCACATGCTATTTCAGACTCAATGGAATTCTGAAAGTTAACTACCGACGTATCCACTATTTCTATGGCTGCTACCGTAGCATCCTGGGATGAAGATTATCAGGCCCTGGGATTTATCAGATTTCAGTCCCATTAATGTTTCCAGTAGTCTTTTTTTTTTACGAATACATATTTCCTTCAATTCTTCCTTCCCAAAAATCTCATGCTTTCCTAGCAATTCTTAGCGGGTTTTTTGTGTCTTCTATGAAGACAGAACAAAAGTAATAATTTAATTACTCTGTCATTTACTTGTTCACCATTATCAATTGTCCTGTGGTAGACTGAATGGAACCTTAACTGCTCTTTCATCTTACATTCTTATAGAAGTTCTTGCCTTCCACTTTTATGTTCCCTGAAAGTTTACTATCATTTTATTTTGTCCTCTTCCTCAACCTCTTGGTCTTCTGCTGAATTCTAAATGCTTTCCATCCTTAGGCTTGTTAATTTTTTGAGCCACATGATGCGACTCATCTTTGGGTCTATTACTGTCCTTAATTTATTTTGTGAGCCATGGTTGGGCCACTTTTCCTGTTGTGTTCTTTCACCTGAAATTATTGTATAACTGTTGCAATACATGCATTTGTTCCTGAAGTAACTTTTAATGAAGTCTTTTGTCGCCAACTCTCCCCTTGTACCTTTTGTAGTTTCCTTTGTTTAGATTTGGGATCCTAGTTTTAGATTGGCTTACATCGCCTTTCTACCTTAATGAAGAATTGTGTTTATGGTCATTTTTTTTCTCAAGACCAACAAGGTTATTAATCCCGGCCTGACACAGTGGCTTCCCAGTGTGACATCCTCCCGGCCTCCCACAGCGCCCTTCCGACGTTGGCGTGGTGACCTCCCAGCCTGGTGCAGTGGCCTCCTGGCCTGGTGCAGCAGCCTCCCGGTATTGGCATGGCAACCTCCCGACCTGGTGCAGCAGCCTCCTGCCGTTGGCATATTGATCTCCTGGCCTGATGCAGTGGCCTCCTGGCATTGGGGTGATAATCTCCTGGCCTGATGCAGCGGCCTCCCGGCATTGGCATGGTGACCTCCCCCGGCCTGGTGCAGCGGCCTCCTCCCATGGAGCCTTCTGATGTGGTATGGTGACGTTATGGTTTCCTGCAGTATCCTCCTGGCATGATGTATTGCCAGTGCGGTGTGGAGCCAGGGCCCGGTGTGGACTGGAAGCTAAGTGCCAACATTGTCTGCTGTACTGAACTGTTTTCTGTAAAGTTAGACATTTTATTTCAGTAACAAATCTTGTAACGAAAGAAGCTGTGCCTAGGTACTTTTGCATCTAAGTCGGGGCTGTAATTAGTAACGTATAAACTTTTCACTGTCCTCATTGAGTATATGTGATAATAAAAGCTGTTCTATTCTGTTTATTCTATTCTATCTAATTAACCCCTTTTCATTGTGCAAGACAAAACCTAGGAAAACCTTCCTCTAACTTGGTTCCTCAAAGTACTAGTCTAAAAATCCGTCTTGTACACACTGTATGAATTCATTCGCCATACTATTAGTGCAAACGTGGTTTGTTTAGTCAGTGCACAGATTAAAATTATCTATGATTATCCTTGCTGCATGTGTCTCTACTTTCCTGTTTAATGCCATCCACTACCTCAGCACTACTGTTTGGAGGCTTATAGGCAACTGTTACTAATATTTTCTACCCCTTATACTTCTTATTTCTACCCAGGCTGATTTCTACATCTAGATTTTCTGTGCCAAAATCCTTTCTCACTTTTACTGATGTCACCTTTCACTAACAATGCCAGTCTACCCCCTTTTCCATTTAGCCTATTCTTCCTAAAGATTGAATTCCTGTGGATATTTTTTCACAGCCTTGGTCGTCCTGTAGCCATGTCTCAACAGTCGTAATCATATTGTACCTATGTAAAGCTATTTCTGGTGTTAATTCACCTACCTTATAGCAAATGCACCTTTAGACTTGTCTTTTTGACAACTTTGCACTTTTTTACTTCAGCTCTATTTGCTGCGACCCTTAGTTTCCTCTGTCTCCCACTTTGGTTTTTACTTTTCTATTATTTCCTACTCTGGTTTCCATTCCCATTGTACTAACAAATGCTCCTGAAAGGGTATTGCTCCTAGTCCTGCTGAGGTATAGCTAATCCAACTTGTCTGGGTTTCATCTTCTCCAAAACAGATCCCAGTGCCTCCTACACCATTGTCCAACTATGCATTCATTTGATTTGTTCTATTTCTGACCTTCTTAGCACATGGCACTGGGAATAATCCTGAGATTATGACCTTTGAAGGCCTACTTCTTATTTCATAACTCCTTATATTATGCTTGCAGGACTACACCTGTCTTTTTACCTCTGTAGTGCGTACTGACATGGACCGGGACCTCTGTCTGTTTTCCCTCCCATTTCAGAATATCATGCAGCCCTACGATGATATCCTTAACCCTAGCACTAGGGAGTCAACATACCAACTTGGTGCTGTGCACCTGTTCTTGCTGCTTTCCCCTGAGAAATTATCTATCCCAGCAATTTCCAAAATCAAAAATCTATATCCTGCCTTGTACTTTTACTCTGTCTTTTGGTCACCCATTTTCTTTCTGCCTGTGCAGTCTTAACCTGCAGTGTGACCACCTCACTGTACGTGCTATTCATGAAGATCTCAGTCTTGTGAATACTTCAAAATGATTCCAACTGTTGCCCTAAGTCTGAAACATGGATTTCCAGTAGATACAGCTGGATACACTTCCTGTGCATGTTGTCAGCCTGGACACTGGAAATGTCTCTGAATTCTCCCCTTGCACAGGAGGAACATGCCACTAGTCCAAACTGCCATGCTCTGACTTATCCTTAAATTATTTGCTTTTGTTTACTTCCTCTAGTTTAAACAATATTACATATATACCAGGGACCTTTATCTTAGTCCTTGTCATGGGGTCCTAGCCTGCTCCTCTCTGGATCAGTTTTGTTTACTTGTCTGAAGTCAGTTACCAAGCAGGGCACATAATGAGTGACCCATATGACAGTATCTCGGACGCTCCAGTTACAGGAGTGACAGTGATGGCAGAGACAAGTTCATAAGCAAGACCATGGCAGATGTAAAGCGGCGAGCGGAGGGTGTCAACAAGAAGAGGGAAAGATGAACTCTATTGCAGTAAAATCTTGCATTATATTCACTGTTTCAAAATGGAGGATGATGTCATTTTGCATTTTGCATGTGAGAAAACACTTTTAACTGTATTTTTACATATATGTGACAATATATGTAAATCTATTCACTCAAAAAGCTTTCACTAAATGAACTGACTAAGTCTAATTTAGCATCGATGTGATTGATCCAGTTTATTGGTTTGCTGCCACTTAAGTGTATTTAGCTTGTTTGAATTTCCCATTTAAACTTGAATTTTCTGATTGGAGTCATCTTTTTTGAGAGATAAAAATGACTGAAGAAGCCTTTGTATTTGATCACAGCTAATTTATTTTGATTTGTTGATCTGAACTGGGAACAATGTTGTACTCAAATCTCAGAAGATTTTGTAATACTGATTTTGTTGTCAAGAGATTTAAGATTAAAATTATGATATTTCTTTATCTAAAAATTAAATCCGAATTCATATGGCAAATGGTTATAGTCTAACAGGTTTACTTGAAAACACAAGTTTTCAGAGTGCTGTTCCTTCATTAGGTGACTTCACATGGTGTAGTGTGACTTCTAACTTTGTCCACCCAATTCCAACACAGGCATCTTTACCTTAAGAATTAAAGTCCTAAATATAAAATGTAATTCATATGTAATTTTACTTCACATTGTTTTAAACTTTTCACTTTTTTTTTCAGTTAAATGCAATGGCAAACCGAGCAGCGGGAAAAGGATACGAGAATGAAGACAACTATTCAAACATTAAGTTCCATTTTATAGGGATAGAAAACATCCATGTCATGAGAAATAGTCTGCAAAAACTACTGGATGGTAAATATTGGAGTCGATAAGTTCACACTTGTGTGACGTTGGATTTTGTGTTGTTCACGAGTGGTTACCTAATAAAGGCAGTCAACAATTTGTAGCAATTTTCAGATTGTTTAGTGAGTTTGTTAAGAAGTGGCAGTTTAGGTATGATACATTTATTAAGTAGACAAAGGAAAGTTTGCAACATAGACAATTGGGGATAGTTCACTGATAGCAGTGGACACAGGATTGATTTGAAATGTGTTGGCCTCATTGAAATTGTGAAGACGGTATCCTGCTGTCTAGCTGAGGTGTTAGGGAATGCTTGCCTATGTTTTTCTCCTCTTGTCCTGGTCCATCTTCCATCTTGAGAAGACAGCTTTCTGAGGACTGCCTGATGGGTACTGACTGTTCAGAACCACTGCCTACAAAGACTACTTGACAAGCACCGCCTGATGAGGACAGTCCTCTGCCACTGAGCACTTGTTATTATCCTTTATTTCTAGGGAGTGGTAGCTTAAGCTGTGTCATTCAGTTGTCTGAATCCTTTTGGCCAATTGCTACTTGTGATATCCAATCACCTTTGACCCCTTGCCTACCTCCATCTATAGGCTAGATTTAATTCCTTCTCAGAACAAAACCTTCTCAAAATACTGCAATTATAATAAGCTAATGTGTGCCTGATTAAATCTTCTGTTTGTGCTTGTGAAAGGCTAGTTACTACCATGACATGATTAAATGAGACACCATGGTTCACCAGAAATACTGAGTATGGAATACTAAACGAGCATAGTTTTAAAAGGATCACAGTTACCAGCAGTGATAGATCATGTTGAGACAAAATCTTTATCTATTCTTGTCATTTTATTTCTTAACTTTTAATCGTATTCTTGATGACTTGAAATTCAGCACTCTGTGTGAAAGTGTCAGGAATGACCCAACTTTGATCCTTGGTTTGTGGTGGTATAGTTTCTTTCAATTAAATCAATGATTGGGAAGGAAACTTAGACCCAGCATTCTAGATTATAGACCATTAAAAAAGAATTGTGGTTCCAGTTTCTGATTACAGATGCCTCTGCTTAGATTACTGAGTAAGGCTGTGGTTGGCTGTGATGCTGTCTGTGGTAAAATATTCTTTAGCCAGTCAATAAGCATGCTGTTAAATGAAGAATAGATGCTTGGTCAAATAGAATCACTCTCGTAGAATTCTATCCCAGTAGGAAAATGGACAGAACATTGTTGGCGACATAAAACAATTCTTTTATCACTTGTCCATTTCTGTGTTCTCCCTCTGTCCATTTACATACTCCACCTGCAAGGTATATATACTGCCCAAATTTGAAGAAAAGTAGAATCTGTTGCAGTATATAGTATGTGGTGGATATGCCACCACCTATATTCCTGCTGAATTGCAGGAATGGATTTTGAAGCTACTAATGTGCTAGTTTTCAGCGTCTGATTGAGTCCAGCAATGTAAGGGTTAAAACTTTGAAAGATGAAAACATCAAAGGTCTGTTGCACCCTGTTGATGTATTATTGCATTTATAGTGATCATAATATTGTATCCTGAAACTTTTAACTTGGTGACTTCTTTCTCTTTATTGAAAGCTATCCAGGGAAGACGTAATATAAGAAAGTTGTTCTGAATGTGCATAGAAATGAATTAGTCTATGACGTTGTCATATATCCCCATGTTCTGATGTGAGCACCATTGGAAGAGGCTTGGGGCAAATTGTTAATCTTTCTGAAGGTGTGGATATTTTCGATCGCCTTTATTCTCCTCCAGTCAAAGGATGATTTTACAGAGAAGGGAAGATAACAAAAATAGAATAGCTTTTATCTTTTAAATTACAGGCTTTGTAGTTTGATTATCACTGTCAATGTATGCTGTTGGATTATACATGTGTGAAAACCAGCACTCTGACTAAATAATCCACAATGGTTGGTGCATACAAACTCAAAGTTATGGACTGGGGGCATTATATGAAGTATTCAGTTGGAAGAAATGGAGGAAGAGACATATACAATTATCACATCCCCTCATCCAAAGTACTTTTATATTAAATCTTTAATAACCTTTTTTGAGCCTTGACATTCTTTCTAAAGCATTGTGCTCAAAATTGAACATAATACTTCTGCTGAGAACTGACCTGTGTTTTATAGAAGTTTAGAAGAACTTCCTTGCCATTGAAATCTCTTTCTCTATCAGTAAAGTTGAAAATCTTATATGCTTTGTAAGAGCTTTTTCAACTTATCTTGCTCTCTTCAAAGATGATTATATCCGTGCTCAAGATCTTTTTGTTCCTGCACTCCCTTTAAAAATGTACAACTCATTGTACAACCTAATTCATCTTGCCTGTCCGCATTGTTCCTGCCAACATCTATCACTTCACACTTCTCTTTATTAAAATTTCATCTACCATATTTTTGCATAACATAATGTCTAATAGTATTGCTAGATTATTAATCCAAAGAACCAGATAATGTTCTGGGAAGCCGTGCTCAACCTCGCCATTGCAGATGGTGATATTTGATTTCAGTAAAAGCCTGGAATTAAGAATTTAATGACGACCACGAAATCATTGTCGATTGTCAGAAAACCTACGTGTTTCACTCATGTCTTTTAGGGAAGGTAACTGCCGTTTGGCCTATATGTGACTCCAGACCCATAGCAATGTGATTGACACTTGAATTCTGGGCAAGTAGGGATAGACAGTAAGTGCTGGACTAGCGGGCGATACTCACATCCAATGAATGAATTGAAATAAACTAGTTTGATACTATATTTCTCATTGTTTATTACATTTGAGTTTCATATAATCTGAAAACTGTGTGACTATGCATAAACCAGTCCAAGTCACTAATACATGTTAAAAAAGAACAGTAGGCCTAATAATTTCCAATGTACACTTTCTTCAGTCTGATAAATAAATTCATTACTATTCTTTGCTTTCTGACCTTTAGTGAATTTGTATCCATGCTGCTAATATCACATTTATCCTACACACTTGTTAATTTTGCTTACAACATCAATTAAGTTATACTTTTTAAATGCCTTGTAGTTCAGAACAACAGCAACTGTACTATCTTCGTCCATATTCGGTATTACTTCATCAAACAACCCAATCAATTAGTCAGACTTAATTTAGTTGTAACAAACCTGCGCTGATTGAATGTATTAGGTTGTACTTTTCAAAGTTAGCTTTGTTCTGGTTTCTTGGTGGTGCGGGGCGGGGAATGTCGGGTAAAATTCATTCACTCAGCCCTGCTGTAATAATTGAGGAAACCCATTTTTCACTCTGCCTCCATCCTCCCCTTCTCCCATTCTTCCCTACCACCCACTCTAACCTCCTACTTCAACCTTGTCCAACCTCCTAGTTCTTTGCTGCTACCTTCTCCTGCAAGAAAATGAAAATTGTGTCAGTGAGTTTCATACAATATATTCATCTGATGTGGCTGTCATGGTGAAAAGCTGCCAGTGTGTGTGATCTTGCAACAGGGCTAAATGTGTGAGGGTGAGGTAAAGCATCTGAATGTGAGGGTTGAGTAGGTATACTTAGGTGAACAAAGATGAGACTATTGTTGCCCTTGGTGTGAAATATTGTGTGAATAAGAAATCACTCACCTCAACAATTTTGGTAGATTTTGAAACATATTCTTGTACAGCATCCATATTTAAAGTGTAGCACTCCTGTCATTAATATCCATTCCTACATCCTCCCATTAACACTTGAGCACCTGTATTCAGGTTTAATCAAGTTTTTCTCCCAATCCTGTATGCAGTGAAGAATCTTGTTTTTTTTTTTCCTGTTCACCCATTATTTGACAACCAAGTGCACATTTTTAAGGCTTTCTTCCACAGAAAACTGTGCTTATCACCGTCAGTCTAGGCAGAAAGAAAATAACAACTACTCTTTAAATCAAGCTTTCATGCAGCTGTTTTGCATATACCTGTAACGATCCCACTCTGACTGTCTAGCTTTTGACATGAAATGGCATGTGGGGTTAAAAGAAACAAATGCTTTGACTTTCAGCTGGTTTTAAGTTTAACTCTACTGCATCCTGATGAACACCATCTTCCCTTCCAGATACTGAAACCAAAGGCAAAGGCTTGTCAGTCCTATGGCTATTGTGTCAGGAGGTTGGAGAATTTCAACAAATTGCACTCTGGTAGATAACCTAACATATTCCTGCTTTCAGCAAGCTGACCAGAGATGGATTAAACACTAAACAAAAAATACCTGGAGAACTGTGGATGCTGGAATTCAGATATAAAAACAGAAATTGCAGGAAACACTCAACAGATCTGGGAGTATCTGTGGAGAGAAAACAAAGTTAACCTTTCAGGCCCAGTAAGGGGGCTTTAAAGAAATGTCACTGGAACCGAAAGGTTGACCCTGCTGTCTGTCTACAGATGCTGCCAGAACTGCTGTGTTTTTCCAGCAATTTCTGTTTTGTTTCTGACCAGAGATGGGATCTGACTGACATTGGCTAGCTGTCTGGCACCAATGATTAGTTAATTGAGATTAGTTAGGTTTCCAGTTGGAGGTAAATTAGTGGCATCATTAGTGTGATAATAGGCAGTCCTCACACGAGACTGAAACTTGGCAGATGCCTCCCAGTGATGGATTACCTTTCATATGATGGCCAGGTGGGTATGACCGTACACTTCATTTTCAGCTTTTTATGAAGGCTTCAGGAGGTGCCAGCGCAGTGCTCCACCTACATTGGCAGCACCTGCCTGCCTTGTGGAGGCTGCTAGCCTCTCTCAGCCTTGGGCACACCCATTAGTTGTTTCACCCATGCAGTTCAATGACTGACCCCAGTTGGAAAGGACTTTCGGAGGCAGTAAGTCATATTTGGGGCCCTTATTTGGTCCGAGTCCTGTTTAAACATAGTTTTGGTAAGATTCTGATCCATGTGTCTGACGTGGTAAAACTCACCTTTGGCATTCCATTTGATCTCTCATGAACAACCTGTTGCCCGTTGGTGTTGTATCAGAGATAAAAGGTACTGCAGATGCTGGAGAATCTGACATAACAAGCATGGGGCTGGATGAACGCAGCAGGTCAAGCAGCATCATAGGAGCAGGAAAACTTGACATTTCAGGCCTAGACCCTTCATCAGAAATGGGGGAGGGGAAGACGGTTCTGAAATAAATAGGGAGAGAGGGGGAGGCGGATAGAGGATGGATAGAGGAGAGGATAGGTGGAGAGGAGGCAGACAAGTCAAAGAGGCGGGGATGGAGCCAGTAAAGGTGAGTGTAGGTGGGGAGGTAGGGAGGAGATAGGTCAGTCCAGGGAGGACGGACAGGTCAAGGGGGCGGGATGATGTTAGTAGATAGGAGATGGGGGTGGGGCTTGAGGTGGGAGGAGGGGA
>JAHRHZ010000248.1:66397998-66419686 GCA_024137785.1 Ginglymostoma cirratum
GTTAGTAGATAGGAGATGGGGGTGGGGCTTGAGGTGGGAGGAGGGGATAGGTGAGAGGAAAAACAGGTTAGGGAGGTGGAGATGAGCTGGGCTGGTTTTGGGATGCGGTTGGGGGAGGGGAGATTTTGCCCGTTGGTATCTTTTTTGTTTCTTAATCAAGATTACCTGGACTCTGCTTCGATACAGAATCTGAACATTCCATATTCTTACATATTTATCTTGAGTTTGGAACTAATTTCAATAACTTCGCTGTTCCCATTTTGATTAATGATGCAGTCCTTGCCAGATCAAGCATTGCTTGAATAAGCAAAAATAGAAATTGCTGTAAAAGCTCAGCAGGTCTCAGCATTTGAGGAAGTTCAGTTCTGAGGAAGAGTCATTTGACCCAAAATATTACCTCTGATTTCTCTCCACAGATGCTGACGGACCTGCTGCGCTTTTCCAGCAAATTCTGTTCTTGTTCCTGGTTTACAGCATCCGCAGTTCTTTTGGTTTTTATCGCTTGGATAAACATTGTTAGCTTTCTCGTCCCTTATAACTTATTCACATTCAAGGGCATTGAATTCTCTGATTGTTCAATCATTACTCTTTGGCTACCCTCATTAAATTTAGCATGTACAACGAGGGAAGTTATAAGGTTGTGTAGCATTTGGAGCCACTGTGAGAGTGGGATGAGTCTTCAGTACCAATCGCTGTTAAAGCCACACTTCTGGGTGCAGTTGTTTCACGTGAAGAAATGCTACCTTTTAAAATTCACCCTGTTATCTCCATCTTTCATTACATAAAATGTACTAGTTTTTTGGTGGTCTTCCATATGGAGAGAACACCAAGTTTTTAGCTGGTAGCCATTATAAGTGGAGCATGGAGTCAAACTATGTAATTTTGAGGCAAGGCATGTGGCAGGCTGATGATGAAAATCAACAGCGCAATGAAGTGGTACAGAGCCACATATATAATAAATACCAGTGAATCAAAAGTACACTGGTACTGAGGCTCGAGTCTGGTATGTGAATGGAGTCAGGACAGCCAACAAATACGGTATAAAAACTAAAAGAACTGTGGACGCTGTAAATCAGGAACAAAAACAGAAATTGCTGGAAAAGCTCGGCAGGTCTGGCAGCATCTGTGAAGAAAAGATCAGAGTTAACGTTTTGGGTCCCAGTGAACCTTCCTCAAAACAAATATTGTAGTCTAGGGATGAAAGAATAAGAAGAATTGTGGTGGGAAGATTGCACATAATAATTTTACCGTGATACATATATGAAAATTCTATTACATGGAATTTCACCCCAAGTCTGTATTCAATGACAGATTGGTTGAACCGTTCTGGTGTCAGTCAGTAGAATAGAATAGCAATTCATAGATTAGAATAGCAATTTATTGTCACTTGTATTTATGAAAATACAGTGAGAAGTGTATGAGTCGCCACACAATTTGGCACCATTCTAATTACAGAAATTATAAAAAGAGCACGTTAGGACAGAGTTCACCTCTTGTTCCCTCCCTGGCAATCTGGCTTTATGGAGTAGCTATGGGCTGCCAAAGGCCCCCCAGAGGCTGCCAAGGCAAGGATTTCTGGACCGGACCCACCACGCTGCCACTGCTGTAGACAACAGTGAAGCTGGTACATTGCCAGCATAGCAAGGAGGGACAGACTAGACCCATCAATTTGCCAACACTGCCGCCATTGCCACTTCAGTCACTGCACAAAGTTGCCACATTGCCACCATAGCCACTAGGAACGAACCAGAACCACAGTGCTGTTGCCGGCACAGCCACCGGTGAAACCACCGCCAGGAGCAATGGACCAGACCCACTGCGATGAAGTCTTTGATAAAGCCACAGCTACTACGGCCATGCGGAATGGACATCCGGATCCATCATGGTGCTGCTATCGCCATTGCAACCACCTTTTTCCACCACAGCCACAGAAAAGAAGACAAGGTGAACTTTGATACGTAACATAGATGAAGAAACAAAATAAAAAAAAGAACAAAGAAGAATACGGCCAGCCAGGTGAGTGGGAGTGTATGGGCACAGAGCCCGAACACTTCCTACCCTGCTGCCACCGCCATCATGAATTACTGTGTTAGGATAGCAAAGTGCTCTACAGCTCCATCTGATACTACAGTTATAGAGTCAAACAGCTGTACAACATTGAAACAGATCCTTCTCTACATGCTGACCTGAAATCGTAAGTTAATCTAGTCCCATTTGCCAGCATTTGGCCCATATCCCTCTAAACCCTTCCTATTCATATACCCATCCAGATGCCTTTTAAATGTTGTAATTGTACCAGCCTTGGCCACTTCCTGTGGCAGCTCATTCTATACATGCACCATCTTCAGCATGAAAAGATTGCCCCTTAGGTCCCTTTTAAATTTTTCTCCTCTCACCTTAAACCTATGCTGTCTAGTTCTGGACTTCCTCACCCTGGGGAAAAGACCTTGGCTATTTACATGCCGACATGTTTTTACAAATCTCTGTAACGACTCCCCCAGGACTCCGATGCTCCAGAGAAAATATCCCCAGGTTATTCAACCTCTCCCTTTGGCTCAAATCGTCCAACCCCAACAACATCCTTGTAAATTTTTTGTGAACCCTGTCAGGTTTCACAACATCCTTCCTATAGCAGAGGGACCAGAATTGCACGCAGTATTCCAAAAGTGGCCTAACCAATGTCCTGTACAGCTGCAATATGATCTCCCAACTTATATACTCAATGCACTAACCAATAAAGGCAAGCGTACCGAATGCCTACGTCACTATTCTGTCTACCTGCAATTGCACTTTCAAGGAACTATGAACCTGTACTCCAAGGTCTGTTTGTTCAGCAACACTCCCCAGGACCTTCCCACTAAATGTATATTTCCTGCCCTGATTTGACTTTCGTAAATGCAGCACGTCACATTTGTCTAAGTTAATCTCATCTGCCACTCCTCAGCCCCACTAGCCCATCTGATCAAGGTCCCGTTGTAGTTTGAGGTAACCTTCTTCACTGTCCACTACATCACCAATTTTGGTGTCACCTGCAAACTAAGTAACCATACCTCATTGATATAAATGATCAAAAGCAGTGGACCTGGCACCAACCCTGGTGGCACACCGCTAGTCACAGGCCTGCAGTCTGAAAAGCAACCCTCCTCCACCACCATCCACTGTCTCCTACCTTTGAGCCAGTTCTGTATCCAAGTGGCTGGTTCTCCCTGTATTCCAAATGATGTAACCTTGCTAATGGGTCCAGTCAAATGCCTTACTGAAGCCCATATACTTCATGTCCTCATCAATCCTCTTTGTTATTTCTTTAAAAAACTTTAAAAATCAAGTTAGTGGGACACGATTTCCCATGCACAAAGCCATGTTCACTATCCCTAATCAGTCCTTGCCTTTCTAAATACATGCAAATCCTGTCCCCCAGAATCCGTGCCAACAACTTGCCCACTGCTGACATAAGGCTCACCGCTCTATGGTTCCCTGGCTTTTCCTCACTACCTTTCCTAAATAGTGGCACAATGTTAGCCAACCTCCACTCCTCTGGCACCTTAGCTGTGGCTATTGATGATACAAATACTTCAGCAAGGGACCCTCGCTTCCCACAGAGTACTCGGGTACACCTGATCGGGTCCCGGGGATTTGGCCATCTTAATGCATTTTAAGATGTCCAGCGCCACCTCCTCTGTAATATGGATATTTTTCAAGATGTTGCTATTTATTTCCTGTGGTTCTCTGGCTTCCATATCCTTTCACACAGCAAACATTGATTCTACTTGATGGTGCTGGAGAGACCTATAAGACATGGGCTTATTAACCAAATTAAAGTATTAAAATACCACCTACAGGCCTGATGGGAAATCATGACAGCTAATTATAGGTAAGGTAGTTTTAGAGATTCCATAGAGACAGTTTGTATGTAGTTTTTTATTAATCTCATGTAAGATTTCACATCAACAGGGAGCATCATATAGTAGGCCAAATTTTCTAGGTTTCCACAGAGGAGGGCCGAAGGACCCCTTCCTGTGCTGTATTTCTAGGACTGGGAGCTCTGACAACTGCATCAATTTGTAGGTGCAATCCCCATACTTGGCCAGTCATTCATTAGCAGACAGAAAATTTATTTTTATTTTCAACCATTCTGTTCTGATATGTTATCCCTGGGACAGGTGGAACCTGCAACCAGACCTTCTGGTTCAGAGTTAGAGATGTTACCACTGCACCACACATTGCTGTTACGTTCTGGAATCACTTAATATTTCTGATCACATGTGCCTGGCGCATAAGTCTCCTGATAAAGATAAATCTTTGAGCTGCCATGTAATGTTTTGGGACTTTTGTTGTATTTTATATTTGTTTTTGTCTACATTTAAAATGCTTGCATTGGGAAAAGAATTGTTATGATGAGAGTGTCAGAGATTGTTTTGTCTACAATAAGATTGTAAATTTGTTTGCTGATGTGTGATTTTGTGGTGGAATCATGATTGCAGAAAATATTATTTTAACGTCAGAACAGTTGGACAACAAAAACATGAAATAGACATTAGACAATAAAAAGATGACATGCACTCAAGAAAGAAGAAAATCAATGAATAGGAAAGGTTTGGATGGATATGGGCAAAATGCTGACAAACGGGACTAGATTAACTTAAAATATCTGGTCGGCATGGATGAGTTGGACTGAAGTCTGTTGCTGTTCTGTATGACTCTTTGAATCTATGAGTAGTGCCATTATATCAAAAAAAGTAATGCAGAAGAGATATTTCCCTTGTCCTAGTCCAGTGTGATTACCATTATTGTTAACAACACTGGAAACTTGCAGGTGACACAAAATATAATTATATTTGCAGTTGTTCTATAAAGCAAAAGGCTCTCTGTATGATTTGTATTTGTCGGTGTGCAGATCAAGAATTGTTTAGAATGTATGATTTATATAATATTACTGAGATTTGTTTTTTTTTAAGTCTGTGAGCTTCGATCTCCTTCAATGAGTGACTTTCTGTGGGGTTTGGAGAATTCTGGCTGGTTGAAGCACATTAAAGCCATTATGGATGCTGGAATATTTATTGCAAAAGTAAGTTAATTAATCTAAAGTTGCTTTAATGATACTGTTTCCCGTTTTTTTTTTGTTTGTTTTGTCTTCTTACATTGCCACTATCCTCATCTCTGAGGTGGTACAGTCAAACATAGGAAAATCTCATTGCATGCTGCAGGATAGCTTCAATTGTTTTATCTACACATTAGAGAATATGTTAGACAAGATTCAAAACAAAATGACACCTCATAGGACAATGCTTAAATATAAATATAGAAAAGTCTTTCTAAAGAGCCCTGAGTAAGCTCAGGTTTTGTTCAACATAAGAAGTTTGTATCTTAATGTCACAAACTAATAAACTGTCTCCAGAATTACTTTTTGGTTTCTTATGGAACAAAACATAGGTTTTGTGAACATAGCACCACCACCAGATATGGGATTCCTTATCCTGATCTGCTGAAGTTTAACCATATGTCTACGTTCTTTGATGTAAATATGATGCGGTATTTTGTTATTTCAGGCAGTTGCTGAGGACGCAGCCAGTGTGTTGGTTCACTGCTCAGATGGTTGGGACAGGACAGCACAGGTTTGCTCAATAGCAGGCCTGCTACTTGACCCATTTTACAGAACTTTAAAGGGATTTATGGTGAGCAGAATACACTATAACAGAGGGAAAAGGGGAGTGGACAGATGCAAGTCTTCATGTCTACGTTTTTATTAGCTTTTTTTTAACCCTTATTTTGAAACCTCAAAATTGTATTGAGGTTTTAATTAATTAAAAAAAGTGTGTGGGATATGGGCATTGTTGATTAGGACAGAATTAATTGTTGATCCCTAATTGTCAGGAGAAGATGGCGCTGAGCTGGCTTCTTGAACTACTATAGTAGGGATACCGACAGTGCTGTTAGGAAGGGAGTCCTAGGAATTTGACCCAGTGACAATGAAGGCACAGCAATGTAGTTACAAGACCATTCATTAATGAATTGATTCAAACAGAGTTAGCAAGGCTGACAATGTGTTGCAGCTGCGACATGTAGGAGCTGATGGACACGAGTGCTATCCACCATGACCACATCCATAGCAAGTATACCTGCTCGAGGCACTTACACTCAGAGTTGAATAGCTGTGGATACTACAACATATCAGGGCGAAAGTGAGGCCCCTGGACACTGTTTCAGGAGGCAGTCTTACCCCTCAGATAAATTACATCAACTTTGAACTGTGGTCACAGACAGTATAGTGTGACTGTGTGAGAACATTATCGGGATCCAGAATGTATCTCTGAAGAAGCCTGAACCAGCGCCCTTGTTTCTTCCTATGAGATTTTTGCTGCTGATGTAGACAAAGGCACAGACTGCAGGTAGGATAAGCAAACTGGACACTGTTGTGGTCAGAGTGCCATACCAGTGGAGGGAGGAATAGTCAAATATATTGTATTACAAGGATAGCATACTTAAAGGAATGGACATTGTTCTCTATAGCAAAGAGAGAGCTTGAAAGTCTGTGATGCCTTCCAAGTGTGAAAAGACATCTTTTCTGGGTTGAAGAGGAACATGAAGTGAGGGAGGAAGAATTCAGTTGTCATGATCCAATGATAAAGGTACGACTAAGAAAAAGGCTCTGCTGAGGGATTAAGAGCAGTTCAGGGCTAAATTTAAAAGCACACATTACTACATAATCCATGTGAAAATTGGTGTAGGGTGAGTAAGATTGGAGAGGTAAATGTGTGACTCAATGATTTGTGTGGGAGAAGTGGATTCTGATTCATGGAGCACAGGCAGTAATACTGAGGAAATAGAGAGGGCTCCATTAAAACCATGCTGGGACCAGTGTCCTGGTGAATAGTATAACCAGGGTTGAATTTGAGACATAAACCAATTAGAGGGCAGGGTGTGGGTTCTTTGAAGAGAAGTTTAATAAATCAAAAAGAAACAGGAGAGCAGAGATGCAGGGCAATGAAGATGCAAATGATAATCAAAGTGTGAGAAGGAGGTGTAGAAAATAAATGCTGAAGAGTATACCAAATATTAGAACCAGAGCAAGTACTAGTGGGAAAAAGTCAGGGCTTAAGGCTATTTATCTGAATGCAGGTGGCATTTGTAACAAGGTTGTTGAGTGACAGCACCAATAGAACTCAATGAATATACTTGATTGCTATTATGGAAGATACGATTACATGGTGACCAAGACTGAGGATGCTGAGACTGGGAACTCAGTAGTTCAAGGGTATTCAATATTTTGGAAGAATAAACAAAAGGGAACAAGAGTTAGGCCATCTTTGTTAATAAAGGAAGGTGTCAGTGTTATGGCATGTAATGCTATGAGTTTAACAGATATGGAATCAGTTTGGGTGGAAATAAGGCATTGCAAGAGGAAGAAGTCACAGTTCTGAGTCATTCTGTAGGCTCCTGAAGAGTTGCCTCACTACAGGCCGAAGTATAAATCGGGAAATAATGGAGGCTTGTGAGAAGTGCCCTGTAATTGTTGTGGGTGGTTTAATCTGCATATAGACTGGACAGAAGAGATGGACAAGGGTGACATGGAAACAGAATGTGTAGAGTACGTCAGAGATAGTTTCTTAGAGCAATATGTTGCAAAATCTACCTGGGAACAGGCTTTTTTGGATCCAGTAATATCTCATGAGTTAGGTTAATTTGGGATAGAATGAGGTGGGTTGACTTGCTGATGTAGCCACGGTATTTATATGGCTGATTCATTTCAGTTTTTTTGTCAATGTTAACCCCCGGACTGTTGCAAGTGGGGAACTCGGGGGATGGTTAGTTTCAGTCATGTTTGAGAATGTTGTTATCTGGCCCTTATGCAGTATGAATGTTAGTTGCCAGTCATCAGTATGTATCCATGCTGGATCCCAGCCTGGGCAAATGTGGAGGACTGGTAGTAAAACAGTATCTGGTGGTAAAATTAAGTACCAAATCCAAAAATAAAGGTTGATACGAAGATCACTGTGATATCTCGTGTAAAACAGGGAAAAGCTGAATGAGAAACCATTGTCTGAACAAAGATAGACATTTCTGGAGATACTCAGCAGGTCTGGCAGAATTTGTGGAAAGAGAAACAGAGCAATTGTTTTGAGTCCAGTGACCCTCATTCAGAACTGATGTCATCTTGGAAAAAGTGGCTTTGTGTTTATGACAGAGCGTGGTGGGGTGGGGAGTTGAGTGGAATGAATAGAAGGAGTAAGTGAATAGCTGGAGACGGAGCACAGGGAGAGAAGTTAGGCAGACAAAGAGATTGTTGATAGCTTTTTTTCTTGGATAATGAGAGATAACAAGGCGTGGGGCTGGATGAACACAGCAGGCCAAGCAGCATCATAGGAGCAGGGAAGCTGACATCTCGGGCCTAGACCCTTCCTACTATCCAAGAAGAAAAGCTAGACAGGTGATAATGGGGATTATGAGAGGGTGAAAATGGGAAAGCTGTACTGAAAGCAACCCATGTCATGACAGGGCCTAGAGTGTAGAGGGGTGGGTAAAAGTCATTGAGGGAGGTGTTCAGGCTCAAAAATTATTGAAGGCTACAGTGTTTCCTTGCAGAAAATGAGGTTCTGTTCTTCCAGCTTGCACTGAAACTTGCTGGAGCACCGCAGCTGCCCCAAGACAGATATCTGGGCCAGGGGAGGACTGGAGGTATTTAGACTTCTCAACATTGAAAGCAAATAATTGAGAGTGATCTTATTAAATATGAGGGGAGGGGTTTTGCTTGTATTTAAGGTGAATAGAATGCAAAAGGTAAATTTTGAGCACAATTGCAGTCTAACTCATGACACTAGAACAAGGGGGCATAATTCCACCTAATAAAGCATAAACATGGGGCTGTTATTGGAAAGTTAGTTTTAGTATGCAGTATTTCATACAGCTGATACAATTTGTATGAATGGAAAAACTCCTTAACACAGTTTTGTGCTCATTTAGAAGTCTCAACCTGTGGAGTGGGTGACTTTTCGAGCAGCAGTCAGGAGCTAGAATTTCTAGCAATACATTACCAACAATACCTTAAAAAACAAGTAGCAGTGTACCACAAATTTAGAGTTGTATCCAGTTCCCTATTTCAATAGATCATCTTTTATAAAACGGATGAAGTCAAATGTGTAATGTATCCACAGAAACTGTGCATGGAAATCGGCCTAATTAACGCAACAAAATTAGCAGGCGTGCCAAGACGGTGCAAATAAATGAAAATGAAGGGTTCATTTATTTAGATTAATCCAGTAGGCCCAGACATCTTTTATATTTTCTACTTTCAAGTGTCAAACTTGGCTTTGTGCTATCTCTCTCACCACTTAATCAGGTAGTTGTGGGTTCAAACCACCTTGCAGACATTGACCATATAATCGAGGCTGCGCCGGGCTGCTGTACTGAGGGAGTGCAATACTGTTGGAGGTGACATCGTCCTGATGGTCCCACTGTGATTACTCTGAATCACCAAAGTTGGAATAATCAGAATGGTCCCTTGTGAATGACTGAAGCCCTATCTGGAAAAAATAGGTTCCATGGAAGAAGTTCTAACAGTATGAAATGAGTTTGCATTTGTTAATAACCTTAAGACATGCTATGTAAATGCTATTTATTTCTTCCTTTCTTAATGCAAATTGACTGGTTATTCTGATCCTTCAACTGTAACATGAGAGATTTGTAAAATCAATTGCTTTATGTCATTTGTCACAATTATGATTTTATAAAGTCCTTTTCATAATTTTTAATATAGGTTTTAATTGAAAAAGATTGGGTTTCCTTTGGACACAAGTTTAATCACAGGTAAGCATAATCATCAAAATTTAATTATATTCCTTAAAGTATATTCATATTCTTTTCCTCATACCAGCAAATATTGACTGGATTTTTCAAAATATCAAATATAATCAGTGTTGGAGAAATGCAAATCCCCAAAGAAGAAATATTCATTATACTGGTAAGTTGAATAGTTGTGATGACAGATTTGTTCTGCATATTTCTTGTATGTTATTTCTTAGATAAAATTGTGGGCAGTTTTATCTCTTCCCATGCTTTTTGTGGTTGTTTGCCACACTCAATACTAGATATCCGAGTTCATGGCAAATTTACTTCTGCAATTTTGTTTCTCGGCATCCAGTGTCTGATAGTATAATTGATCTTGGGAACTTGTTTACTGTTGCTGAAAAAGAGATGATTTTGAAGGCTTTCTGCACTCATCAGGAGGATGCAAAAATGCCAACTCTTAGATGGAACAACAATTTATACTCTTGTGAAATGGATAGGTCTAGTGGACCTTGATATCCCTGGAGAATCCAGAGCAGTTGCCCCCAAAACTCTTGTTTGTGTTCAAAAAAAATAAAGTTGCATTGATTGGGAAGCGTTACGGGGAATGCACCAGAGAACACTGACTTCAACCTAAGCAGAACTGGGTCCTGTGTTTGAATTTACATTGCTTCTAACAAGTGTTAAATGAGCTACAATGTGAGCCCACATGATAGTCTTAAATAATTGTTAAATAATTAACACACTTTGGGTTTATTGAGTTTAATTCTGAATGTTACAGGTGAAATTTTCTCCTCTGTGGTGTGGCATGAGCGGTGATAGGAAATTTAGGAGGATATGGAGAGAATTTTTTAAAAAATTGAAACTTCGTCTTGAGAAAAATGTTTGCAATTTTCCCCACAAGCCTTTGATGGTGACTTCACAATTCAGCCATTTTTGAGTAGCACTACCTTATTTCCGTGCATTTACGTCTCATTAAAGACCTAACTGTCCTTACTTATATGCCGCTTCCAATTCTGGTCTCCTTCCCTGAGACATTAGATGGCACAAATTCTCGACATATAAATCAGAGTGAGTATCTGATGGCTGCACTTTGTCAAATGTTTGTCACAGGCCTTATGCAAGCACTGCTTCACAACAGTGTCACTGCATGCTCCATGGTCAACCTGTTTCTCAATCCTTTGAATATAGAAGTCAGCTGTGGCAAACCACCAGCCCGTCCACATCATGCCTGTGGACGAGCCAATTCAGACACCACATTAGACCTTCAACAATTTACCTTGGAGCTCAGGGATACCTAAAAGTTTCATACATCTGCCAGCTTGCTTTGCATGCAGCAATACAAATGCATTTTATTCATCTACACATTTCTTTAATGCAGACGCATGCATTACATGCAGCTTTTTATGTTAGGGAGCAGTGAACAGTGAAGGGAGTCAGCATGTCATTGTGTGGCAATATCACACCTTGCAGCATGTGGCCACAGTTCATGCAGCAGACCGCATGAGTTGCAAGCAAATGGCCATGTGTGAATGTCAGAGAAATGCAGTCTGTAGTTGGGTGAAGGGCTGGGGAATTAGAGCAATAGTCAGTCAAGGGAGATTGCCACAGTCAGCCACAGGCCCATCTAATTCCAGGACAAAAGGTTGCCAGCAATTAGGCACTTAGCGTTACCAGAGGCCGGAGATCTATGTCCTTGCAAGTTGGGAATTGGCTGCAGTTCAAATGCAACAACGCGGAGATTATAGTTAAATCATTGGGATTTCTATGGAGACGTCAGTTTGGAGGACTGCTATGAGATAAAGCGAGGGATTGAGTGTCATGGAAGTGGGAGGAAGAGCAGTTAGTGATAATGCGCAGGTGTGGGAGTTTGTGCGGTGTCCCCAGTGAGTGAGTAGACAGTGCAGAGTGCAGGACAGATTGGTAGATAGTGAGGAGAAGGTGGACGAGAGACATTGTGCGCATCATTTCCAATCAATCAATGTTGAGAATTGTAGTCCATGGGCCTTTTTGAGAGGCATGTGCAGTGGTATAGTTAGTACATGGCAGCCCTGTAACTGTGATGGTGAAGGCAGAATATGGTGGCACTTGCTGTTGCGGAGCACAGAAGATCGTTGACCTTTTTTTCTGCACTGCTGGGCATCCCACTTCACTCAGGACACAGCACTGACTCTGGTTGCAATTTGGGTTCAAGCTCCTTGGTCTGGTGGTGTGACCTTCTTTGGTTATGGGGTCTCTTGGACATGCAATTTGCTGAGATTGATAGTATCTTCCTCCGTGAAGACAGACACAAAAATCAGTTAGCTTTTCTGCTATCTCTCTATTCTCCATTATTGATTCTCCTGACTCAGTAGTAGGCCCATTTTTCTTTTGGTCAAATATTTTCTGCTTATGAACATGTGGAAATGTTTACAGTTGTTTTTGATTTTCGTTTGCTTCCCTGAATAGATCTTAGATCTGTTTTGGACACTTTTCCACATTTTCGTCACTCGTTGCTGTCTTTGCCCAATCAACGGGCCAGGCAAATCTTTCACTTGAAGTTCATGCTACGTTAGAAAGGAAAAGAAATGGTAAAATTAAGAGAGTAGCCGCTTGATTGGCATGTTGAGCAAATCAAATAATCATTCTGAGAACTAGTGAGTATTCTTGTAATGCAAATAAGCTCAATGTCTACATTTTCTAATCTACTAAGAAGTAAATTTGCATAGGATTTCAAGCATTTGGAATTTTACAGCCAGCAATTTGTGAAATTTTGAAAGCATAAGTGATGAATATAAGACTGAATAAAGTATTAGCATATGGTAGCACATACACATTCCAAGGTTCAGAGGTTTACAGGCAATGACAATTTGTTTTTTTTTATATGTATTTGTATTAGTTTGTAGTCAAAATCTTAAGATTATTTTTGTCTAATATTTTGTCAAATCACATTTTTCTTAAGATTCTTAGTGTTAACTCCCTATAGCAAAAATGTTTTGAGGATATATGAAAGGCAAACTATTGAACTGAATGGTCAGTTATTGTAATTGAAGCATAAGTGACAGTACACTCACAGCTGAATGGCTCATGTTCATCGACAGGACATGCCAACAGGCATTTAAACAGTAAACGAGATAACAAGGTGTGGAGCTGGATGAACACAGCAGGCCAAGCAGCATTGGAGGAGCAGGAAAGCTTGACGTTTCCGGCCTAGACCCTTCATCAGAAATGGGGGAGGGGAAGAGGGTTCTGAAATAAATAGGGAGAGAGGGGGAGGCGGATAGAAGATGGATAGAGGAGAAGATAGGTGGAGAGGAGACAGACAAGTCAAAGAGGTGGGGATGGAGCCAGTAAAGGTGCATGCAGGTGGGGAGGTAGGGAGGAGATAGATCAGTCCAGGGAGGACGGACAGGTCAAGGGGGCGGGATGAGGTTAGTAGGTAGGAGATGGGGGTGTGGCTTGAGGTGGGAGGAGGGGATAGGTGAGAGGAAGAACAGGTTAGGGAGGTGGGGATGGGCTGGGCTGGTTTTGGGATGCGGTTGTGGGAGGGGAGATTTTGAAGCTTGTGAAATCCACATTGATACCATTGGGCTGCAGGGTTCCCAGGCTGAATATGAGTTGCTGTTCCTGCAGCCTTCGGGTGGCATCATTGTGGCATTGCAGGAGGCCCAGGATGGACATGTCGTCTGAGGAATGGGAGGGGGAGTTGAAATGGTTTGCGACTGGGAGCTGCAATTGTTTGTTGCGAACTGAGCGCAGGTGTTCTGCAAAGCGGTCCCCAAGCCTCTGCTTGGTGTCCCCGATGTGGAGGAGGCCACAACGGGTACAGAGGATGCAGTATACCACATTGGCAGATGTGCAGGTGAACATCTGCTTGATGTGGAAAGTCTTCTTGGGGCCTGGGATAGGGGTGAGGGAGGAGGTGTGGGGGCAAGTGTAGCACTTCCTGCGGTTGCAGGGAAAAGTGCTGGGTGTGGTGGGGCTGGAGGGGAGTGTGGAGCGGACAAGGGAGTCACGGAGAGAGTGGTTCCCCTGGAAAGCAGACAAGGGTGGGGAGATGGAGACAGAGAGGTCCAGGAAGGTGAGAGAGGTGTTAGAGATGGTCCAGGTGAACTTAAGGTTGGGGTGGAAGGTGTTGGTGAAGTGGATATCTCCATCTCGGGTAACCACCTAAAAACCGATATCCATTTCAAGCCCACCGACTCCCACAGCTACCGAGAATACACCTCCTCCCACCCACCTTCCTGCAAAAATGCCATCCCCTATTCCCAATTCCTTTCCCTCCGCCGCATCTGCTCCCAGGATGAGGCATTCCACTCCCTTACATCTCAAATGTCCTCGTTCTTCAGGGACCGCAACATCCCCCCTGCAGTGGTCGAGAACGCCCTCGGCCGTGTCTCCCGCAATTCTCGCAACTCATCCCTCACACCCCGTCCCCGCAATAACAACCAAAAAAGAATCCCCCTCATCCTCACGTACCACCCCACCAACCTCCGGATCCAACGCATCATCCTCCGCCACTTCCGCCATCTGCAATCCGCCCCCACCACCAAAGACATTTTTCCCTCCCCACCCTTGTCTGCTTTCCGGAGGGACCACTCTCTCCGCGACTCCCTTGTCCGCTCCACACTCCCCTCCAGCCCCACCACACCCGGCACTTTTCCCTGCAACCGCAGGAAGTGCTACACCTGCCCCCACACCTCCTCCCTCACCCTCATCCCAGGCCCCAAGAAGACTTTCCACATCAAGCAGATGTTCACCTGCACATCTGCCAATGTGGTATACTGCATCCGCTGTACCCGTTGTGGCCTCCTGTACATCGGGGAAACCAAGCAGAGGCTTGGGGACCGCTTTGCAGATCACCTGCGCTCAGTTCGCAAGAAACAATTGCAGCTCCCAGTCGCAAACCATTTCAACTCCCCCTCCCATTCTTCAGACGACATGTCCATCCTGGGCCTCCTGCAGTGCCACAATGATGCCACCGGAAGGCTGCAGGAACAGCAAATCATATTCAGCCTGGGAACCCTGCAGCCCAATGGTATCAATGTGGATTTCACAAGCTTCAAAATCTCCCCTCCCCTAACCGCATCCCAAAACGAGCCCAACTCGTCCTCGCCTCCCTAACCTGTTCTTCCTCTCACCTATCCCCTCCTCCCACCTCAAGCCACACCCCCATCTCCTATCTACTAACCTCATCCCGCCCCCTTGACCTGTCCGTCCTCCCTGGACTGACCTATCTCCTCCCCTCCTCCCCACCTACACTCACCTTTACTGGCTCCATCCCCACCTCTTTGACTTGTCTGTCTCCTCTCCACCTATCATCTCCTCTATCCATCTTCTATCCGCCTCCCCCTCTCTCCCTATTTATTTCAGAACCCTCTTCCCCTCCCCCATTTCTGATGAAGGGTCTAGGCCGGAAACGTCAAGCTTTCCTGCTCCTATGATGCTGCTTGGCCTGTTGTGTTCATCCAGCTCCACACCTTGTTATCTCTGATTCTCCAGCATCTGCAGTACCTATTATCTCTGATTTAAACAGTAAACTTGTTTTTCCCAGTTCCTGACCTCATTGCCTTGGTGCAAACATCAACTCCAGAAGTGAGGTGAGTGTGACAGCCCTTGACATCGAGCACACATCAAGGCCCAAATGTGGTATCAAGGAGTCTTAGCAAAACTGGAATCAATGAGTATCAGGGGCAAACTCTCTGGTGGTTGGATTCATACCTGGCACATGGGAAGTGGCCGTGGTTGTTGGATTTCAGTTACTTCAGCTCCAGGACATCTCTGCGAGAGTTCCTCCAGGGTAGTGTCCCAGGTCCAGCCATCTTCAGCTGCTTCTTCAATGATTTTTCCGTCTATTATAAGGTCAGAGTGAGGATGTTTGCTGATGATTACGCCATGTTCAGCATTTCCAACCCCTCTGATATTAAAGCAGTCCATGTTCAAATGCAGTAAGATCTGGACAATATCCATATTTCGGCTGAAAAGTGACAAGTAACATTCGTGCCACACAAATGCCAAACAATCATCATCTCCAATAAAAAAGACCATCTGATCACTGCCCCTTGACATTCAATGGTGTAACCATCACTGAATCTGTCAATGTCAACATCCTTGGGGTTACTATTGACCAGAAGCTAAACTAAACTTTCAAAATGAATGTAGTTGCCATGAGACAAGTCAGAAGCTAGGAATACTGCGGCGAGTAACTCACTTCCTGACTTCTCAAAGCTTGTCCACCATCTACAAGGCACAAGTCAGGAGTGTGATGGAATACTTCTTGCTTGCCTGCACGGATGCAGGCCCAAGAACACTCAAGAAGATTGACACCATTGAGGACAAAACAGCCTGCTTGACTGGCACCACATCTGCAATCATCCACTCCCTCCACCACTGATGCTCAGTAGCAGCAGCATGTCCTATCAAAAATCCATAGACAGAATCTTCCAAACCCACGACTACATCCATCTAGAAGAACAAGGGTAGCAGATACATGGGAACGCCACCGCCTGCAAGTTCCCCTCCAAGCCACTCACTGTCCTGACTTGGAAATATATCGTCGTTCCTTTGCTGTCGCTGGACCAAAATCTTGGAATTCCCTCCCTAATGGCAATGTGGTCAACCTACTGCACGTGGACTGAATTGGTTCAAGAAGGCGGCTCACCACCCACCTTCTCAAGGGCCACTGGAATGGGCAATAAATGCTGGCCAGCCAGTGATGCCCTTGTCCCACGATTGAATTAAAAAAAGAATTGGAAGAAATTTAACTGTTTTTCCTATTTATAAAGGTAAAGTCGTTGAACCGTTTCTAACATTTTACTACATTCATGTGATTAAATGGCTTGCTTTCAATGGCTTGTTGACTGTTCCCTGCACAAATACTGCGCACAATGTTTATATTTGAACCTGGCTTTTTCTGACCTTGGATTGTTGCATCATACACTATTTTCAACCATCCTTTTAGGAAGGGAAAATCACAAAGGCTGTATAAGATGATGGTTTAAATAAAGTTTTATACTCCAAAGCTTATTCAGGTACTTTAAGGTCACTAGGGTTTTTATTAAGGATGATTGTCAGGTCTTAGAAGAAAGGAGTGTGCTAAAGATCCAGCAACATCTTTACAAAATACTGAAATTCCTTCTGTGCAGAAAAATGCTACTGAAATATATATATGTCACTATATCTGTAGCTGGAGAACCTGAAATTGGAGAAAAGGAAAGCTTGAAGAATACTGGAAGAATTATTGGAATAAAATTGTGACTACATAACAAAAGCAGTTTACTATATTACCAGTGAACTTAGGAATGTTAAAAAAGGATCGCAAATACAAGACTCACAAATAAACCCAGTAGTATTTTCAGTATTTGTGCAGGGAACAGTCAACAAGCCATTGAAAGCAAGCCATTTAATCACATGAATGTAGTAAAATGTTAGAAACGGTTCAACGACTTTACCTTTATAAATAGGAAAAACAGTTAAATTTCTTCCAATTCTTTTTTTAATTCAATCGTGGGACAAGGGCATCACTGGCTGGCCAGCATTTATTGCCCATTCCAGTGGCCCTTGAGAAGGTGGGTGGTGAGCCGCCTTCTTGAACCAATTCAGTCCACGTGCAGTAGGTTGACCCACATTGCCGTTTCTTTATATCGTTCTACCCAGTAAAGACATTCTTAACTTTCAATATACAATCTTTATTCAATATCACAGTTTTCAAAAGAAACGTTTAAGTTTAGTGTGCTACAAAATTGAACATTGAAGTTTAGATAACCAGGCTTGTTTATTCAACAAGTGTCTCACTGTCTCAGAAGGACAAAAGGATACATTCGTCTCTTTTAAATAAATTTTAAATCAGGTTAAACAGTCCCTAATCAGGTACAATAACAAAAAGACAAACTAATAATCAACAGAAACTTTAAGACCAGCATTTATTACCCATCCCTAATTGCCCTTGTGAAGCCGCTGGTGAGCTGCCTTCTTAAACAGCTGCAGTCTATGTGATATAGTTAGACCTACGATGTGCATAGGGAGGGAATTCCAGGATGTTGACCCAGTGACAGTGAAGGAACAGCGATATATTTCCAAGTCAGGATGGTGAGTGGCTTGGAGAGGAACTTGTAGGTGGTGGTGTTCCCATGTATCTGCTACCCTTGTCCTTCTAGATGGAAGTGGTCATGGGATTGGAAGGTCCTGTCTAAGGCTTGTTGGTGAATTTCTTCAGTGCAACTGGTTGATATGTACATGCTGCTACTGAGCGTCAGTGGTGCAGGGAATGGATGCTTGTGGATGTGATACCAATCAAGCGGGCTGCTTTGTCTTGCATGATGTCAAGTTTTTGTGTGTTGTTTCATGAGATTGAAGATTCTGCTTGAGTACAGTTCTGCTGCTGTTGATGGTCCATAGTACCTCATGAATGCCCAGTTTTCAGTTGCTAGATCAGTTTGAAGTCTGTCCTGTTTAGGATGGTGACAGTGCCACACAACACAACAGAGAGTATTCGCAATGTGAAGGGACTTTGTCTCCACAGGACTGTTTGGTGCTCACTCTTACTCATACTGTCATGGCCAGATGCATCTGCAACCAACAGATTGGTAATGGTGAGGTCATGTATGCTTTTCCCTCTTGTTTGTTCCCTCATCACCTGCTGCAGACCCAGTCTAACTGCGATGTCCTTTAGGACCTGACCAGCTTGATCAGTAGTGCTGCTGCTAAACCACTGTTAGTGGTGGACATTGAAATCCTCCACCTGGAATACAATTTGCACTGTCATGGAGTCACGTGACAACGCAGTCATGTTTATTGCTGTCTAATCTAATAAGCTCTGAATGTGAAAGCAGGCTACAGCAGAAAGGGCGATAATATCTATGCTTTAAGAACTGGAGGCTGCAACATTGTGAGGTCTCCAAGCCTGTTCCCTTTCGGGTCATCAATACAGCAAACTGACTTCCTGATTTAATGACAGCACAGGAAACTATGTTCATAACTTGCAGAAAGTTTGTCCCTTCAAGAGAATCCTGAAATGTCTTTGATTTTGCACAGCAATCAAATCGTTTTCTTGACCAGGTCTGTAACGTGTGTTTTCCAAGCCAAGATAATCATATGAATTATGAACTGTTCTTTATAATGTGCTATTCTCTACCATTGGACTTTTCTTGAATGTGTTCGTGATTTTCTAAGAATACTTTAATCGCATCAAAGTATACCTGGCAGCAAGTGAGAATGTAAAATGAATGGCTTCTTACCCTACTTGCTGACATCACGGCTGCTGTATATTAGGAGATCCCTTTATCTTGGATGCTGGATTTACATTGCCATCAGAAAAGGGGAAGTTTTCTCCTTCTCCAATTTAAATGACCTCAGACACTTTCATTGATTGACTCATTCATCTGATAATTTACAGACTGGATTTTCCCACTTTTAGGAGAGTTATTTTTAAGGTAGAAGGTGTAACACCTGCCCGTTCACTTCCTCCCTCCGCACTATCTAAGGTCCCAGACACACCTTCCATGTGAAGCAGTGCTTTACCTGCACTTCATTCAATCTACTCTACTATATTCACCACTTAGTATGTCATCTGCTCTACATTGGGAAGACAAAGCATAGACTGGGCGACCGTTTTGCAGAACTCCTACATTCTGTCTGCAAAAATGACCCTGAGCTTCCAATTGCCTGCCACTTCAACACATCACCCTGTTCCTTGGCCAGTGTCTGTGCCTCAAGCTTACTGCAGTGCTCCAGTGAAACTCAGTGCAAGCTGGAAGAATAATACCTCTTTTTCTCCTCCTGGACTCCACATCGAGTTCAATAATCTCAAGGCCTGAGCACCTTCTCCTGTCTTCTTACCCCAACCCCTAGACACCAGGCCTTGTCATCACATGGGCTGCTATCTCACACAACCCATTGTCAGCCACTAACAGTCCTCATTAGCAGCTATTCATTCTCCCAGGCTGACCTTTACCCAGTCCTTACCTGCTCAACTGTTTTTCTGTCCCTTTCTGGGCTCCATCTCCACCTATCGTTTACTCTTTCCCCCTCCCCCCACCTCTCTTCTAGTGTGTTATACAACCATTTCCCAGCCACAATCAGTTCTGAAGAAGGGTCACTGGACCCGAAATGTTAACTCTGCTTTTTCTCCACAGATGCTGCCAGACCTGCTGAGTTGTTTTTCCAGCAATTTCCGTTTTTGTTTTATTTGACATTGCCATTTTTAAAGGGAATCCAGACATTCCCTTCAAGCCAGGAGCATTTCTCTTTGAGTGGATGCCTGCAGCTAAACATTCTGGCTCTTCCACCCCTCCCTGGTCAGCCTGCCTCCCTTTCCCAGGCAAACATCCACACTTGGCCAGCTTCCTTGATCTGTGCTATTTACACACCAGCCTCCCTCCCTCAGGCATCCTCTGCACCCAGTTCTACTTAGACTACTGCCACCCAGTGTCAGTCATGGTATGGCAAAGCGAATGTTCCCCAAGGAAAAAACACAGTGGCTACTCACTTCCACATCTAGCAAGTACAGCACCTAGCCCTGATGCTTGCCTCTTGTCTGCATCAAGAATGCCACATGATGTTAACAGTTGTTTTCAATATTTACTTCAGATAAACAGTCAGAGTCCAATACAGGCTGGTACAGGGTCCAATACAGGGCGGCTCAGTGGTCAGTGCTGCTGCTTCACAGTGCTAGGGACTTGGGTTCAATTCCACTCTCAGGTGACTGTCTGCGTGGAGTTTGCACATTCTCCGCGTGCCTGCGTGGATTTCCTCCGGGTGCTCTGGTTTCTTCTGAGTCCAAAGATGTTGGGGGTTAGGTGGATTGGTAATGCTAAATTGCCCATAGTGTCCAGGGTTTGCAGATCAGGTGGGTTAGCCATGGGAAATGCAGCGTTACAGCGATAGCGTAGGGGGGTGAGTCTGAGTGGGATGCTCTTCGGAGGGCCAGTGTGGACTCGATGGGCCGAATGGTCTGCTTCCACACTTGGGATTCTAGGATTCTACAATAACTTCATTAAACTCGATTTTGCGACTGTACTAGACACAGTATCCAGTCGAAGTCGTTTCATGTTGTTGGCGCAAGTGATGGCCATGACAGGACAGGCTGCAGGAAGTGTCTGTGCATATGCCAATGATGGCACAAGGTTCTCTGTGCAGTGACGTTATCATCTGCATATACACCGGTGTCAGGGATCCAAGGATGAGAGGCAGAAACCAGGGCCAGGATGGAGCAGGGACAAAGCTCTGCTCTGGGAGTGGGAGAGGAGGGGGGCCCTGCTCTGGCAGGAAGTGGAGCTCGTTTATCCAACTTCTTGTATAAAAACAATTACTGAAGAATTTGAAGAACTTTTCTAAATGTGCATTTGCATGGCATCATCTTTGAGATTAGCAGCAGCTTTAATGACATTGGCTTTCTCCTTGCGCATTCCCTCCTTTTGCACTGCTTATGTGAGGTGTTTCGAGGAATCACAGCCCTCTTAAATACACAGAGCTGAGCACATTCTCAGCAACAGGAGCAATCCCCCCCACCTCTAGCAGCTTTATTTAAAGTGTTCATCAAATACTTTCCATTTACTTGTTGATTGATCTCTAATGGTGTTGACTGAGTTTGTACAGTACAAATTTGTAGTGCTATTTAAAGTGGGTGAAGTTGACAGGGAGTGGTGTTAAACGTGTAAAGTCCTGGCCAGACTACTTGCTCCAAGTTATAGAGCTAGAATCAGACAGCATGGAAACAGACCCTGTGGCCCAGCTAGTCCATGCTGACCATGTTGTCAAAATGGTCCTACCTGGCTGCGTTTGGTGCATATCCCTCCAAACCTGTCCTATTCATGAACTTTAGAGAGATAAATGGTACTGCAGATGCTGGAGAATCCGAGATAACAAGGCGTGGGGCTGGATGAACACAGCAGGCCAAGCAGCATCATAGGAGCAGGAAAACTTGACGTTT
>JAHRHZ010000248.1:66420086-66538065 GCA_024137785.1 Ginglymostoma cirratum
GAATTTCTGATGAAGGGTCTAGGCCCGAAACGTCAAGTTTTCCTGCTCCTATGATGCTGCTTGGCCTGTTAAGTTCATGAACTTATTCAAATGTCTTTTAAATGTTGTAGCTGTACCTGCATCCACCACTTTCTCTGGCAGTTCATTCCACACACGAACCACTTCTTGTGTAACAAAAAAAAAAGTTACACCCATGTCATTTTAAAATTTTTGTCCTCTCTCCTTAAAAATAAGCCCCCTAGTTTTGAACTCCCCCACCCTAGGGTAAAGACTCTAGTCATTCGCCTTGTCTATGCCTGTCATGGTTTTATAAACCTCAATAAGGTCACCCCTTAACCTCCTACTCTACAGGGAGAAAAGTCCTAGTCTTTCCAGTCTATTTTTATATCTCAAACTCTCCGTTCCTGGCAACAACCTGGTAAATCTTTCCTGAGCCCTCTCCAGTTTAATAATATCCTTCCCATAACAAGGTGACCAGAACTGCGTACAATACTCTAGAAGAGGCCTCAACAATGTCCTGTACAGCTTCAACATGACATTCCAACTCGTTTACTCAAAAAGTCTGAGCAATAAAGGTAAGCATGCTAAATGCATTTTAACTACACTGTCTACATGTGATGCAGGTTCAAAGAATTATTTACCTGACCCCCTAGGTCTCTTTGTTCAACAACACTACCCAGGGCCCTCCGTTGATTGTGTAAGTCCTGTCCTTGTTTGTATTACCAAAATGCAATACCTTGCATTTATCAAATTAAACTCCATCTCCCACTCCTCAGCCCATTGACCCAATTGATCAAGATCCCTTTGTAATCTTAGATAACTTTTTCACTGCCCACTATACCACCAATTTGGGTGTCATCTGCGAACTTACTAACCATGCCTCCGATATTCTTATCCAAATCATTTCTGTAAATGACAAACGAAAGTGGACTCAGCACTGATCCCTGTGGAACATCGCTGGTCACAGGCCTCCAGTCTGAAAAGCAACCCTCCACCACCATCCTCTGCCTCCAATCACAAAGCCAAGTTATGGATGCCTGTATGATTATGCCCCATGGTCTGCAGCCTGATGGGGAGATTGAGGAGAGGAAGACGAGCTGTTCACAGAGGGAGGACCAGGAAAGGGAGAAGGGCACTCAGCAGGTGACCATATACTCTCAGGGTCTTCGGGTAGGGTCTTAACTCAGCTTAAAGTGTTTGACTATATTTTATGATGGAGGTATTCACTTAAATCTTCCTGATGTAGACAATAGGGGATGGCATTGCCAATGGCCGTAAACCTTGTCCGTGGCTGTGTATTTCTTTGCATTGGAATTCTTCCAGTCTGCAGTAATGTTGATGTGTGTCATTTGCCTGTTTGCTGCCCATTGCTATGTAAGATAGGTAGTTGATGATGCTTGTGTCAAAAGGGGAAATACATCATCAGCTTTTCTCTGGTCAGAGACAGAATGGAGAAAGTATACATTTGCTTCACCAGGAAGATGGGCATTACCTTGGTGGAGGGCGCATTGACTGTACATACATTGCTTTGCAAGCTCTGTGTTTAAGAGCAGAAATATATCATTCCCTGAGGGTGCAATTGGTTTGATACTGTACTCAGCCTATGAGGCAGCTGAATGCCCAGTATTCTGTCAGCAGTCATAATGCCTTTATTCTGGGGTAGTTTGCTGTTCTATTAACATTTCCTGCACCATGTTGTCCGAGAGGGTGGTTTTATGGTGATGGGTACTATCTGACTGATGATCGCAGTGCACAACAGAGGCACATGTGAGCAGCATGCTTATCTTGCGAACTAGATAGCTACAAAAAACAAACCACAGGGGTACTCAACAAGCAATTCTGCACCAAAGCAGTCCTGAGTAGTTGCCAGAATATGTATTTCAATTATGTATACTGTCTTTCATCCTGTACTTACTGGGTGTGTCATCATTTCATCCAACTCTAATGCCAATAAACACAGGATGCTTGGCTTTGGATTGAACCGCCTTAGCTTGGGTGGCAGTAGCTTGGCCAACAACTTATTTGCTGGTGGAGAGACAGTGGTGAGAGGCAAATGCTATCATTTCTGAGACAGCATAGCAGGTTTATGTACAGGTATTGCTACTTCCCAGGGCTGGATCCTCAGCTATCCTAATATTCTGTTGAGGGACAGGTTTCTGAATTCTGAGACTCTGCAAGCCCTTGGGCATTGGAATGCACAGCCATGAAGGCAGCTGTTTAAGATTGCACAACCTCATTTTGAGCTTTCACTGCAGCATTAAGATGGTGAATAACCTCTGTGTGTACTGCACTAAAATCTGACCACATCAACAATTGAGTGCTGCATCATACTTGGATCCTCAAGTATGGCAATGGGATTGGTCCACACTTTGATATAAGGAAGCATGGGCCCCACCTTTGACCAAGGAGCTGTGGTATAGTGGTGCTAAACTCCTCCATGCTTCTTAGCAATGACAGCAGACTGGTCAATTCACCAAGCATTTAAATGTGCGTGTCCATGAGACTTTTTCTGTACTCCCCTACACAGGTCCTTATCTCTCACCTGGAGCAGGATCTGTGTGCCTTCCAGGGAGGTCACAAGGGCATTACAGCTTACCACCTGAGAATCTGGGCTCAGTTCTAACCTGCTAATGTCTGTTTCTGAGCTTCTGGATACATGTGAACCCAAGCAACTGTGTCAAATTGTCATTGATCCTTTGGTCTTTCTGCTGCTTTGCACTGCCTGACCAGGTGATATCCAAAAGGAGAAAGGCACAAGGGTAGGTGGGTGGCAAGAGACCTAGGGGATGGGGATGGAAGAAGGAACTGCATGTGTACACATTCTGCAGTGTGTAAATCAGAGGATATTGTGGGATGAGAGATGAGTGGCCTGTGAGGAGATGAGTTAGATAGGACTGTCCTGTTAGCTGTGATTTCATCCCTGCTACTGACCACTATCTCAATCCTGACCCTCCAGTAATGGTCTCCTTCATCAAGGTGAGGACATACCCCCGTGACCCCTGCCATTCAGGTGTAGTTGTTTACACCAGTTTGGTTCTTAAAGAGGCAAGTATGTCAGTCAGAGTCCTTCCATCTATGGGAACAAACCCGTTGGCAATGGGATAGTTTCATGGTGCGTTTTTATTGATGGCTGAAGAAACCATCTGCGCAAATGGTTATCAGCTATCATATTTTTTTTTATCTATTACCAAGTTGCTGTAGCTACTGGTCATCATGGTGGTGTATGTTGGCCTCAGGTGATGTCACTATTTCCCTCTGTTGCTGGCTAGTGTGTCCCAGCTCTGACAATTGATGGTGTTTAGGGTCATCATGTTACACTTGCAAAAGTTTTTGTGGATGTATGTGTCAGGAAAAGATTAATAGGCTGGGTCTCTTTTCTGTTGAAAAACAGTGGTAGACCTAATAAAATAGGCCTTTAAAATTAGGAAACGTTTTGACAGAAGGTACTGAGAGGGAATGATTTCTCTTGTCAGCAAGAGCATAACTAGAAACTATAAATGTAGTTACCAAACAATCTAACTGATAATTCAGAAGACACTCCCTTAACCTGAGCATGATGAGAATGAGGAACTGCATTCAGCTACTCCCTGTGGTAGTGAATAATGCAGATGCATTTAAGAGAAAGTTAGACAAGCATTTGAGGGAGAAAGGAGTAGAGGGTTATGTTGGTATATTTAAATGAGGGATAATGTTATGAAGCTCAAGTGGCATTTAAACATCCCCGTGGACAGTTTGGTCTGAATGGATTATTTCACTGATATATTCCAAGTATTTAATCCTAAGTACTACAATGTTCTCGAATATGCTAACCACTAAATCATACTTTGCTAATTGAATTTCTGATTAGTTCAAAAAATAGTAATAGACCATTTTGTTGGTTATATGATCTCAATTCTCGTATTCACTCTATGTACCTAATTTAAAGTTTTTAAATGTTTGTTGGCAAATGGAAAGACTAAAAGATTGTTGTGTTTTTCTTCCTGAATTATTGTCACTAACCTTATTTGAAGGATATAATTCCAAACTATCTTAATGGAGCAGGAAAGTTAACACTTTGGGAGTTTTATATCTTGTTTAGTTTTCCAAGAAGAAGTCAACCTTTATCCTGAATCCTCATGAAGGGTCCAAACCCAAAATGTCAACTTTTCTGCTTCTCTGATTCTGCTTGGCCTGCTGTGTTCCTCTAGCTCCACACTGTATCGACTCTGACTTCCAGCATGTGCAGTTCTTACTATCTCCTTTACACCTCTCCTCTGTTTCACAGATACAGTCACTTGGATGGTGATCCCAGGGAAGTTTCACCGGTTATTGATCAGTTTTTTGACTGTGTCTGGCAGCTGATGGAGCAATTTCCATGTGCCTTTGAGTTCAATGAAAGATTTCTGGTGCACATTCATCATCATGTCTACTCTTGCCAATTTGGCAACTTTATTTGTAACAACAATAAGGAGAGCAAAGAACTAAGGTAAAGCAAAATTCTAAACATTCATGGTTCACCATTGTACATTCATTTTACTAATAATCAAGTAGAGTCATAGTCATAGGGATATACAGCACAGAAACAGACCCTTCGGTCCAACTTGCCCAAGCTGACCAGATATCCTATATAAATCTACTCCCATTTGCCAGCATTTGGCCCATATCCCTCCAAACCATTCCTAACTATATACCTATCCAGATGCTTCTTAAATGTTGTAATCGTACAAGCCTCCATCACGTCCTCTGGCAGCTCATTCCATATTCACTTCCCACCATGTGACCACTGCCTTTGTCTCCCATCCTCTTTTTTTTTAAAAGGTGCAGTTTTGATTTTGTTTTCCAAGTTCCAAAAACAATACAACATCTTATGACACAGTAATTACTGCTCCTGGAATTCGAGGAAATGAGCTCCAACGCTGAAAATGCCTAAAAAAAAAAAGGAGCAGCTCTTACAGCCACAAATTTTTCCTATCCTCCATCTTGGATTACCCAGAATCCGTTTTAAGTTTGAGATTTTTATGTAGATTCAGTCGTTCAAACCAAAGGTACAATTTATTTGTTTGGCCAGCCAAGACAGAGAGGCTGATTTTATTTTTGATGGAATTGTGGTGTTAGGTTGCAAAGTTGGGTGGTGTCGTTGGTTTTGGGGAAGAGGCCTGATTTGGGACAAAGTTAACCTGAACTAATTTCCTTATTATTGCTTTCAGAATTTATGGAAGTAGTTTACAACCAAAAGATTTTTGTTTTAAAATTCATTCACTATTCTTATGTAGACAAATTTATGGGGTATTTTATATACAGGAAGGCTCCACAAGCTGAGAGAGGAATGGTGTTCGCAGAGGGGATTTCCTACCCCTTTAAACTTTGCATCTTGGTGTTAAGTATCTTTTTATAATCTCTCATAGCTGTAGATGAGGCTTGGTAGAAAAAAAAATCAGAGCACAACCACCAAGAGTGAGTTGAGCAGCTGAAGGTAGCCAAGGCAGCAACAATGCTGAGATGATAGCATAGTGTACAGAGGAGAGAGACTGGGGTTGAACTTCTACTTGTTCCCATTAGTTATACCAGCATTTGGAGCAGTATTGATTGAACTAGTGCAAAAGATTCATTTCATTTGTTTAAATCTGAATTATGGAGGAAACCAGTTATGCTTGTGTTTTTCTCCACCTAATACATTGGTTTAGATTCAGTTCACCCAAATTTAGGCCTCTACCCACTCGTTCCCCCCCCCCCCCCCAAAAAGTCAAAATTGTGTGCATCCATTAATTTGAATGATTCAGGATGGTTCTTCAAATTGGGTTCATCTTTTTTGGTGCACAGACTCAAGTTGGCTTGCTTCATAAGATTTTTCATTTCAACTTTAATTTATTAAGAAAATGACAAATACGTAGCAATAAACTATAAAAATCATTTAATTTTCTCTGACTTCCATTGATTTTTTAAAAAAAACTATTCACAGGTTAAAGATGTTTATTAAAAATACATACTTTTGTTGATTAGTTCATTAATAGAGTTGCATCAGATTTGAGCTCTTAAGTGCATCAAGGAATGTGTATTAATGCGAAAGGAAAATGAAGCAATTATTCTGTTTTTTTTTATTTTTTGATTGTGTTTGTTCGTGGAAAATTTTCATTTGTACTAATGCAAAAACATCTGTTTAGTGGAAATTTGAACCCTAACCTAATCAGTGCAATTTGAGGTACGTTTTAGGTGCAGTTTCTACATTCTGCACAAAATGGTGGTTTATCACACTGCCTTTTTATAGTGTTCGACAACTCATTCAATCGGACTCAAACTCACTGGTTATTTTGTAACTGTGAGCAGACACAAATTGCGCTGAGTGCTGTTATTTTTAATTTACTCTATTTTGTGTGTTTATCCAATGCCAAATAACATTTATGATTCCAGACAGACTTTGTCTCACCCTGTATTAATTTGAGTCTGAATTTGGTAAAGCGATAAACAGACGTTTTAGAAAATACCCACTCCAATTGTAGGAAGATTTTTGAAAAAGAAATCTGTAGCTCCCTCTGGAGGCCATAAATTTTACTGTGGAGAAGTTCACTTTGCCAGTTAATATTTACGGGGACAGACTGGACAATGGTTAGTCCAGCATCGGTTGAAATTGTGCCTTGTGACCCTGGGAAATGTAGCAAACTCTGAAGGAACTGCCCAGGAAATTGAATTTTCAGCTGGGCAATTCCTTTACACCTGGAACCCTCTGAAAGTCTGCATTCAATCAAAGGCTTAGAATTACTGAATTGTACAGTGCAGAAGAAATCTTTCAGCCTACTAAGCCTATACTTCCTAAGTTACTCGAAACCTAAACTAGTCCCACTTTCCAGGGTTAAGTGTTATGACATTCCAAGTGTTTATCCAAGTACTTTTTAAAGGTTCTGAGGTTTCCTGCCTCTAGTACCCTCCCAGGCAGTGCATTCCAGATCCCCAACCTCTGTATGAAAAGGTTATTCCTCAAATCTCTGCCTTGTATCTTAAAATTATGCCACCTTATTGACCCTTTGACCTAAGGGTAACATCTGCTTTCTATTTGCCCTACCCAGTGCCTTGAATGATCTTATACACCTGTCCAGTTCCATTTCAATCCTCTCTGCTCCAAAGAAAACAACTTGAGCTCATACATAGAACATAGGACGTAGAACATAGAACATTACAACGCAGTACAGGCCCTTCGGCCCTCAATATTGCGCCAACCTGTGAAACCAATCTGAAGCCCATCTAACCTACACTTTTCCCTTATCATCCATATGTTTATCCAATGACCATTTAAATGCCCTTAAAGTTGGTGAGTCTACTATTGTTGCAGGCAGGGCATTCCATGCCTTTATTACTCTCTGAGTAAAGACCCTACCTCTGACATCTGTCCTATATCTATCACCCCTCAATTTATAGCTATGTCCCCTCATGCTAGCCGTCACCATCCGAGGAAAAAGGCTCTCACTGTCCACCCTATCCAATCCTCTGATCATCTTTTATGTCTCTATTAAGTCACCTCTTAACCTTCTTTTCTCTAACGAAAACAGCCTCAAGTCCCTCAGCCTTTCCTCATAAGACCTTCCCTCCATACCGGGCAACATCCTGGTAAATCTCCTCTGCACCCTTTCCAATGCTTCCACATCCTTCCTATAATGCGGCGACCAGAACTGTACACAATACTCCAAGTGTGGCCGCACCAGAGTTTTGTACAGCTGCAACATGACCTCACGGCTCCAAAACTCAATCCCTCTACCAATAAAACCTAACACACCGTACGCCTTCCTAACAACCCTATCAACCTGGGTGGCAACTTTCAGGGATCTATGCACATGGACACCGAGGTCTCTCTGCTCATCCACACTACCAAGAATCTTACCATTAGCCCTGTACTCTGTATTCCTGTTACTCCTTCCAAAGTGAATCATCTCACACTTTACTGCATTAAACTCCATTTGCCACCTCTCAGCCCAGCTCTGCAGCTTATCTATGTCCCTCTGTAACCTGCAACATCCTTCTGCACTATCCACAACTCCACCGACTTTAGTGTCATCCGCAAATTTACTAACCCATCCTTCTACGCCCATATCCAGGTCATTTATAAAAATGACAAACAGCAGTGGCCCCAAAACAGATCATTGCGGTACACCACTAGTAACTGAACTCCAGGATGAACATTTCCCATCAACCACCACCCTCTGTCTTCTTACAGCTAGCCAATTTCTGATCCAAACCGCTAAATCACCCTCAATCCCGTGCCTCCGAATTTTCTGCAGTAGCCTTCCGTGGGGAACCTTATCAAATGCTTTACTGAAATCCATATACACCACATCAACCGCTTTACCCTCATCCACCAGTTTGGCCACCTTCTCAAAGAACTCAATAAGGTTTGTGAGGCATGACCTACCCTTCACAAAACCGTGTTGACTATCCATAATCGAATTATTCCTTTCTAGATGATTATAAATCCTATCACTTGTAATCCTTTCCAACACTTTACCCACAACCGAAGTAAGGCTCACTACTCTATAATTACCAGGGTTGTCTCTACTCCCCTTCTTGAACAAGGGGACAACATTTGCTATTGTCCAGTCTTCTGGAACTATTCCTATAGACAATGACGACATAAAGATCAAAGCCAAAGGCTCTGCAGTCTCCTCCCTTGCTTCCCAGAGAATCCTAGGATAAATCCCATCCGGCCCAGGGGACTTATCTATTTTCACACTTTCCAGAATTGCTAACACCTCCTCCTTGTGAACCTCAATCCTGTCTAGTCTAATAGCCTGTATCTCAGCATTCTCCTCGACAACATTGTCTTTTTCATGTGTGAATACTGACGAAAAATATTCATTTAGTGCCTCTCCTATCTCTTCGGACTCCATGCATAACTTCCCACTACTGTCCTTAATCTTACTCTAGTCACTCTTTTGTTCCTGACATACCTGTAGAAAGCTTTAGGGTTTTCCTTGATCCTACCTGCCAAAGACTTCACATGTCCCCTCCTGGCCATTCTTAGCTCTCTCTTTAGGTCCTTCCTGGCTAACTTGTAACTCTCAAGCACCCTAACTGAGCCTTCACGCCTCATCTTTACATAAGCCTCCTTCTTCCTCTTGACAAGAGATTCAACTTCTTTAGTAAACCACGGTTCCCTCGCACGACCACTTCATCCCTGCCTGACAGGTACATATTTATCAAGGACACACAGTAGCTATTCCTTGAACAAGCTCCACATTTCAATTGTGCCCAGCCCTTGCAGTTTCCTTCCCCGTCCTATGCATCCTAAATCTTGCCTAATTGCCTCATAATTGCCTTTCCCCCAGCTATAGCTCTTGCCCTGCGATATATACCTATCCCCTTCCATCGCTAAAGTAAACGTAACCGAATTGTGGTCACTATCACCGAAGTGCTCACCTACTTCCAAATCTAACACTTGGCCTGGTTCATTACCCAGTACCAAATCCAATGTGGCCTCGCCTCTTGTTGGCCTATCTACATACTGTGTCAGGAAACCCTCCTGCACACATTGGACAAAAACTGACCCATCTAAAGTACTCGAACTATAGCGTTTCCAGTCAATATTTGGAAAGTTAAAGTCCCCCATAACAACTACCCTGTTACTTTCCTGCTCCTATCCAGAATCATCTTTGCAATCCTTTCCCCTACATCTCTGGAACTTTTCAGAGGCCTGTAGAAAACTCCCAATAGGGTGACCTCTCCTTTTCTGTTTCTAACCTCAGCCCATACTACCTCAGTAGATGAGTCCTCATCAAACGTCCTTCTGCCACCGTAATACTGTCCTTGACTGACAATGCCGCACCTCCCCCTCTTTTACCACCTTCCCTGATCTTACTGAAACATCTAAACCTCGTAACCTGCAACAACCATTCCTGTCCCTGCTCTATCAATGTCTCCGAAATGGCCACAACATCGACGTCCCAGGTACCAACCCATGCTGCAAGTTCACCCACCTTATTCCGGATGCTCCTGGCGTTGAAGTAGACACACTTCAAACCACCTTCGTGCCTGCCGGTACACTCCTGCGACCTTGAAACCTTATTCATGACCTCACTACTCTCATCCTCCTGTTCACTGGAGCTGCAATTCAGGTTCCCAACCCCCTGCTGAATTAGTTTAAACCCTTCCGAAGAGCATTAGCAAATTTCCCCCCCAGGATATTGGTACCCCTCTGGTTCGGGTGTAGACCATCCCGTTTGTAGAGGTCCCACCTACCCCAGAATGAGCTCCAATTATCCAGGTATCTGAATCCCTCCCTCCTGCACCATCCTTGTAGCCATGTGTTCAACTGCTCTGTCTCCCTATTCTTCGCCTCGCTAGCGCGTGGCACGGGTAATAAACCAGAGATAACAACTCTCCTTGTTCCAGCTCTAAGCTTCCAGCCTAGCTCCTTGAATTTCTGCCTTACATCCCCATCCCTTTTCCTACCTATGTCATTGGTGCCTATGTGGACCACAACTAGGGGCTGCTCCCCCTCCCCTTTAAGGATCCCGAAAACACGCTCTGAGATATCACGGACCCTGGCACCTGGGAGGCAACACACCAACCGTGAGTCTCTCTCGTTCCCACAGAATCTGCTATCTGTACCCCTAACTATGGAGTCCCCAATGACTAATGCTCTCCTCCTCTCCCCCCTTCCCTTCTGAGCAACAGGGACAGACTCTGTGCCAGAGACCTGTACCTCATGGCTTACCCCTGGTAAATTGTTCCCCCCAACAGTATCCAAAATGGTATACTTGTTATTGAGGGGAACAGCCACTGGGGATCCCCGCACTGTCTGCCTGTTCCCTTTCCATCCCCTGACTGTAACCCATCTACCTTTTTCCTGTACCTGAGGTGTGACTACCTCCCTGTAATTCTTCTCAATTACCCCCTCGGCCTCCCGAATTATCCGAAGTTCATCCAGCTCCAGCTCCAGTTCCCTAATGCGGTTTCCAAGGAGCTGGAGTTGGGTGCACCTCCCGCAGATGAAGTCAGTGGGGACACTAGTGGTGACCCTTACCTCCCACATTTTACAGGAGGAGCATGCAACTGCCCTAACATCCATTCCCACTATTCTGAATTCCCAAACAGATTATTGAGAAAGTAAAAAAGACTAGTAACCTTATTAAATCGGCGCTCAGAACCTTTTTCTTTGGTTAGAGGAGGAGGATGGGTGGGAAAAGTGCTCTATCACAGGCAACATCCTTGTGAATCTCCTTTGCACAGTACTCCAGCTGTGGCCTAACCAAAGTCCTATACAGTCAACACAATCACAAGCCATTTCCTGGAATTTGTCACTGAAGGACTGCTCATAGGTGTAAAGCCTTAACTTTTTTTCTTATTTCTTTCATGGGAAGCAGGCATCACTGGCCAGCCACCATTTATTGCTTGTGCCTAGTTGCCCTTGCGAAGGTAGTGGTGAGTTGTGTTCTTAAACACTTCATTCTGACAGGCATGAGTTGATCCATAATGCCATTTGGGAGGGAATTCCAGGATTTTGACCCAGCAACAGCGAAGGAACGGCAATACATTTCCAAGTCAGGGTGCTGAGTGGCTTAGAGGGGAACTTGAAGGTTCCCATGTTTCTGCTGACTTTATCCTTCTAGATGGAAGTAGTTGTGGGTTTGGAAGGTGCTGTCTGAGTATCTTTGGTGAATTTCCACAGAGCACCTTGTAGATAGAAGCAGCAGTGCGTACTGAGCATAGATGTTTGTGAATGTGGTGCGAATCAGTTGGGCTGCTTTGTCTTGGATGGTATCAAGCTTCTTGCATGTTGTTGGGGCTGCACCCAACTAGGCAAGTGAGGAGTATTCCATCACACTCCTGACTTGTGCCCTGTAAATGATGGACAGGTTTTGGGAAGTCAGGAGGTGTGTTACTCGCCGCAGTATTCCTAGCCTGTGACATGCTCTTGGAGCCACTGTGTTTGTATGACAAGTCCGGTTGAGTTTCTGGTCAATGGTAACCCCAAGCATTTTGATAGTATGGGATTCAGTGATGGTAACACTATTAACTATCAAAGGGCAGTGATTAGATTGTCTCTTACTGGAGATGGCCATTGCCTGGCATTTGTGTGGCACAAACATTACTTACTACTTGTCAACCCAAGCTTGGATATTGCCCAGATCTTGTTGCATTTGAAGATGGACTTCTTCAGTGTCAGGGAAGTTGCAAATGGTGCTGATCATTGTGCAATCATTGGTGAACATCTCCACTCAGAAGTCCTTATGAAGGAAGAAGGGCCATTAATGAAGCAGCTAAAGATGTTTGACCTTAGGACACTATCCAGATGAACCCTACACAAATGTCCTGCAACTGAAGTGACCGACCACCAACAACCATTACCATCTTTCTTTGTGCCAGGCATGATACTAAATGGTAGGGAGTTTGCCCCCTGATATCCATTGATTCCAGTTTTGCTAGGGCTCCTTGATGCCACATCTTGTTGATACCAAGGGCTGTCACACTCACCTCACCTCTGGAATTGAGCACTTTTGTGCATGTTTGAACCAAGACTGTAATGAAGTCAGGAGCACAATGGCTCTGGCAGATCCCAAGCTGGGCATCATTGAGCAGGTATAGGAGATAAAAGGTACTGCAGATGCTGGAGAATCCGAGATAACAAGCGTGGGGCTGGATGAACACAGCAGGTCAAGCAGCATCACAGGAGCAGGAAAACTTGACGTTTCGGGCCTAGACCCTTCATCAGAAATGGGGGAGGGGAAGAGGGTTCTTCGACTTGTCTGCCTCCTCTCCACCTATCCTCTCCTCTATCCATCCTCTATCCGCCTCACCCTCTCTCCCTATTTATTTCAGAACCCTCTTCCCCTCCCCCATTTCTGATGAAGGGTCTAGGCCTGAAACGTCAAGTTTTCCTGCTCCTATGATGCTGCTTGGCCTGCTGAGTTCATCCAGCCCCATGCTTGTTATCATTGAGCAGGTGCTGTTTTATGGCACTGTTAATGATACCTTTCATCACTTTACTGATGATCGAGAGTAGACTGATGGGGCAGTAATTGGCCGGGTTGGATTTCTCCTGCTTTTTATATATAGGACATACGTGAGCAATTTTCCACATTGTCGGGTAGATGCCAGTGTTGTAACTGCCCTGGAACAGCTTGGCTAAGGGAGCGGCAAGTTCTGGAGCACAAGTCTTCAGTATTGCCAAATGTTGTCAGGGCCCAAAGCCTTTGCAGTATCCAGTGTCTCCAACCGTTTCTTGATATCACGTGGAGTGAATCAAATTGGCTGAGGACTGGTATCTGTAATGCTGGGGAACACTGGAGAAGGCCGAGATGGATCATCCACTCGGCACTTCTAGGTGAAGATTGCTGTGAATGCTTCAGCCTTATCTTTTACACTGATGTGCTGGGCTTTTCCATCATTGAGGAGGGGGATATTTGTGGAGCCTGCTCCTCCAGTGAGTTTTAATTGTCTATCAACATTCACAACTGGATGTGGCAGGACTGCAGAGCTTAAATTGGATTCATTGATTGTGGAATCGCTTTGCCCTGTTTATTACTTGCTGCTTTTGCTGTTTGGCATGCAAGTAGTCCTGTTTGGTGGTTTCACCAGGTTGATACCTCATTTTCAGCTATGCCTGGTACTGCTTCCAGCATGCCCTCTTGCAACTTCCATTGAACTAGAGTGGATCCCTTGGCTTGATGGTAATGGTTGAGCGGGGGATATACTGGGCCATGAGGTTACAGATTGTGTTGGTGTACAGTTCTGCTGTTGACGGCCCACAGTACTTAATGGATGCCCAGTCTTGATTTGCAGGATCTGTTCGAAGTCTGTCCCAATTAGCACAGTGATAGCGCCACACAGCATGCAGTGTATTTTCAATATGAAGATGGGACTTTTTCTGCACAAGGTCACGCTGGTTACTTCTACCAATACTGCAGCTGGCACATTGGTAAGGATGAGGTAAAGTGTGCTTTTTCCCTCATGTTGGTTCCCTCACCAACTGCTGCAGACCCAGTCTAGCGGCAAGGTCCACCCTAACAGCTTGATCAGTCGTGCTGCTGCGGAGCCAGTCTTGGTGGTGGCCAGTGAAATCTCCCACCCAGAGTACATTTTGTGCAATTGCCACCCTCCTTACTTGCTCTAAGTGTTATTCAACATTGAGGAGTACTGAGTCATCAGCCAAGAGTGGGTGGTACATGGTAATCAGCAGGAGGTTTCCTTGCCCATGCTGTCCTGCTTGTGGGACAGGACCAATCCAGGGATGGTGATTGTGGTGTTTGGGACATTTTAACTGCATGGTGTGCATGACTATGTCAGGCTGTTGTGTGACTAGTCTCTGAGACAGCTCTCCCAATTTTGGCACTAGACCTCAGGATGTTTGTAAGGAGAACTTTGCAGGGTCAACAGGACTGTTTATGCCATTGTCTTTTCTGGTGCTTAGGTTGATTCCAGCTGGTCCTTCCAGTTTCATTTCTTTGTTGAGACCTCGTAGTGATTGCTACAACTGAGTGGCTTGCTAGACCGTTTCAGCGGGCAGTTGAAAGTTGATCACATTGTTGTGCATGTGAAGTCACATGTAGGCCAGACCAGGTGAGGATGGCAGATTTCCTTCCCTGAAGGACATTAATGAGCCGGATGGATTTTTTTTGACACTCACAATGGTTTCATAGACTCTAATTTCCTGATTTTGTTTATATTGAATTCAAATTCCACATCTGCTGTGGCATGATTTGAACCTGGGTCCCCAGAACATTAGCTGAGTTTCTGGATTAACAGTCTTGTGATGATACCACTGGGCCATTACCCCCATATGATAAAACTGATGCTGGGGACCTTCCATCAGAATCAAAATGTCTGATTTTTCAACCATGTGTGGAGTAGCTAGAAGCCTATTTACATGGATTATCACTCATTATCATCCTCATTACTATCTAATATTGCCTCATAAATATGCAATTTCTCAGTTTCTCCCTCCTGCTGGCTAGAAACTAGATGCTGAAAATTCTTGACATGAAAATCAGACCAGTCACCTGGTAACTCCAGCTCACTGATTGCTCCTCCAGACCTCCATTTGGACACCAGCATCTCCGGGCACACCCATTGAGCACTAACCACACACACCCCATGTCCCTGAATCTTGGCATCCATCACATTCCAACCTCACTGCAACATCATGGTGTATCGCTGACCAGTATACAGTCTACCAGAAGCCAAAAATGCAAAATGGATGATCCATCTTGGCCTCTTCCAGCATCCACAGCATCACCGGTATCAGTCTTCAGTCAACTCAGTTCACTCCAGATGATACCAAGAAATGGTTGGAGGCACTGGATACCGTAAAGTCTGTGGGCCCTGAAGCATTCTGGCAGTGGTACTGAAGACTTGTGTTCCAGGCCTTGCTGCTCTCTTAGTCAGGCTGTTCCAGTACAATTACAACACTGGCATCTACCATCCACTGTGGATATGGTGCTGGTGCCAGAGGTCCTGGGATATACCAGCAATAAAGAATACTTCAATTTATGGTGAGTGGGAGAATTGGGCTAGCATTAGATGAGTGGGATGCCTAGGGGTGTGATACCTGGCTAATGAGCAAGTTTGGGACAATGTTGAGAGAAAATTCACTAGCCTTCATGACGTAGTGAAAATGATAGCCGATATGTGGTAAGGTCCAGCCCTTTGTGTCCTCTTTGACAAGTTACTTTCCTGCCGATCTTTGTGCTATCAGCAAACTTATTAACCATACATTCAATCTCCTGTTCCAGATCATTTTGTAAATGGTTCTCTTGCCTGGAACCTTAAATCTGTGTTTCTAAATCCTAGTATAATCTGCTAATGGAAGAATTTTTCTTTGTCTACCTTATCTAAGCCTGTCATAATCTTGTATACGTCAATAAAATTATCCCTCAATCTCCTTTTCTCTAAGGGGAATAACACAAACTTTACCAACCTAATTTTCTAACTAAAATCCCCTATCCTTGCAACTACTCTGGTATATCTCCTCTTTCAAGACCTGTTCTGTTTTGCATCCACTTTCTTCCAGTGTCTTGACTTTTGACCTTAGTGCACATATTTTTGTCTCTCCTCCTAATAATTTAGCTGCAAGGAGAATCTGTATATGAAAACTAGGTATTTTAATAACAGCTGCGTCATGGATCACCAACAGTTTGGCACAATCATCCTTCACACAACTGTTGCACTTAAGATTATTTTATATTTTCTGATCAAGTTTTCCAACCATCCACCAAGTGGTTGAAGTGTTTAATATTGTTATAATTGTTCCTCATGGCAGAATTCAAGAGAAAACTCATTCACTATGGCCTCATCTATGGAAAAATGGTATCGATTATAAGAATCCCCTCTACAGACAAGACCATAGTCAGACTCAGGGAGTTCTGAGACCGCACACAGCTCCAACTAACTTCAGGTTAGTATATTGGCTATATATTTAATTAGGCCATATCTCATTATAGCCTTACAACACCTGAAATATGGGCAAACAAGAAACAAATAACTTGCTTTTATCAGCAAACATTTTATTAACTGGCAGAATTCTGGTTGTCAATGTAAAAACACACTAATTAATAGAAACTTAATGTAAGCGTAGACACATCACAATTATACTTTATTTACAGCATATTATCGCTTTAACAACAATGCAACTTTGCCTTAAACAAAACTTACCGGCAGAGAGCCTTCTCACTTGCACCTTCAACTATTTGGACATCATAGAGATCGTGATAATAGAGTAAACTTCCAGTATTTCAGGTATATAATTTTTGCCTGTTTATCGAGAGTGACAGTGCTTAAAGTACCAGTTAAAACAAACTTTACTGCCATTCATGCTCTCAGATCATTCTAAAGCACTTTATAGTTCATTAATTAATTTTGAATTGCAGTGACATGTTTAAGCTAAAAGGTAGAACAGCACGGTGGCTCAGTGGTTAGCACTGCTGCCTTGCAGCACCAGAGACCCAGGTTCAATTCCAGCCTTTTTGGAGTTTACACATTATCCCTGTGTCTGCGTGGGTTTCCTCCTGGTGCTCTGGTTTCCTCCCGCAGTCCAAAGATGTGCAGGTTGGGTGGATTGGCTATGCTAAATTGCCCATAGTGTATAGGAATGTGTAGGTTAAATGGATTAGCCATGGGAACGGCAGGGATGTGGTAGGGGCTTTGTCTACCATACTAATGACTCATTGGATGGGATGCTGTTCAGAGAGCTGGTGTGGACTTGTTGGGCTGAATGGCCTGTTTCCACACTGCAGGGATTCTATGATGTAGAAGATGGTTTGTTTTGAACAACAATATGATGAATGACCACTTTAATAATGTTCGGTGAAGAATAAATGTTGGCCAAGAACAAAATTGCATGCTGCCAACCAGATGATGTTGTGGGATCTTTTATCCTCCCCCTAGAGGGAAGTTTGGTCCTATATTGAATATTTCATTCAGAAGATGGCACTTCTGCTAATATTGGACTGAAATGTCAGCTTTGATTGCTTTGTTTAAGTCCTAAAGCCTGTGACATTCTAAGTTAAACAGAATATTATAATTTAGAATTATTAGAAATATTTAAGTATTGAACATTAAAAATTCAGAACAAGATATTATTAAGCTGGTGAGGATTCAGAAGAGATTTATCAGGATGTTGCTGGTGTGGAAGATTTGTGTTGAACAAAGGCTGGATAGGCTGGGACTTTTTTCACTAGAGCATAGGAAGTTGGGAGGCAACCTTATAAAAGTTTATAAAATAATGAGGAGTATGGATAGAGTTAACGGTAATTGTCTTTCCCTTAGGATGGGGGTTTTCAAGACTGGGGGCACATTTTTAAGGTGAGGAGAGAGTTTTAAAAAAGACGTGAAGGGAAGGTTTTTTTTTTTACAGAGGGTCGTCCGTGTGTGGAATAAACTTCCAGAGGAAGTGTTGAATATGTGTACAGTTACAAAGTTTGAAAAACATTTAGGTAAGTAAATGAATAGGAAATGTTTGGAGGGATATGGGCCAGGAGCAGGCAGGTGGGATTAGTTTAGTTTGCGATCTTGATCGTCATGGACTGATTGGACCAAAGAGTCATACAACATGGAAATGGACCATATGGCTCCAAGAAGTGATGGAGGCAGATTAAAAAAAGGAAAATATGGTAAAGGTAGGCAGCACGTGTGGACAGAAAAATGTTAATGTGGTCATCGACCTGAAAAGTTAATTCTGTTTCACTCTTCACACGTGCTGTCTGACTTGCTGAGTATTTACAGCATTTTTTAAACTTTATCTCAGATTTCCAACATCTGTGGTACTTTGCTTTTGTGTAACTAGTGATGTTGAGCAGACTCTAACAGATTATTGCCTTACATAAATGGGTTAAGATAAACTTGGGACAACACAAAGCAAAAAACACCCCTGCAAATTCTAAATGGATGAAATAAAAACAGACAATGCTGTATATGCTGAGGCAGCATTGGCGAATGTTTCAGGTCAATGATCCTAGTGCCTCAATGCTGAGATGTGAGAAATCAGGTAGTCACTGGTATATTGAGTTTATTTTTCAACAAGATTATTTGGAAGAAGCATATTGTATTAATGATCCAGCACATTAATTTCCAAGATGGAGGTTCTGATGAAAGTTTGTCCATTTGAAGCATTAACTCTATTTCTGTCTTCATAGGTACTGTTGAAACTGCTGCGTATTTCTGTTTTTAAAACTGACTGAATCTGTGGTTGCAACATATTTAAACAATTTGTAAAATCTACTAAGTATGTATTGGGCAAATAGTAGGGTCTCATTAACAAGCTTTATTCTGTTCTCGTGTAACGTGGACATACTTTCCACCAGTGCCATGGTATCATAATTAGGAACTCCAGGCAACTTTCCAGAGATGCTGATGCCAACTGTAGCAGCCCTAAGTTGTGTTAAGGCTGAAATTACTTAATGCAGCACATTCCAGTGAATAAATATGGAACCTAGCACACTATTCTTTAGAACTGAGAACAAAGATTTTATAGTTGCAAATGGTTTCATAACCATTGATTTTTCTTGCTTTTTCCTAAGGTAATCTTTTTTGAGCTAATGTGAAAATAGAACATGATTACAGATGACTATACAGCAGGTTCTCGGTCAGTTATTTTGTTCTGATGTGAAGCAACTTGTTTTTGTAGCAACTTTGCTGTAATAAATTTCATGACAGCATAGGACAAGGACAGACATCATGCATGAATATTGGAAAGTTGACTGAAAAGTTGACATGTAGGATTTCAGGTGAGCGGTTAATCATGATTATTGTACAGGATTATTGTTTAATTCTGAAGTACTTTTCTTCAAACCAGTTTAACCTCTGCATAACAGGACTTAAATACAAATTTTTTCCATTATAATTTCACTGATCAAAAGCTTAGGTTTGACTAGATTTGTTACTGCCATATATAAATCCTAATTCAAAGGTCTTGTTTCAAGCAGGTTTTGGAGAAGCATGTACAACGGATTTGAAAAAGGCATGCATCCTCGACAGTCTGTTACAGAATTCTTGATGGCTGTTAAGGAAGAAACCCAGCAGCTGGAAGGTGAACTTGAAGTACTGGAGGAGGTAATTTTTTTAAAACTGATAAGTAACACAAGTAATCTACATCAACAATGATGATACTTCAGATTTAGTTTAAATGTGGTTAGAGAGCAGAAGATAGTGGGCGTTGCGGGGGGGAGAAATTTGATTGGATAAAGGTAGTGTGCACTTTTCCATGGAACTGGATTGGAGCCACTCTTATTTAAGATAAGAAAGGAACAAATGTCAAATTTCCTGATTGATTGCATAAATTGTTTGAATGGGTAGTGGCAAATTCTGACAATGATTGTGAAAGACTGCAGATGGACATTGTTGGGCCAGGATAGGTCAATAGTGTGAAGTAAACAAAAAAGGAATAATGTATTTTGTAAAATAAATATTTGTAAATATAATATTTACACTACAGAAACAAGTTAGTATTTATGCTTCACTCTTTATGTAATGTGGTAATGCAGAAATTCAAAAGGCAAGCAATCCCCTGGAACAGATGGCCCACATCCTAGGTTCTAACAGAGATGGGTGGGGTGAAAGATTACCATCAGTTCATATCCTAATATTCCTGGTTTTATGGAGTGGTCCCAATGGATTGTAAGTTAGTAAGCATAATGCCATTTCAAGAAATGAGGGAGAAAGAAAACAGAGAATTACTAATCAGTTAGCCTGACAGCCATTGAGGAAAACGCTGAAATCAAATACTAAGGAAGTGGTACTGTGGTTTAGAAAATCATTTAAAAGGAGAATTAACCTGGTAATTAAAAAAAATTGTTTGATGTAGTCTGTTAGAGATAAAGGTGAGCCAATAGACATAACTTATTTGGGATGTTCAAAAGATGTTCAGTAAGGTGCTTCATAAAAGTTTGTTTTACAACATAAGGGCTCAGGGGAAGATATGCTAGTACAGTTTAAAGGATAGTAAAACAAATAGAAGTGAGTGAGTGCCACTACCATCATTACCCTTGGTTCCAACATCTATGCAAAAATCCATAATAACCAAGTCCTCCAGGCTCAGTTGGCTAAAGGGCTGCTGTCAGTACCAGTCTGATCCAAAGTAGCATGTTTAATCCCTGTTCCAACCAGAACAGATTTGAGCTACCTCCTTTGACTACCAATACTGGCATTGTGGATCAACTTGCTTTCAGAAGAGAACTGAGTAAGTAGTGGTCTCATGTAATAGCTCAACTGTTCAAGCGTGTTATCCAACACAGGAGGTTTTTGAGATAACTAGGTGTGGAGCTGGATGAACACAGCAGGCCAAGCAGCATCATAGGAGCAGGAAAGCTTGACATTTCGGGTCTAGGCCCGAAACGTCAAGCTTTCCTACTCCTATGATGCTGCTTGGCCTGCTGTGTTCATCCAGCTCCACACCTAGTTATCTTGGACTCTCCAGCATCTGCAGTACCTATTATCACAGGAGGTTTTTGCATTGGTTGCTCAGTGATTGAAGAGCTCGGACTCCAACTGTCTGTTTCCGAGGATGTAGTTCAAACTAACAGTAAGGGAACTGAAGCTCAACATGTTTTGAGGGGGTTAGCTGTTATAGATAAATAGTTTAGCAGCTGCCATGTGTTTTTTAGAAAAAAAAAAATCTGGAAAATTATGCAGATTAACATTGTCTTGCCAAAAAGAAACAAACTTTGAATCTCCCAACTGTGTATTGTAAATTAATGTCTTTTTAAAATTCATTCATCCCAAATGGCTTTTGAGCTACTGCTTCAAATGGAGTAATTTGCAAGGCCATTTCAAAAAGCAGTTAAGTAAGTGTCAATCAACCATAACATTCTCTGGCATACATGTGACTCCAGCAGATTTCCTTCTGTAAACATCGAGTAAATCAGAAGTTCCTACATTAATACTGCAGTTACTAGGTACTTAGTCCAGATTTAATTATTTACCTGAATTTAAGTTAACCTTTTGTGGGTTTTGAGCTCATATTAATTTAAGATTGATTGCTTGACATTGTACTTTGATTATTTTTAAACAGACGTTAGCAAGACTGGATCAATCCAATTTGAGAAACAGAAAAGGAGAAATCAAACAACTTCATAAACTGGAAATCTCCACTTTCGATCAATGTTTAGCTAACACTCCTCAGGACTACACTGACAATGGGAAACCATTCACTTCTTGTAGCCCTTCACAAGCAGATGAAGATTCAGAAACTACAATTCTGACACATGGTATGAAGCATTCAGACACTGATCTTTCTGGCAATAGTGATCAGGAATCAGGTGTTGCTGACTTGAACTGCAGATCACCAAATGGTGGAGACTTCCTGTCTAGTGAGAACAACAAAAATCTGTCAGTATACTCTGACGAACTTGCCTTTGCTGTTGCATGAGAATCTAGTGATACTTGCTAATAACTCACATGGAAACAAATTTTATATTAAATTATATACTGGTAAATAAGGGATTGCAGGTTTTTGGTATTGTTTTAATTTGTAAATCAAGATTATCATTCAGAAGGTTCATGTACTGTTGGAGTTATCTAGAGAGTTGCAAGCCGGAGTGAGAGTCTTTGAGCTGACCACGCTGGAGTCAGGCAACTTATCCAACATGTCAAAGAAACTGGTTACATGAGCAGTACAGAAGTTGCAACTGATGTGAAATGAATCAGCAGATAGAAGGATCTGAGCAGAGGGTCTACAGTGACAAGAAAATAGTTTTAAAAAAATCATCTAAAGGGAGCAGTTAGGATCTCCTTTTTAATTATAACTGGATCAATATTTGAGGGTATATCCCTAGATTTTACATGCTACAATTGCTTGACAGGAATTAAGTGAATTGTATTTGAACACAATGTACTACTTTGAGAAATTTAAATTACTGTATTTGAAAGCAAACCTAATGTACTTGCATTTGGATTTTTGTATCTAAAGAAAAATCTTTATGAAATTGATTTTACATTTATCACTAAAATGTCTGCAAAGAAAATTCAGATGTCAAAATATGAATATGTAGAGTCAAAAACATGATGCCCTCTGTGTACCTTTCCTTTGAAAAGGAAATTTATTCTATTTAATTCTGAAAGGAGTAGGTAATAAGAAATTGAATTGTACTTAACGTAATTGCTTTGATGTACCCTATTCTAATTACTTAAGAAATGACTAGCCTCAGACTCATGTCCTTACAAAGGCCAAGCAAAGATCAAGTAGTCTAAACAATCATGCATGAAACTGCAATACAATGGATAAGTATTCCAAATGAATTTTCCTTTCAAAGTTATCCACTTTTAATGTCCAGAAAAATGCTATTTTTCTCGACTTGAGCCAAGATGGTTGTAGATGTTTTCATTACTCAAAAGCAGCTTTGTTTTGAAGAGTCCACTCTGCAAATCCACCCAGTTTCAACTTTAAACACTGCCCTTTTTTAAACGTACCTGTAACCCTTGAATGCATGACTCAGTGTCCCACATTAGAAAACTCGACATGTGCAGACCATTACACGATGAGTTGAGATTTTATTCCCTCTTATGAAAAGAATATATGCTATTAAATATTTGCTATTTATTTCCAGACAATCCTGTGATATCTTAACATGTTATCAATAGAAGAATCACATTGTAACATCTTGATATGCTTAATTAAATACAGAAATGTGATGTAGCTTGTGGCATTTCCATACTTAAAGTGATTTTTTAAAGAGTATGTAGACATTTACTTTGTAAAACTTCTGAAGTAATGATTTATCATTAGTTTCAAGTTATATGTATTATCTCAGCATGATCTTGAGACTGCTTGTTGCAACATACCAATGGAGTGCCAGAGCAATGTTGAATTCTTAAACTGAAAATTCAGCTCAATAAATTTCACCAACAATAAAACCAGTTGAAAGCATTTTATGAAGATTAAAGCAACAGTGCAATTATCAGTACTATTTACAGATTAATAGTATGTTTAATACAGGAATCCACAGTTATTACTTACAAATTTAACAGTATTTACCAAGAATATTGAAATCATACAGGAACAAACTTAGGTAAGTTTTGGTTATTTGGAGCTACATTTTAATACTGGAAACCATTTTTACAAAAACATCATTTCAAAAAGGTCATCCAAATAACATTCACTAAATGTATTGATACATCTGTAATTTTCATTTTGTAGTTGAATGCATTCCATCTTGTCCAGAACATGCATTTCAGCTCAAACTTAACTGCTGAGAGAAAACAATAGCATTAGCAATGGTGGCATGGTCCAAGAGTGTATTATTTTATCTTCAATGGATAGACCTAAAATGATTTCCTAAGCGTACAGAAGTGCCCTCTGAAACAGAAAAAACACAAACATTGGACCCAGAGTTACTGTAACCAGCAAACATGACAAACTTGCCTTTGGGTATCTAGCACCAAGGTAGTACCATATATACATACAGAACAGTACAGCACAGGAACAGTCCCTTCAACCCATCATGTCTTTACTGACCATGATGCCATTCTAAACAAAGCACGTTTGCCTGCATGTCATCTGTATTTATCTATTCTGTGTCTCCAAGTGTCTGTCCAAATGGCCCTTAAGCGTTGCTGTCATTATCTGCTTCTACCACCACCCCTGGCAGTGTGTCCAGGCACCAACCATCCTCTATTTAAAAAAAACTTCCCCTTCTTGTCTTAAACGTATGTGCCTAGTATTTGTCATTTCCATCCTGGGAAAAGGACTGCGAGTACCCACCCTATCCATGCCTTTCAATTTTATATACTTTATCATGTCAACCCTCAGCCTCTGATGCTCTAGTAAAGACTCCTTAATGAGACAGAAATGTTTCTAATTAGCAGAGTCTGATCCAGGAAGTATTACATTAAAATATTAAATTTAATCCTAATTCACGTGCAGAAAATAAAATAGAAAAGAAAAACATCACAATGGTGCCGATTTTCTATCAATGGCAAAGTGTCAATCTTCTGCACTGACTGAATCAAAAAACTCCATATCTACCTTGTATGTAGACTGTAGCAAGAACTTGCCCTTATGAAGAGATCCCAAGACAAATCTAATACCAAACAGTGAGGCATAATCTTGGTGAATCCATGTCCCTCAAGATCAAACAAACACAATCTGTCATTGTTCAGGGTGGCATTTTATAGTAATTTCAAGCAGTTTTGAACTTTAAAAAAATTAAATACTTTGTCATTAATTACAGAAAACCTTTTAAAAATTATGATAAATATTTAAATACTATTAGAAAGAGGTCAACAAAGAGGAAGCTATCCTAGCTAGAGCTTATTGCAGCACACTGAAAAGGAGACGTCATTTCCCAGCACATGAGAATCATTATTGATAGTTCCATTGTACAGCTGAGTTTGGGGGTGGGAAGGGGTTACAGAGACAACGGTCTTCCTGAATGCTGGCTTATGTCCAAGCTTGAGTCCCAACTTTCTGTATGTTAACATGCAAATTGAGCACCTTGACCTTCTCGGAAGAGGGATCTATGGCATAAGGAGGATGAATTTAAGAAGAATGTGGGGGACATGGAGAATCAAAATACCAGAAGCAGGCCATTTAGTATGTCATTCTTGACTGGCATTCAGTTAAATCACATTTGATCTTTTTTCTCACCTCTCTATAGTTGCCTTTGCTCCATGAGCTCCTCAGTATCTTTACTCAAGAAAGATCCACTAATCTTAATGCCAAATAATGGAATTGATCCATATTTGCACTCTTTATGGGTACAGATTTAGATTTCCACTAACCTGAGCAAATGACTACTTCTAAATGGCTTTTGATGTAATTCTTAATCTTAAGCCCCTTGTTCTGAATTCTAAATAGTTTCAGGGTGTCTGGTGCTGTGAGGCAGCAGTGCTAATAACCACTGTGCCACCATGATAGCTACAGAACAAACAACGGTAAATTTAAATTTCAACTGTTTTCAATAATGTTTTACGTTACCAGCACACAAACTAACTACTGATCTGATAACCACAACTCCACTTCCAGGATTTTCCCTTATTGATTAAAAATCCATGTATCTCAGCCTAATATATATTTAATGACTCAGCCTCTAGAGACCTCTGTCGTTAAAAAAAAATCCACCAATTCACTACCCTCAAGAGATTCTTTGCCATCTGTCTGAAAATGGTAACCTCTCATTCTAGGATTATGCCCCATGAAGCTAGACTTTCCCATAAAAGGGAAACAACCTTTCTGCATCCATCCTGTCGAGTACCATAAGAATCTGATATATTTCAATAAAATCACCTTTCATTCTTCTAAACTCCAATTTGTACAGGCACAACATACTCATCTCTCTTCAGAAGACACTAAACACAAACAAGCTCGGGAACCTTCTTTGGACTGCCTCCAATGCCAGTTTACCTAGAAAACATCACAATGGTGCCGATTTTCTATCAATGGCCAGTTTACTTTCCCTAGAAAAGGGGGACCAAAATGCTCCACAGTATTCCAACTGTAGTCTGATTAGTGTTTTGCATGGTTTTAGCAAGACCCCCTATTTTTATAGACCATTCTCGTTGAAATAAAAGGCCAACATTCCATTTACCATCCATAATACCTGAATTTCTACGCTAGCGTTTTGTGATTTATGCATGAAGACTCCCGAATCCCTGTATGCTGCAGGTTTTTGTAGTCTTTCTCCATTTAAACAATAGCTCCTATATCTTTTCAGTTAAATTTATGACATCACATTTCCCCTCATAATAGTCCACCTGCCAAGCTTTTGCCCACTTCCTTAACCTATCTACATCCCTATACAGATTGTGTCTTAGCCTCTACACTTGCATTCCGACCTATTTTTGTCAGATTTGCAACTTGGCTATGCAATCCATTTAGGTTTCCTCACCAAGTTATTCACACATCTTGTAAATAATTGTGGCCCAAGCAATGATCCCTTTGGCATTCCACAGTTTAAAAAGTTGCCCTCCTAAAATTGACCGCTTTATACTAACTTTGTTTGACTCACAATTACCCAATGCTAATATCTCCAATACCATAGGGTCTTAAGTAGCCCAAAGTAAAACCTAATCAAATGCCTGTTGTAAATGCAAATATATTACATCCAGTACTTCCTCTTTCTTTATTCTGCTTATTCCCGTTGCAAAGAATAAAAAAATTGTTCGATAGGATTTCCTTTTATGAAGTCATGCTGATTCTGCTTAATCATATTATGCATTTTTAATTGTTGTGCTATCACATCCTTTATAATAGGTTGAAATATTTTCCCAATAAAAGTTGTTAAGCTAACTAGCCTACTGTTAACTGTTTTGTCTCCATCCTGTTTTGAATAAGCTTGTTACATTGGCAGTTTTTCAATCCACTGGAACTTTTCAAGAATCTGAGGATTCTTGGAAGATTACTACCAATCCATCCATTATCATTTCAGCTACTTCCTTAACATTTTAGGATGCATCCCATCAGGTCCAGGTCTTCAACTTGATTTGTTTCCCCAGCACTTTTTCTCTAGTGATAGTGATTATATTTGTTTTCTTTCATCCTTTTACTTACTGGTCACTGAGAGGATGTCTACGTAATTAGGGAATTAAACAAGAATTTGGAAATATTTGAAAAATTAAGTGGTGGTCAGAATGTACAAATCTTTTCCAAAAATCTAAAATGTCTAAGTCATCTTTTAAAACAAAAATACAGTTATTTCAAAAATAATAATAAAATACCATGGGTAAAGAATAGCAGAATGGAACGGAACAGAATACATGGAGAGGAACTTTATAGACTGAAGTCTAAAGCCCTATTTGTCTTGAAGCTTCAGTAGGTGAGCATTTAGGGGATAGTGACGATAACTAAGTTCCAAAGTCATTATGGAAAGGGATAAGGATAGTGCAGAAATTAAGTACTGAAACTGGGGAAGGCCAATTTTAATATCATCAGACAGGATCTGGCAAACTAAATCACAGGTAAGTCTACATATCGAAAGTGGGAATCTTTTAAAAATAATATGTTGAGAATTCAGGGCCAGCATGTTCCTCCAAGAGGGAAGGCAAGGGGAGCGAGTCTAGGGAACCCTGAATGTCATGGAATATTGAGAATACGATAAAGAAAAACAAGGAAGTATTTATTAGGTACAGCACAATAAAAAAAAAGGGAGGCTCTTCAAAAAGTATAGTTTGTTGGGTCGTGTTTAAAGAACTTAGGAAAGCCAAGAGGGGCCAGAAAATATCTTTGGCAGGTAGGATTATGGAAAGCCCCAAGGCATTTTATAGACATAACAGGAAGAGGATTACCAGGGAAGAGAGACCAATGGGGTATCTGTCCGTGGAGCCAAAGGACATGGGTGAGGTCTTAAATGTACACTTCTCATCTGTATTCACAAAGGAGAAAGACATTGTAGCTGGGGATTTCAATTGGGATGGGTGAAGTTCTAGACAATGTTAAGATTAATGAGGAGGAGGTGGTTTTAGATATTTAGGTGGGCATATTGGTACATAAATCCCCAGGGCCTGATGAGATGCATCGGGAGACAAGAAAGGAGACTTCTGGGGCCTCAGCAGAGATATCTAATACTTTGCTGCCACAGGACAAGTGCCAGATGACTGGAGGTTAACTAGTGTGGTTCCTTTGTTCAAGAAGAGCAGCAGGATAGTTAGCAGGACCAGTTCGTCTGACATCTGTGGTAGGGAAATTATTGGAAAAAATTGTGAAGGTGAGGATTAATCAACACTTGGAAAGAGAGGGATTGATCAGGAATTATTAGTATGGATTTTTTTTTCTTCAAAAACAGGGCAATCCTGTCTGACCAATTTAGCTGGGTTTTTTGGAAAAGGGACTTAACGTATTGATGAAGAAAATGCAGTTGATGTCGTTTACATGGACTTCAGTATGGCCTTTGACAGTGTCCCACACAGAAGGCTAGTCCAAAAGCAAGAGCACGTGGGATTCAAGGCAACTTGGCAAACTGGATCCAAAACGGGCTTACAAATAGGAGGCAAAATGTGAAAATGGAGGAATGTTTTTGAGATCAAAAGCCAGTGACTACTGGAGTGCCACAGGGATCAGTGCTGGAACCCTTGCTGTTTATTACGTACAATGTTTTGGATGCGAATGTAGAAAGTATTATTAGCAAGTTTGTAGACAACACAAAATTTCATGGTGTTGTTGATAGTGAAGATGATGGTCTCAGGGTACAGTCTGATAAACTGGGCAGAGCAATGACAAATGGAATTGAATCCTGATAAGTGAGGTGATGCATTTTGGGAGGTCTAATAATGAATGGGTACACACAATGAATGGTATGTCCCTGGACAGTCCCTTGGTGTACAAGCCTGTGGATCACAAAGTGTCAGCAAAGGTACTCAGTATGGTAAAGGCAGCGCATGAAATACTAGCCATCATTAGATGGATTACAGAATATAGGAGCAAGGAAGTCCTGTTTAGGCCACAGATGGAATACTATGTGCAGTTCTGGTCACCACACTAACGGAAGGACGTGATTACACTGGAGAGGGTGCAGAGGAGATTTGTAAGTCTCAGATATGAGAAGACACTGGATAGACTAGGTTTGGGTTCCCTGGAGCAAATATCAGGCTGATGGGGGAACTGATTAAACTACACAAAATTATGACAGGCTTAGATAGGGTAGATCGTGAGAATCTTTTCCCATGTCAGATGTTTCTAAAACCAGAAGGCACAAGCTTAAGATGAGGAGCAAGTGGTTTAAAGGAGATCGGAGAAAACCTTTCACGCAGAAGGTAGTAGAAATATGCAACCCACTGCCTGAGAGGGTGGAGGATGTAGGAACTTTGGTAATATTTAAGTAGCATCTGAAGGAGCACTTAAAACACCATGGCATAGTTGGCTATGGACCAAGTGCAAGTAAGTGGGATTAGTATAATTTGGTGTTTGTTGGTAAGCATAGACATGATGTGTTGAAGAGCTTGTTTCAACGATGTATGACTTGGACTCTATTGTTCGATAAAAATAATAAGCACATTCAAATGCAGAATGATGCCTCATTAGCAAAGCTTTGGAGAAACAATATATCAGAACTTCCAATTCCTGCATTAGTACGGAAATGCAGGCCGTACGTTAACATTTGGCACGAGCATCAAATCAGAAGCGACTAGATTTTATTTTCATCAGTTGTTCAATGATTAAATACTTAATTTTCATTTCACTACCTTAAAGATTCTTGGGTAAACTGAATTAAACTTTACCTATTGTGAGAGGAACTGTCCAGGCTGTGTCATTAAATGCTGAAGCTTCTCTTCCTTTGCCCGTCTACAATGACAAAGCTGTAGAAACAAAGAAAGTTTTAGGGCACAAGTGATAATTTAGGTATACCTTCCAAAAATGTCCACACTCATTGTACATTCTAATGCAACGATGTCTGAAATTAAGTTACTATCCAACACACAGAGAATACTGAAGTTAGTACTAATTTGAAGCAGTGTCCTATTAATCTGTGCCATTTTCAAACAATTTTTAATATTCCTACAACTATGTATTTAATTTAGAAGCCATGGGGACACATCAATGCCCTCTCCATTTGACCCATTACCTATTTCGCGTATCCGAATCCCATCGAAACCTCTGACCATCTAATTTCTTCTCCTGTTTCATTGTTAGCTCCTGAGCTGAGCTTCATAAAATGTTGCCGAGTTTCCCTCTTTCAAAGCCATTGAGTTACACCACTTCCAAAAGCAGCTCAACCAATATTAAAAGGAAAATGCAAGAACCTTCATATTCAATTTATAACATGGTCATGTCCCTCCTACCCTCCAACTGCTTCCAGCTCTACAACTTTTGGAAACATTTTGCATTCCTCCAATTCTGGGTCATTCTTCACCCCACCATTGGCACCTACATCTTCAGAGATCCAGGGTTCTAAACTCCAGAACTCTATCCTTAACTGTCTGCCTTACATTCTTAAAACATTTTAAAACCCTTTGATCCGTTCATCACCTATCCCAATACTTCCATTTGGCATTGGATAATGCTCCCATGGAGTTCCTTGGTACTTTTTGGTACCAGATGCTGGAGCATAAAAGCCGTCAGGTGCTGAATTCACTTGAAGGTAGACACATTCTAACATCACCAGATGCAATTCCAAAATAATATTAAGAAACAGTGTGAAGAAAGCTTTTGGTAATGCTTTTGCACAGTTAAAACAATAATTTAACAATTTTAGTTGTGAAGAAACAAATTACTTTACATGAAGAATTACCTAAGAAAAATACAATGTTAAATGATTAATTTTTAAATATTAAATCAGGTTCTCCAACAAGAGATAATCCAATCAACGTTCATTTGCAATATCAGTACTGAATTCTCCACTATCAAACATACCATCAACTGGAAACTGAATTGAACCAGTTGCATTAACACTACAGCTATAAAGTGCACATCAAGGACTAGAAATTTTGCAGCAAGTAACTCACTTCCTGTCTCACCAAAGCCTCTATTCCCCATCAGTGGTAACTGACATAACGATATAAATGACAACCAAAAAAAATTTCTTCAGTACTTGTTTCTTTAAAATAGGAGTGTGTTCAAAGTATTCATACCAAAAGTAAATACATTTCATTCCAAAGAGTCTGATCACTATGGCATCACAAAGTTGATACATACTGTTCTCTTTTCCATGAAGCTGCTGAGAAAATCATCAATTTCAACCTTGCCCTCGAGGAATTCATCAGCGATCACATCAGATTCTTCTTCCGCTTGATGAGCTGCTACTTTCAATCTGGCTTGCAGGGCACTTAAACTGCAGCTCTAAAAATCCAAGAGTTCAGTTATTAAAACTTCACACATACTGAAAGATGAGATAAAAGGTACTGCAAAGGGTTTAGGCCCGAAACGTCAAGTTTTCCTGCTCCTATGATGCTGCTTGACCTGCTGTGTTCATCCAGCCCCATGCTTGTTATCTCACATACTGAAAGATTACAGGTTGTACCTAGTTTAGTTTAATAACATCTAATTCACGTTTTGAGTTTGCAAATTCTAGGTGACTGCTGCAATTACACTACTCTTTCCTCCAGAGGAGGGGAATTCTACAGTTCAATACGGAGAGCATTCAGCATACTAAGCACACATCCACTGATTTTTGTAATATGGCAGATATCGTGTTGTCCGGACATTCAATTGGGCAGAGGTGGAACATGTCATTAACATACTTAAAACAGGTTCCATGCTGCAATTGAGAGCCTGAATAAAAACTAACTGCAGCTAAGTGGGTCTCCCACAGGTTGGGAATCCCAGTAGTTAAAGGCAGGCAAAAGCTACTGACTCCACAAATGAGCAGTCTTGAAGATGGGTGCTGCATCCATTCCACAGGGAATCCTTGGCCCCTGCCTTTCAACCATAATTACCCACCTCACTCCATCCCTAAACTTTTCTGATCTTCCGCCTTATCCCTGGTCCTGATCACACCCCCTTCTATCGCCAGGGATCATCTGAAAACAAAAGGTCCCAGTTTGTAGCCTCCGACCTTTTTCAGTTTGGCCACTAGCTAAGCTTTCAATTTAGCCTCTAGCTGGGTGGAAATGTTACAAAGAAATTGTTCTGCGTTACATTCTATAGGAAATCCATGTTCCCAGTCTTTCTTTATACTTTTGACAATTTACAGCCTTCTCAGCTTCTAGAAAATTATCAGGGCCAATGGATCAGGTCATTTTTACGGAGGGACATTGGTTAATGATTCTTTTAGTTAAACCTAAGCTCCTTGATTTCACACGCAATTAGCCATTTTGGATTACTGAAAACAACTCCTCCCTCCATCACCCCCCATCATCCAGTTGTAGTTATCTTATTCAGTTAGCAGTGAAGAGTCCACTTGCCAATAATCAGCTATCTTGTCATCCAGTATAAATATTGGTTTACCTCTTAAATTTGTAATCTCGTGGATTATCTCAATAAATCAAGACAAAATGTTTTGACAAAAAATGTCCTTGGACAGCAATACTATATTTCAGCCAAAGATTATTTGGTTGAAATTTTGAACTGTACAATATTCAGTGAAGCACAAAGATGGACCATGACATGCAGGAGCAGTAGTAGGACATTCAGCTCACACAGTCTACTCTGCCATTCAATGAGATGATGGATGATCCCTTACTAATTAAAAATCTGTCTAACTCAGCCTAGAATATACTTGATACAGCATCTACAACTCACTGTGGTAAAGAATTCTACAGATTCACCATCTGCAGAAGAGAAATTCCTTCTCATCTGTGTTAAACTGTAACCTTCTACTTCTCTTACCAAACTGCATAATATCGCGTCTCCCATCTACAAGACCATGTGTTTTTATCTTATGTAGTCTTCTGCTACTTTACAGAATGCTTTTGAAAATTCAAAGGGATTACATCTTCTGGTTCCCCTTTACCTATCAAGCTTGTGATCTCCACAAAGAATTTTCATAAAATTGTCAGGCGTGATTTCCCCCATCATGAAGCCATGCTGACTCTACTTGATTACATTATGCATTTCTAAATGCTTTATCACAATCTTTATAAAATACCCTGATATTTTATTAAATGACAGATGTCACACAGATAGCACTTACCTCACTCAGTTCATGTTGTCTTTGCAATTTTTTCTCAAAATTACTTTTCAGTTGAGTTAGCTGATCATACTGAAAACAAATCAGTAGTATCACATGCAACGTAATGTTTGAAAATATAAAAATGTAAAAACATAATAGCCATTGTCTTACTTTATCTAACAGCTCTTGTCTTTCTGCTTCCAACTTAGGTTCAAGTTGTAGATTTTTTTCTTCCAAGAAACAAAAATAAGTTTATGATTCCAAACTCATTAATCAAACAAAATCTTATAGAATGACAACCAGAACTAAACATACTTGCTAGCTCCTCGATGTAATTAATCAGATTGTCTTTGTCTGTGCAGATCTGTTTCAATTGTGGCAAACTGATGAAATGCTCCAGTAGCAGAACCTCATTCTCGTTTAAATCTGTCAATTGTGTTGTACTATAAAACAAGTCAATTCATAAATATCAATAATAAAAATAAAAAATGAAATAAGCATAAACTTGCAATGCAGGTACACAAATATTTCTCAACATAACCTGGTAAGTAATCGAGATTAATTTGTGTATTTTCAATGCTAATTTATAACTTGTCAGTTAAATTTGCTATCTCAGATATAGCAAACACCTTGAATATTGGAATAATTAAGAACCAATAGACAGCTACTTAAATTATATAAGTATGAGGATTGGTTTTAAGTTGTTCAGTTAATCTTGTTTCTTAAATTTTCTGAACTATTGAATGCAATCTATTTTTGTTGTTTAAGTAACAACATTTTTATCATGCAACAGCTGCTCACACCATCTCTGGATATACGTTTTATTTCTGGTCCTATTACGACTCATCTTCACCTTGCTCAGCCAGAGTTTCAACCCATCAGACTCTCCTTTTGTTCATTCACCCACTTTTTTTAAAAACAAATTCCTGGAGACCTATTACTTTCCCCAATTTGTTCCAGCTTTAATAAAAACTCATTAATCCAGAATATTAACACTGTTTCTCCCTTCACAGATATTCCATTGCTTGCTGAGTATTTATTTGGTTCATTAGGTTACTTGCATTACACAGGTTCAATATATTACCCACTCACTACTTGTATTTACTTGAGAATACAGATGTGGTTAATAGTATTTTGAATCGGAAACTTCTAGATTAATGATCACAATACTCAAATTACATGGTGTGTGCACATGTACCTTAACCATTCTTTATTTGGTAGCAGTATAATTTTTGATAATCGCATATTTGCCTGTTACCCAGTGGTAGCAATCAGCCAACATACACGTATGACAAATTTAAACACAAACGCACATAAGGTGTTTTAATAAAAATAAGTGCATGTAGCTAAAAAGGAGTGCTGAGATAGCCATAGTTAGCAATTTTAAATTGTTCAAAAACTAGTGTCAGTGACTTTCAAAATACTCCTGTGTCGTGAACTTCTGTCTTACAATCTGAAAGGCAACACCAGTTACTCAAAGGAAAAACTAACATTATTACCAAACATTCATATGCAGGAATAGAGTCAAAACCAAGAGCTGTTTTGGGTGAAGTGGGCTTAGAAGACTGGGACAACCATCCCTGTGCATTCAAATTTAATCCATGCATATGCCACAAAATCACATCAACATTATTTTTAAAATACAGAAAACCAGATCAATTTGAACAATGTTTCAATGCAGAAGTGAAACTCAGAAACAAATTGCTACCTTTAGGAGTGTACAATTATAATGTAACAGGTTTACATAATCAATACTATTATGCATGGAACCTTATAATTCAAAACAGAAAATTTTGAAGTGGGGATGTAAATCTAAGATTTATTACACACCAAGAGATACAGATTATACAGCAATAGAAATAGATATAGATTAATAGAAACACTGTATGTCATAAGTACAATATTCCGATGGACAAGCCCTGCCATACACAGGATCTGCACAGACGAGGAGGAATATGATGGACGCCTAGAGATAATGAAAGACATCCTCATAAGAACAGGATACAATGCTCAACTCATTGATTGCCAGTTCTGACGGGCCACAGCAAAAAACTGCAACAACGTCCTCAGAAGACAGATACAGGATACGACCAATACAGTACCGTTCGTCATCCACTACTTTCCCGGAGCACTATAACTACACTATGTTTCTTGCAGCCTTCAACAAATCATCGATGACGACGAACATCTTGCCAAGGTTATCCCTAAACCCCCACTTCTCGCCTTCAAACAACTGCCAAACCTTAGACTATCGTTCGCAGTACACTACCCGCCTTCAGGACATTAACCACAACATTACACAACCCTGCTACAGCAACGTCTGCAAGACATGACAGATTATCGAAATGGATACTCCCATTACATGTGGGAACACCACCCACTACGTACACAGCAAATACTCATCTGACTTGGCCAATGGTATCTATCTTATACACTACAGACAAGGATACCCCGAGATATGGTATTTTGGCAAGACCATACAGACACTACGACAACAGATTAATGGATGCGGCACAACAAATCAAATGTTCCCTCCCTGTTGGGGAACACGTCAACAGTCAAGGACATTCAGCCTCTGATCTTCCTCCGAGATACACAACAATGCAGAATTACTGAGCAGAAATCGATAGCCAAATTCTGTACTCATGAAGATGGCCTCAACCGTTATGTTGGGTTTGTGTTGCGCTACGTGTAACTCCACCATACTGTTCTGTATCTGTAAAATCTTCCTTACTGTCCTGTTTTGACACTATATACCTTGATACCTTGCTATGGTCTCTCTACCTTAATTAGTTTGCACAGTTTTGGATTACTTGTTATTTGGGTTAGACCCTCTGTATGTGGCTCTTACACTTGTTATTCCTGTTCACTTGGTTTGTCTCTAGCACCACCTTTTTAAAAAATTTTTTGTAATTGTGTCTCTGCCTCATTTAATCAGATTGTAAGTCATCCCCCTTTGCTTGTTATTCAGCTGTTGACACTTTACTCACAAAGGCTGACAGTTTCGATCACCCGTACAAAGTTATTCAGCCTGTTGACACTCCACTGAGACCACTCGTATGATCTTTTGATCTCTCTGCCTATAAATTCTGTGCCTGCGTGTTTCTCTTCACTTCATGTGACAAAGGACCAGCACTCCAAAAGCGTATGATTTCAAATAAGTGTGTGTCTGTGTGGCTTCTGAACAAGTACAATATGTTACAAAGAGAGTGGCACAAATCTGGCGTACTCAAGTGTGCTCTCAAATCCTAGCTTCACATGCTCACAACACTATTTGCCGTTTAGCACTGATGTATCAGTACTGCTTAAATATAATTAAACCACTACTGAATTGGACTACTTTCAAAAAAAGTCAATTCCGGTTAGTACAATAGGTTGTATTATTACATCTTAAAATCTATATATCATACCTGAGTTCATGGAGTTCTGCAAAGTGGTCAGGGAGATCTGGCATCTTGTAACTATGACCATTCAAACCTAACTACAACAGAAAAAAATACATTTACATCCTAATTTTAAGTTGCATGCTTTGAAGATTGTAACAATATTTCTCTACTCTAATACGAGGATATTGGGAACACCACACCCGCAAATATCCCCTCAACACAGCATCCTGATTAGGAACTATATCACTGCTCTTTCAATGGTGCCAGGTCCAAATCCTGGAACACTCCTACAGCACTGCAGGTGTACCAATCATCCTGACAAAGGAAAACTACTAATCGATTTATTTTTATTAAACTTTAAACTTCTGTATAAAATAATTAACACTGACTTCAGTAATGATATAATTTTAGCTTTAACTAGCTGGGTACAGCAAGGATCCATGCTTGGGGAGTAGTTATTTATGATTTACACTCATGACTTAGAAGAATGTAACATAAGCAACAGCACCTTCCATTGCTGGGATCTCTATTAACTAGAAAAAGGGCAGCAGAGTCTTAAGAATCCACTACTTGTAAGCCTACAAGTTCTCCTTTGAATCTTACATGAACCTGACTTGAAACTGTGCCACCTTTCCTTTCCTCTGGCTGAATTCATATCCTGGAACATCCTTTCTAACAATAAGGTTATACCTACCCACCAAGGACAGCAACAATTCACAAGGTGGCTCATCACTGCTTTCTCAAAGGCTGGGATAAACTTGATTTTCTTTGTTCTTGTTTGATTACAAGCTTGACTTATTGCGATTGTTTAAATACAAATTTCTTTTTGCTACAGACTAATTTTGTTGAATTTATGCATTTTTTGGATTGTGTCATGGTACTATTTCTCTGCCCTATATTTGATGATAAGTCTGCATTTAGCGCACATAGAATACAAGAGTCAAAATACTTCTGCACTGACCCCAGACTGTATAAAGCTCACCATGGCTAGAGGAACCAATTGTTCATCACAAAGGTCTTCTGGTTTACCAACAACTGATTTGCTCCCAGGCAGCTAAACTGCCTTCAGACCTCCAAAAAGGAAGCTGCGGTCTTTATCTCCCGCAGCAAAAACACCTAACACCTGAAGAAAGCCAGTTTCTTTTCTCCTCTCCAGCTGCTGCTAGTTGTGTTCATGAATAAGTCAGACGCTTTATAAGTTGTGAACCAGTCACTCTGTGCCTGCTGCAAGTAAATTTAAGTACCTGGAGGGGAGAGCGCGCGCGCACGCGAGACAGAGAAGCAACTCCTGGCATGTCAGAAGTATCACCTCAGCAAATCCTGTGGACAGGCACAAGTGAACTGTGTTCCGAACTGTGTAAGGGGATAAGAGTTTAAACTTAGAATTATATGGTGACATTCCATATTTGCTCACCTGCGACTAGAACCTAATTTGTAATAAATAGCAACCCTTGTTAAACGCATGCTTTGTCAATCTGCACCTGAAAAGAAGTAATTTGGGGAATTCTACATACTTAAATAAAATCTTTTGTGACAACTTTGGAAGCAGTGAGGTTTGATTTCCAGTGTGCTACACCAGTGAGATTTACCATTTGATTATGGACATCCGCCTGTCACATTTGGTCTAGCTTTTACAAAACACATTTTCAAATTTAGCAGGATAAGATTAATGTTTGAAATTGGACAAGCTATGTCTGTGGTGAAGTGGGAAGAAGTACATAAAAATAGTTTTCTACTGCACTTCAAAGTAAAAAGCATTGCAAAAGCAGAAGATAATGTTTGATGTTCTAAATACCGAAATCCAGTTTAAATTTACCTGTTCTGAGGAGTCAGCTGTGGGAATTGGTAAAGGCAAATCTGTAATCAATCCGTAAGCAGGAGCAGCAGGTCTAGAGCTACTAAAGCCTGGGCCTGTAACTGAATCCGGAAGACAAGGAACAGTAGACTCCTGAGTAGGATATGGTGCAATAAATGGATATCCCTGAGGAGAGTACGGAGCCATAGCAGCAGGACCACTAAAACGACTGAAACATTTGTAAAGATTAGAAAATTAGAAAAATATCAAATGATGTCTTAAATTTCATAATTATTTACAGTTGTGATTAAATACTGAAATACCATAGAAAGTTGGACTGTCTGCCATTTGTAGCTTGCAATAATCCAAAAGGCTGGCAATATTTAAAAACAAAAAAAATGTTTGGAAAAGTACTCAAATTTCATGTATGAAACTGGAAAAAACATGAAGCTTTGGTGTGCCAAACAGGGACTTCAAGAAACATAAAGGAACAGGTGGCTTACTGTAATAAACATCTCTCACTCTCCCATCACATCTGGGTAGAGTAACCAGGAGAGAATTAAGACAATTTCTTTTAGCAAAGGCAGTGTAAAAATAATAATGGATTTTAACCTTCAAATGGACAGGACAGAGCAAACTGGTAGAAAAAGAAGTGGAAGAGTTGGTGGAATGCATTGAGAAAGTTTTATGAAACAATACATCATGAAGCAAACAAGGAAGCGGCTATTTTAGATTTTAACTGATAATGAGAGATTAATTAGTAATCCCATGGCAAACAATTTTCTGGAGAACACTGATCATTATAATGATCTTGTTAGAGAGGCACAAGTACAATACTGTTTCATATTCAATGCAATTAAAGCCAACTACATTGGCATGAACGGGTGTGTTGGCTAGCATAGACTGGTAAATTAGATTTTTAAAAAATCAACAGTGGCCACGCAATGAAAATATTTAAAGAGCTAATTCATAAACCTCAAAAGTACAAAGATGAGGAAAAACAATTTCTCCTCCAAAGGAACATTAAAGGAATGCAAGTCAAGAGTTATGGGATGCAAACAGGAAAACATTGCTGAGACCACAACAAGATCAACTTTGCTACTGAATGGTGCAGCAGGTGGCCTATCTTTCACTCCAAAATACCATGTTCTGTTAAAGGATAAACTCCATAGAAAAGGTAATCCATCCATTGCTACTTCATGAGGTTAACAATAACATAGATAGAAGAATAGGTCCACAACGTTGCCAAGAAAAGTATTAAGTCTGAGAATTGAGAGTGTTTTAGAAATCAGCAAAGAATGACCAAAGGTTAGAGAGAAGTTGAGAACAACGCAGATGGAGTTTAATCTGGATAAATGTGAGGTCCTATAATTTGGCACAGCATAGTTCATAGCTCCTTGAAAGTGGAGTCAGGTAGACAGGATAGCGAAGAAGGCATTTGGTATGGGTGTCTTTATTGGTCAGTGCACTGATTATCGGAGTTGGGGCATCATGTTGCAGCTGTACAAGCCATTGGTTACGCCTCTTTTGGAATACTGAATTCTATTCTGGTCTCCCTGCTATAGGGAGGATGTTGTGAAACCTGAGAGGGCTCAGAAAAGATTTACAAGGATGTTACCAGGGTTGGAGGGTTCAAACTATAGGAAGTGGCTGAATAGATTGGGGCTATTTTCCCTGCAGAGTCAGAGGCTGAGAGGTGGCCTTATAGAAGTTTATAAAATCATGAGGGGCATAGGTAGGGTGAATAGTCAAAGTCTTTCCCTAAGATAGGGGAGTCCGCAACTACAGGTCATAGGTTTAAGGTAAGAGGGGAAGATATAAAAGGGACATAAGAGGCAATGCTTTCATGCAGAGGATGGTGTGTGTATGGAATGAACTACCAGAGGAAGCGGTGGAGATTGTTATAAATACAACATTTAAAAGGCAGCTGAATCAGTATATGAATAGGCAGGACTTACGAGGGATGTGGGCCAAATGCTGGCAAATGGGATTGGATTAATTTAAGATATCTGGTCATCATGGACAAGTTGAACCGAAGGGTCCATTTCCATGCTGTATATCTCTATGAGACTAAAAACTAACATGAGCTATGAAAACAAGTTGTAAAGAGCTTCCACAAGTATAGATAAAGCAATAGAGGAGCTAAAGTAATGGTGGGCATCCTAGTAGCTGAGAAGGAAAATTTTAACGGCAGGTATTAAACAGATATTGCGTGTCCATCTTCACAGCAGAAGGCTCAAAAACCACGCCAGAAACAAAATCCAACAAATCTCCTGGACTTTATAGCCTTCAACCTTGAGTTCTCAAAAAGGCATTTGAAAAAATAGGGGATTCACGAACTATAATCACCTGAGAACCTGGAATGATCTGTGTTTTGGAAAGTAGCAAATCTAACAGAAATATTCAACATAGGAAGAAGGGAGAGAGAAAAAACAGGGAGCTACAGACCAACTAGTCTCACATTAGTTGCCAAAAAATACTGAAATTCTTTACTATGGAATTGGTAACTGGGCATTTTAAAATATATAGTACTGCAATGACACAGCATCAACATGGATAAGGAGTGGATTACATTTGACTAATCAGTGTTTTTGATGCAACTATTAGGGTAGGTAAAGTGGCACCAATGGACATAGCAGCATATAAGATAAAAATTCATGAGGTTGGAATAATTTAATAGCCCAGGTGGAGGATAAACTAATGGACAGAAACCTGAGTAGGAACATAAAAGCAAGTAGAGTAGATATTGGAAGTCTGAAACAAAAATGGAACATGAAGAAAATATTTGGGGCAGTCAAAATCTGAAGAAAAGCAAAGCGTAGTTAATGTGACATCACAACTGTGAAAAATTAGAAACATAGGTGAAATGGCAGTGGTGGGCGGGCCAAAGAGGAAAATGAACTAAGGAAAGTTCTACGACAAGATATAATATAGAAGAGAGAGTGAAAAAAATTGTATACAGCCAAACTAACTTGTAATGGGAAAAGTAAAGAAAGTGGTGCATCTGGAGATGCTGTGAAGGGCAGAATAATGAACAGCTGCCATCTGCTGACAGACTGTTACCCCTGGCTCAAGTGTCCAGGACAAGGAAACATAGCTTCAGTTAAGGGACAGTCACTTCAAATTGAGACAAGCTGAAATTTCTTCAATCAGATGTGAATCGAATGGCAGAATAGGTTTGAACAGCTCATGGCCTACTCCTATCTTTATGTTCTGTTCTTATCAGTAAAATACAATCCTCAACACTGCAACCCCACCCTCCTCTACTCTCACCCAATACCAAAAGCACTTTGAAAAGACTAATTAATATTCTGTTCCGAAAGGACTTGTAGTGAAGAGTAACCATAACATTTTGGAATTTCCCGCTAAGTTTGAAAATGATATTGTTCAACCTGAAAGTGTCTCAGATTAAAATTAAAGTATGAGGGGTAAATTGGCTGTATCGGATTGACAAGTTACAGGTCTGGTGGTAGTTAGCGATGGCAAGTAATTAAAGAATTAACACATGGCTTACAATGAATATACATTCCTTTAAAGGAACAAAAGCCAAACAAGCAAAGCACACCAACTGAGGGACCTTTAGAACTCAGCATAGGAAGACAAAGAAACTGGAAGAGAATAGAAGATGAAACTAAACAACATAAAACATGAGCAAAGACAGTAATGCTTCTATAGATATATAAAAAGCAAATAACTAGCAAAGACAAATGGGAGTCCATTCTAAATGATTATTTTGTGTCCACCTTCATGAAGGAAGGCACAAGAAATATCCTAGCAATCAAAGAGCTAAGGGATCCATGAGAATGAACAACTGTAGAAAATTAATAACTAAATAACAAAACAAACTTAACGGTACTGAAAGTCAACAAATCCCAGAGTATTTAGAAAGGTGGCTATGGAGATAGTGGATGGATCAGTGATAATATTTTAAAATTCTATAAATTCTGGAACGGTACCAAAGATCAAAAGGTTACAAATAAACACTCACATTTTAAGAGAGGAGGGAAAAGAAAACAGGAAATTACAGACCAATTAGTTTGATATCAATAGTACAGAAAATACTAGAATCCATTTTAAAGGATGGAATATCTGGACACTTCAAAAATGATTTGAATGGGCAGAGTCAGCATGGATTAATGAAAGGGATACGAGGGAGTACTGCCGTTCCCAGTAGATACCAATGATCTGGGTGTGGGAACCGAATGTAACATGTCCAAGTTTGCAGATGCCGCAAAATTGGGTAGGAACAACACAGAGCCGCTTCAAGGGATTTGGACAGAATGAATGGGTGGGCAAGAACCAGGCATAGAATCATAGAATCCCAGAATCCCTACAGCTTGGAATAAAAATGTAGACAAGCGTGAGGTTACACTTTCATAGAAGGAATGGAGGTACAAAGTATCTTTTAAATGAAGAGATTGGTAAGTGTTGATGTTCTAAGGGACATGCATGTTCTTAGCCATACAGCGTGTTAAAGCTAACATGCAGATGTAGGATTAGGAAGCTAATTGGCCTTTATCACAACAGGATTAGAGTATAGCAGTAAAGACATCTTGTTCAAATTGTACAGAAATTTGATGAGAATGCACTTGGGAGTACTGTGAACAGTTTTGGTCTCCTTATCTAAGAAAGGACGTATTGCCATGGAGACTGTAGTGAAGCTTTAACAATGGATGGCAGGATTGTTTTACAAGAAGGAATTGAGAAGTCTAAACTTGTAATCTCTAGAGATTAGAGTGTGGAGCTGGAGGAGCACAGCAGGCCAGGCAGCATCAGAGGGGCAGGAAAATTGACGTTTTGGGTCAGGGCCCTCCTTTAACTCTCTGGAGACTTTAGAAGAATTGTGAGACCTCAGAAACTTACAAAATTCTTAAAAAAAAAGATTTTCCACCTGTCTGTGAAGTGGGAGTGACTCTAGATGGAAGGGACAGTTTCCAAATAAGGGCAAGCCTTCTGGAACTGAGACAAGGAGGATTTTTCTTCATGCAGAGGATAGTGAATCTTTGGAATTTTCCACCCAGTACAGCTATAGGAGCTCAGTCATTGAGAATGTTGAATACAGACTCAGATTTCTAGATCCTAATAACAGTACAGGAGATGGAGATTGTGCAGTACAGTTGCACTGATGACCAACTATGACCTCAAAAGATGGAGCAGATAGAGAAGCTTAATGGCCCACATTTCTATTGCACTACAGCTTTATCCTAGATTATCCTGTGTTTGAAACCATAGCCTTCTAACTCAAATGCTAGCTTGTTGCTAACGAGCTGAGCTGAAGCGTACATAATAATCATACATACTACGGCAAAGATGCTGAGCTTGAAACCAAGACTGGAGGGCTCTTCCAAAATTCTTCAAGTATCGTCTGAATGATTTTTCCAAGGTCTGAATGCATTGCGAACTTCAATACAAGTAAAAAAAAAAGAGATTTTAAATCATTTTAAATAATTAGGAAATAAACTGAACAATTTTAAATATGTACCAATGTATTTTAAATAATAACTACAAATGATTCACAAGCAATAGATAAACATGCTGATCTACAAGTTAGCCAACTGCAAAAAGAAGAGGCCTAGTCTAGATTGATTTGCTCAAAATAACAGGTCAAACAACTGACCAGCATTGATTGATTTTTAATGGTTTGGATGACGTACAGATTAAACATATCTTGAGAATCAGTAAAAGTGCTATATTAAAAGTAGGGTATCCATGGATAGATGAACCATCTTATCTGTACAAAAATCCAGGTGATTGCTGGAAGATATTTATTACTTCCTGCTCCAAACTTGCTTGCTTCTCACTTGAAGATTTTTCATTGTATTGCTTGCAATTTGGCTATACAGCAAGAATTTACTTACATTATAATGATCCTGTGTTGATTTTTTATGCACTTAAATTGAGAATTTTGTAATTCTTTGCATTTTGCTTTAATCATTTTTTATTTAATTTTTTTCAATTTTACTTTTAATGAATGGCTTTGTAAGGCCCAAGCACTAATCTAACTCACCCCTCCACACCCACACTACCTCCAACCATGCGCAATCAATATAGCACTCTTTTAGAAGGTTGCCTCCTGGAATCTTTGTATCTCCTCATAGAAAGTAAGGCTCCGTTACGAGTTACTAAATTACAATGTTATTTTCAACTTCTTCAGTAATTTTCCTTGTTATATAATGCCTTTCTCTTGAATGGTAAAAGCCCCTATTGTTAAGGGCAATCTTGGAATGCTGCGAGCAACACAATGTTGATGCCTATTTAAAGAGTGATTTACTAGACACAAGTCTTCTGAACTTAAAGATAAAAATGATGAAAAACAACAATTATAGACTTCACCAAATAATTTGAGTTTAAAAAAATGAAATTATCTACATACGTTTGTAATTAGTGGGCTTTTCACGTATGTTGCAGAATGTAGGTCTACTAGATGGTGCCTCACTGGAGGGAAAACAGTGATCACAGGTTTCTCTTGTGGAAACTGCGGAGGAAGAAAGCTAGAATTGGAGAAGGAATATTTGTAAGTAAATTTGTATTAATTTCTTCTCGATTTTATTGTAGCTTAGACAAACAGACGGACTAATTTTTGTATGTTACACAGTGTCAACTTAAAAACAAATACAGTGCATGTATGTGTAAATGTAGATACTAACTTCTATTAGCATTCTTCATACATTTTAGGTAATGGTGACCAATTATGTATTTATTGCCTTCCTGACATCCTGGAGTCATTTCTTCTTTCAGATGGCAGGCCTGGTTGAGTTAAACTGATTTTTTAAACAAGCAGAGTGTCAAAATCCACAACTACCTTTTGGAATTTATTAAATGTTCCAACGGCTTCTCACATTTTAAAAATGGACTACTTTAAAGGATTGACAAAGCTACAACTATGGTTAAAAACTAAAAACTTGGAAAATATAAGATTGTCTTATACCAATGGAGTAAAGACAGAGCAATGCTTTGAGCAGGATTCTTCACAACTGGAAAAAGGTGAGCAACATTATTTTTATTTGATCTTTTTGCCTGATTAAAATTGTCCAAGTCTAAATTGATTGTAAAACCCTTATCTTGAAAACATTCCAATATCTTTTATTATAATAATATTTAATTTATTACAGCACAAGAGCACTTATTGTTACAAAGTTCTCTTCCATCCTGCTTCAAAAAACAATGGGTCTCTTCTATTCTGCTTAATTCCATTTTTAGTTCTTTTCCTTCTATTTGAGAGTTGTAGAAATTCACTTTAAAATAAACACTTTTCAGCATTGAAAGATCTACTGTTCTAACTTCAAGGTCTGATTAAGGCTTTTTTTCCCTGTTTTCTCACTTTTTGCAAATCACTGGATCTCTTGCTGTTATTACTATTGACTTTTAAAAAATTCTCTAATGCTTAACACATCAACTGTTTACGAGGGCAGGACTTATACACTTAATGGTAAGGTCCTGGTGAGTGTTGCCAAATAAAGAAACCTTGAATTGCATGTTCATAGTTCCTTGAAAGTGGAGTTTCAGGTAGACAGGGTAGTGAAGGCAGCAGTTGGCACGCTTGCCTTTATTGGTCAGTACACCGAGTGCAAGAGTCGGGAGGTCATGTTGTGGTTGTACAGGACACTAGTTGGGTCTCTTTTGGAATACTGCGTTCAATTTTGGTCTCTCTGCTAAAGGAGAGCTGTTGTGAAACCTGAAAGGGTTCAAAAAAGATTTACAAGGACATGCCAGGGTTGGAGAGTTGAGCTAAAGAGAGAGACTGAATAAGCTGGGCTATTTTCCCTGCAGCGTCAGAGGCTGAGGGGTGACCTTATAGAAGTTTATAAAATCACAAGGAGCACGGATGGGGTGAATAGTCAAGGTCTTTTCCCCAGTGTAGCAGGGAATCCAAAACTAGAGGACACAGGTTTAGAGTGAGCGGGGAAAGATTTAAAAGGGACCTAAGGGGCAACTTTTTCCAGGCAGAGAGTGGTGCATTTATTGAACGAGCTGCCAGAGGAAATAGTGGAAGCTGGTATAATTATAACACTTAAAAAATATCTGGATGGATATATGAATAGGAAGGGTTTAGAGGGACATGGGCCAAATCCTGGCAAATGGGGCTAGATTAATTTAGGATATCTGGTTGGCACGGACGAGTTGGACTGAAGGGTTTGTTTCCATGCTGTACATCCGAGTCAAGGACAGGATGTCCTTCATCTTACAGTTTCTACTGCATTTAAATTTTAAAAAAAAGCAGGATGGAGGGCATTCAACACATGAACTATTTGCTTTAATCCTTGTCCACCTTTAGTGCTGCCTCACTGCGCCAGGCACCTGGGTTCGATTCCACCCTTGGGTGACTGTCTGTGTGGAGTCTGCATATTCTTCCAGTGTCTGCGTGGGTTTCCTCCGGGTACTCCGGTTTCCTCCCACAGTCCAAAGACGTGCAGGCTAGGTGGATTGGCCACGTTAAATTGCATGTAGTGTTCAGGGATGTATAGCTTAGGTGGGTTATAGGGGGAAAGGGTCTGGGTGGGATGCTCCGAGAGTCGATGTGGACTTGTTGGGCCAAAAGGGCCTGTTTCCACACTGTAGGGATTCTATAAAAAAAGAAGTATCTCCTTTCCTTCCCATGCTTTCTTAGTTCTGGAGGACTTCCCCAAAATTTGTCATCTCTCCACTGATTTTGACCGACCCTGTCGCATTTTTGATTTTGTTTTTGTTTTTGTTTCAGAGTTGCAGCTTGCTAATCAAAGAAAAAGTCAATTTGATCAAATAACATCAATACCTAAACTCAACCTTTCCTCAGTTGGCATCTTAGACCACTATTGTCAGAGCTTCCAACCCAATCAGCATGTTATGTTTCATCAAGTAAAAAGCTTGAAGTATTTAAAACCCTCAAAAAGACACTTCAAGAAACAGGCTGCTAACACGGAAAGTTATAGCTATTAAAATCTAGTGAAAGGAGATTGAAAAATAATGTACTTTACGCAAGATGAATATCTCAAATGCGTACTTTAAATACTTACATGTTTAAATTGATTGTTTTATTGTTTACTGTAAATGGCAGCCTGTATTCCACATCCTTCTGTATTTCCACTATACTGTTCAGAAATAAATAAAATTGAAATTAAGAATAAGATTAAAACAAACAATTAGACTTGCCAGCTTGAAAATTAGGCCAAAAGCAATAACAAACTGCTAATTAAAATATTTTGGACAGAAATCCTGTATGCAAACAGTTGCCTGTTACCATGTGCTTGCTGACTTTTCAGCTTTTGGTCTCGTGAAGTACGCAATTGAAATCTCACTCTTGACTCTATTATATACGCAGGCGCACAAATTATGTTCATTTGGGCAACTAATATAACATGTTTATTCAGTAAATAAGTTTAGTTGTCCACTATAGCAAAGGGAAAAAGCAGTTTGCTGATTAAGTCTTTGCTGTTTAGCTTATACTAGTTAAGTCATATTATAATGTTTAAAGCTGTTGTGAAACAATTTCCACCTGCCACCACCCTGTCAGTAGCTATGTCATTCCCGGAACCCTTTTTAATAACAGTTTGCAGCGGATTGCCACAACTTTACATCTTTCTATTGTGATCATGCTGTGGCTTTAAAGAGGTTATTTTGTTCTGCTTTTTTTTTTTTTTTTTTTTTACAAGAGATGTTTTAAGACAGAGGCACTGAGCTGTCCAGGTGGAAAGCCAGTAAATGGCTTGAGGGGCCTAGGGGTCTTTTTTTAAAGATGTTGGAACAAGTAGCTTGGATGGGTGTGGCCAGCTCTCTCAGACCAGGACTTACAATTTTTAAGCTTTTAGATTCAGCAGAAGCTGCTGCAGTCTTGACGAAGTAAAGCATTTTCTTCCCCTCTCTCAGGTACAGCTAGTAGCAGGGGTTTCTCTTCTGACTGCGGGCATTGCAATCAGAGAAAATCTGTTTTCTGATTTGCCTTTTTGCCAAGGGGCATGTTTGTAGGATTTTATTATATTGAAAAGGTTAATTAGTAATAGTTACCGTATCGATTATTCTGTTGAATTTTCCAATAGTTAAGTTATTCTCGGTTCTCTTTCTTTTGTTGTATTTTAAGTATAGTGAGGTTGTTGACTTGAGCTGGCTTGTTCTTGTTCAGACATTTCATCACCATGCTAGGTGACATCATTAGTGGAGCCTCCGATGAAGAACATTATTCTACTCCGCCTGGAATTTATACTGTTTGTTCTATTATGGTGAGTAGTGTCATTTCTGGTTTTGATCTGTATGGGTTTGTATATGGTTCACATCTTTGTGGTTATAGTTCAGTCTGCATAATAGGACAGCTTTCTCAGTTTCTGAGTTGTCTGCTGGATAGGTTTCTTATCCACGTGTCAGGATTGTTATTATCCTTGACCGTAACGGACCAGACAGTACAAATTCCAAGCGGAGTAGAATAACACTGCTTCATCGGAGGCTGCACTGATGATGTGACCTAGCATGGTGACGAAACATCTGAATGAGAACAAGCCAGCTCGGTGAGCAAGTCAACAGCCTCACCCACAACCTGAGCTACAGATCTTTGCCAAAACTTTAATTATAGTGTTTTAATTTAATTATGTTTTGCTTAACGTAGAGTAGTTTGACAAGTCAAATTGCATCTGGAACATACCACTTTACGTTTGTCTTTAAAATAAGAAAAAGTTAGGCTATCATCTTAAAATATTTTGAGGTGGTCTGGTCTGGTCCGGTCCATAACATTATGTAATAATTTTCTCTAACCTCCCCTGTAATTCAATGCAACATTTTGTACTCCTAACACTTAATAAAAAGAAAAATCACTAGTGATACTCAGGTAAACACAATCATAACTTGAGATCTTTCCAGAAATTAGTACTTAATCCCAAAGGAGAAATCTGTAACTTCATAAGCTTCAGTTCATAACCACCTCCTGATTTCCAGCATCACCCTATTGAATTCAAGCTACACTTCTGCCATTGATTTCGTATTCTTCCAATAATGGGCACCAAAACAGAGAGCAATGCTCCAAGTGTAATCTCGTCTAACTCTAATGTTGTTTTTCACTTTTGTTCTGTGACGCAAGATAAAAAGTCAAAAGATTCAATTTGTCTCATATTTAAATTCATTTGTCTCCTATCTTTAATAACGGTATGTTATATATAATAGGAAAGTTTTAGCAAAGATTTTTAGCTCGGGTTGTGGGCGAGGTTGTTGACTTGCTCACCAAGATGGCTTGTTTCATCACTGATTTTTATATTCTGGAGGGTATTGTGGAATTCTTGGGTTGAGTGGATGGAATGGGGTGATCCAGCGACTGGCTGTTTCAGTCTCTGTTGTAGTCCCTGGCCAGTTTGTTGAAGGTGTGCCCGGTAGGGAGACAATGGGTCTGAGGGCAATGTCTGGTTTGTGTAATTTAGGAAGTGAGGGGTGATGTGTTCATGCCTTCTGGTTTCACTCTCACGTAGTCCGCCTTGGTTATCTGTCCTGCATCCTTTAGACTCTTCAGTGTCCGGCTGATCCTATTACCTAGCTGCTGTGTTGGGTCTATTGCTGCCTGTTAGTAAGTGTTTGTATCTGCGAACAATATCTGTGCTTTCTTAATATAGCCCGGTTTATTCATTGGATGTCATTAGCTCTTTGTCCGCCGGTAGGATTATAATGTTCTTGTCTTTGAGTTTTTCTAGTGCCTTTCTCTCTGATGTATTCAGTTTGTCCTATTAGTTCCTTCGGTTTAGTGTGGGGATTATAGTTTGTTGGATGACTTGTTATGTTTCGTCCGTGAGTCTGTTGTCTTTTAATGCAGTTTCCAAGGCGGCCATGAAGTCTGTTATGTTCGCATCTTTAGTTATAATTCAGTACGTGTAATAGGACAGCATTCTCAGTTTCTGTGAATTGTCTGCTGGATAGATTTCTTATCCATGTGCCCATTCAGTTATTGTCCTTGTCTTTGTGGTGGATCCGTTTGGTACGTTTCTCTTGTAGCTTGCGTGTCTTCTTGGTTTTGGTCTTGTGTTGATTGATGGTGACAGCCTGTTCTAGGGTTGTAGTCCACTGCTGGTCCGTAGTGTTTAAGAATTACGCCAAAAATCACAGTACCTACGAACACCACCACACCCCACCCACTCACTTCTATGGACTTCCTAAAGTACACAAACCAGATATCCTCCTTAGACCCATTGTCTCCATACCAGGGACACCTTCACATAAACTGGCCAAGGACCTACAACAGAGACTGCCACACCTAGCCAACGAATCATGCCATTCCATGCCCTAAATCCAAGAATTCCTCGATACCCTTCTCAAGAACATAAAAATCAACAACGACGAGATTATGGTATCCTTTGACATCACAGCACTATTCACATCAATCAACATCCCATTATCCAAAAAAACCGTTGGCCACATTATTAGAGGAAGCAGGAACGCAGACCAGCAGCTCCATCAGCAATGACAACATACTCAGACTATTAGACTTGTGCCTCACCACGCACTTCGTCTTTAATGGTCAAGTATACACCAGATCAATGGCACACCCATGGGGTCACCCATCTCAGGACTCTTTGCAGGTGCAGTCACGCAAAAACTAGAACACACCACCCTCCCCTGCATTCAACCTAAACTGTGAATCCGGTACGTAAATGACATTTGTCATTATTCAACGCAACAAACTAAAAGAGACCCACCACCTCATCAACAACGTATTTGCAGAGATTAAATTCACGAGAAGAAGAAAACAACAATCAGCTTCTGTTTCTAGACATCAGAGTTGAACGTATGACCAACAGGGAGTTTCCAAACCTCAGTACACAGGAAAACAACCCACACGGACCAAATCCTCAACTTCCACAGCAACCATCCCAACGTCCACAAACAAAGCTATATTAAGACACTATTTAAACAGGTCACCACTCACTGCAACACTCCAGAACTACGCAGGAAAGAGGAAGAGCACAAATACAAAATCTTCACTATGAACAGATATCCCCGCAACTTCATCCGCAGGTACCTACTAAACTGACAACAGCATGAGGACACAGCACACCCTAACACGCTGCCCTACATCAAGAACATATCAGAACTGACAACGAGACTCCTAAGACCACGAGGAATAATTGTAGCACTCAAGCCCACAACCACTCTATGACAAACACTCAAGGATTAAAAAGCCCATTCCCACAACATGCAGAACCAACGTTAATTTACAAAATACCATGCAATGACTGCCACAAACATTACATCAGACAGGAAGGAAACTAGCCATCAGAGCACATGAACATCACCTAGCAGCAAAACGACACGACAAACTTTCCTTAATATCAGTACGCTCAGACAATGAAGGCCATCAGTTTAATTGGGACAACATAACTACAGTAGCCCAACACAGACACTCACAGGAATTCCTGGAGGCATGCTCCTCAACCCATAAGTCCATCAACAAACAGAATTTGACCCATATACAAACCCACACAGAAAACCGGAAATGACACTACTCACCATAACAGAAAGGACAGTATAAATTCCAAGTGGAGTAGAACAACATTGCTTCATTGGAGGCCTCACTGATGATGTTGACGCATGATAGCATGGTGACGAAACGTCTGAATGAAAACAAGCCAGCTCAGCAAGCAAGTCAACAACCTCATAATGGGAATCTACTGGATTATGAAGGAAAGTAAAATAGGAGAATATTTGGATATGGTGAGATGAAATGGTAGGGGGAAGTTTGAATGGATCTTGTTAAAGTGCTCGTTAGCTGAGATGATAACCCAGTGAAGATTTCCTGTTCTCCTCTTCTTCTGATCCATCTTCTACCTGTTGAAGACTGCTCAATGAAATCTGTTACCTATAAAAGGTCTGTTTAATGAGGACTTCTCTCTGAGCAATCCTTCTGCCCCAAGCGCTTATTGTTATATCATATTTGTAGGGGAAGGTAACTTACATTGTGTTAATCAATTGTTTGAACCCTTTTGGCCACATAGCCCTTTCAATTGCTTTCATGCGATTGTTAGTTTACCATTCTAAGAATACTTATTTATTTTTATAAACACACTAATAATAAGGTGCATTTCACAGCAGATAAATTGTTGATGCAAGTTCAATGGCATGACCTCCACGTTTCTTGTACTTGTTTTGCAAAATTAATTGCTGTAGTACCTGCTAAATTAAATCTCAAGCTCTACAGTAAAGACTTGGAAAATTAACGTTCTAAGGCACCCCAATATTGGGCAATCATCCAAAGACACGGCATTAATTTTCACTTGTACACCAACAGCACCCACGTTCACTTCACGTCCACCTCTCAAATCCTTTACTGCTGCTGAATTACCAGTCTACTGATATAACACCCAGTAATGGTTGAGCAGAAAGTTCCTTCAATTAAAACCAAAGTCATTGTAGTTGGTCCCAAACCAAATCCCCAATACTGACTCCTGCTCCTACCCTATTACTACGATATTCTTAGAATAATCCATGTCTTTGCACCCTCTTATTTGCTGCTGTAACTCAGTAATTCTGTTAACTCACAGCACCAGGGATCCACCTTCAGGCGACTGTGCAGACTCCACACATTCTCCCTATGCCTGCAGGGTTTCCTCTGGGTACTCTGTTTTCTCTCTCAGTCTATAGATGTGCAGGTTAGATGGATTGGCCACGGGAGATGTAGGGTTACAGGGATAGGGCAGAGGACGGGAGTGTCTGGTCGGCATGCTCTTCAGAGGGTCGGTGTAGACCCGATGAGATGAATGGCCTGCTTCCACACTATAAGGATTCTATGATAACTCTGGACTTTTAATACTTTCCTGGCTGGTTTCCAACATTCTACCATCTTAGCAGAGATTTGCAGGACCTCCAGTTAACGACTGTTAGCTCTCAGCAAGTCTCATCCTCTTATTAGCCCCGTGCTCACTGACCTACATCAGTGCAAGTCAAACAACACAGTTTAAATTCCTCATCCTTTTTCAAACCCCTCCAAGACCTTGCTACACCCCCTTTCTAATTATTTCTAAACCACAACCCACAAGTATCTACTCTCCAATTCAGGTCTCTTGTGCACCTTCAATTTGAATTGCTTCACCATTGGTAGGTTTGCCTGGTTGCTCAGGTTCTTAGCTTCGGGATACCCTGCCCTACCTCACTTCCCTCCTTTTAAGACAATCATTAAAACCTGCAACATCAACCAAGCTCTAGATCATCTGACCTAATATCTCCTTATGTTTCTTGTTGTCATACTTTGTCTTATAATACTCCTGTGAAACACCTTGAGTCATTTCAGTATGTTAAGGTGCTACTTAAATCCAAGTTGTTGCACAAGGTAGTCTGGCTAGCACCCTGGACATTTACCTTGTTTGCAGGCCAACTGATAACATTTCTAGTAATATGAACTTTGAATAGTGAATATTCTTTATTGTCACGTACATTCAAAATAAACAGTAGTGAAAAGTGTGCACTGTCGCCCGTACGTAAGCACCATTCACAGAACAAAATAAAGAAAGTTAACATAGAGAGCCCAACTTTCGGTCCACGCTGCTATACCACTGCCAGAGTCCCGCTCCGGGCTTTCCAGCCCATGCTATGCTGCCGAGAGTGCCTTGTTCCTGGATACATCTGACCACACCATGCCACATTTGGGGGCCTACTCTCCGGATTCAGAGCTGGAATCTGCCCGAACCGAATCCACTCTATTGTTTTCTCTAGTAATGTGGTAGTTAGCATATGAACAAGGAACAGAAGTGGGCCACTTGGCCCTGCGAGCCTGTTCTCCCATCATTCAATGAAATTATGGTTGATCTGATTTTAACCTTAACTCTATATTCCTTTGTCTTTCATTCATGTGGCATTCAAGAATCTACCTCTGTCTTGAAAATATTTAAAGACTTTGAATCCACTACCTTTTGATGAAGGGAATTCCAAAGGCTTATAACCCTCAGAGGGAAAAAAAATGCTTCCTCATCCTTGTCTCCAATTTATGACTATCAATTTTAAACAATGACTTGTAACTCTAGCTTCTCCCACAAAAAGAAACATCCTTTCAATATACCCCCTATCCCATCCCCTCAGGATCTTATGTTTTCAATTAAGTAACTTCTAACTGTTCTAAACTCTGCAATGTACAGACCTGTCTCGCCTTTCCTCAGGTCAATCTGCTCATTCGACATATTAGTCTAGTAGACATTCTGTGAACTAATTCCAACAAATGAACATCCTTTCATAACTGCAGTGACCAGTGCTTTACATAGTACTCCAATAGTGATCTCACCAATGCCCTGCATAAGTGAAGCCTAGCCACCATACTCTTGCATTCAATTCCCCTCGCCATAAACCATAACATTCTATTAGCTAACCTGATTACCTGCTGTACTTTGTCTACTAACACTGTCCGATTTAAGCACTAGCACACCCAGATCTCTCTGCATCTCAGAGAGATGCAGCCTCTCACCGCTTAGATAATTTGCTTCTTTTTATTCTTTTTGCCAAAATAGATAGATAACTTCACATCTTCCCATATTCTACTCTGTTAGCCAGGTCTTTGCCCATTCAACCTATCTATTTCACTTTGTTAGCTCCTAATGCTTTCTTCAAAATTCACTTTCCTATCCATCGGTGTTTAAATTTAACTCCTAAACCTTTGGGGTACCAGGGACATTGGCATCTGCAAGCGCTGACAGTATCATCTCTGATATTTAACAAAGTAACTCTTTGGAACATGCCCATACATGACAATATTTATACCCGTCTTAATTCAATGTGACCATGGGCTCCACCCGTCAATCAGCCCTCGTCTTTGCCCCAAGGAGGCAAACAAAATTTTATCCTACAAGTTTGCTTTATGTGGCTAAAGAATAGAATGTCTTACATTATATGTCATATACGTGCGCACATTTCTAACATATAAGATGCTGTGTCAACAGTCTTAGCATAAGCTTATAACCCAAAAAGGAGCTGTTCGATCAAAAATATGATTGCGATTAGGCCCCAAATTCTATATTTACATAAAAATTACACAAACAGTCTTACATAAGCAGAGCTGGCATGCTTCCCTTCACTTGAAGCAGTGCTATGAAAGCTTGTGATTTCAAATAAACCTGTTGGACTGTAACCTGGTGTCGCGTGACTCCTGACATTGTTCCTTTCCATAGCCATTCTATTTTTCTCCTTTCAAGTATACATCCAATTCTCTCAATTATTACTGTTGAACTTGTTTCAATAGGTCTCATGGCTAAGCATTCCAGGTGACAATTTGCTGCATTTAAAACATTTCATTTATCCTGATTCTTTCCCAACTTGCTTAAGTTTGTACCCTCTGGTTGCCATCCTTGTGCAAGTGAAAACAATTTCTCCTCTTTAGTTTATCAAAAACTCAATCTTGAACACCTATTATATTTCCCCTTAATTTTGTTCAATCCAAGGAGAAGAATTCTTCCCTAGCCTCTTTGCATAACCGAACTCCCCTGAATTATTCTGGGGAACTTGCTCTGCGCTCTGCACACTGCCCTTTAAACCATGCTGCAGTGTGATGTTCGGAGTTTGACAATATTCTAGTTAAGGCCTCACCAGTGATTTAAAAGGTTTAGCCTAACTTCATTCATTTATTCTATATTTCTACTTAAAAAGTGCAGGGTCATGTATTTTTTAAAAAAAACATGTAACAACTTGTGCTTCTGCCTAAAGAGAGCTATGTGATCCTCTCTGGCCCGGCAACCACCCAGTAAAATTGTGCTGTTTATTTTCTGTTGCTAAATTAACAATTTAGCATGTTAAAATGCACACTATTTATTCCTTTAACAGATGCTGAAAGAGTGCAAATGTGCCACTACTCCTCGCGAATGAGTTTCAGTGAGGAACAAATAATGACCGTGCATCTTATGATTATGTGCTTTAAATAAAATAACAGCACAGTTCATGGCTGTAAATATTTTTGCAGCTGGTCACAAGATTTTGAGGTCAAGTCAGGCATGTACTTTTATAAGTGAAACTACAGCTTAAAGTCATATTTTACATGACCAGAAAATTAAGTAATATTCAATTCTTTATGTACTGTTCACATGAGCATCATTGAAGTACTTTCGTTTCTGAATAAAGCAGAAGGATGAGGTTCTGCAAAGACTTGAGTATTATTTTAACTTTGGAGTAAGATGGATTTTGGCAACAAAACCCAAAGCCCTCCCGTTTCAAACTGCACAAGCAACTAAGTGAAAGTGAAAGAGGATATCAACATAAAGGGTCACAGTACTGTCTTCAGGGATTATAGCATTTTTGTGTTTTCAAGGAGCTAGATACCATCTGCCAGTGCAGCCCTATAACAAAAAGTGTTAACTCCCAATTATCATGAGCAATGGAGTGCTGCAACATCCATGATCTACTTGCTTTTGTGAAAAAATGCAATATTTGCAAGCACACATAATGCAAATAATTTAATAACCAAAACTTGAAATGCTCATTCTCTAAATTATAAAACCTTTCCTCTCCAATTAACAATAAACTATCATTGACAAACAGGGCAGTCATTTTTATAAACAGCTACTGCAGATAGTACTATTGCTTCTTTATGCTTCCAACACCACTAGTCATCATTTTGTTTTCAACTGCTATAGTCATGCAAATACTATGTTTGTAATAAACTTTCAGATAATTAGAGGAACCTTCATGTTGAAGAGAACCTTTGCCTGCTGAATCCATCTTTAATAATGTTAGAGCTCTTTAAAAACAAGCTAGAAATGACAGATTTTCTGAAAAAAGCACCCTCATTTTACATAGGAACATAGAGGCAGCAGTAGACTATTCAGCTACTTGAGCCTCTCTGCCATTCTATACCATGGCTGATAATCCAGCTACAAAAGTAGATAACCTCATACTTAACCATGTGATATTCCATCTATTGTGTTTTTGCCTATTTATCCAAGGTCTCCAAATCCCCTTTTCCAGCACCCTCAATTACATTTCCATTTTGTCTTGTGTTAATTGCAAACTTTGGAAATAGTACATTTATTCTCCACTTGCAAATCATTGATAAAGATTGTGAACAGCTGGGTCCAGGCGCTGATCTTTATAGGACCCCATAAGTCAGGGTGTGCCAAAGCGACTATGACTCAACTATTCCTATATGATCTTTCAATTCTTGTTCTATGCCAGTATATCACATCAAATGTATTCCAATTTTGTTTACTAACTCCTTTGTGGGACTTTTATCAAAAGACTTCAGAAATTCAAATGCGTCAGATTCATTTCTTCTTATTTACCTACCCTGCTAGTGACAACTTCAAGGTAGAATTGGTTTGTTAAACATGATTTCACCTTCATAAATCCATGTTGGCTCTGGTCAATTATATTATATTGCCCCCAACCATACAAGTATCTCAGAATAACATCCTTTATAACAGATCCTTGTACTTCCCCTGCTACTGACAACTAACATGACTGTAATTTCATTTTCTCCCTCCTTCCTTAAATTGTAGTGCGACATTTGCAACCTCCCATTCTGCAGGCACCCTTCTAGAATCTGACTACCTTTTGAAATTCTGCAATGTACCGAGTGTCTCTAACCATCTCTTTCAACAGGCTGAGATGTAGATCATTAGGGATTTACTTACATGCAGTCCTAGAGATTGTTTCAATTTTCTTTATACCAGTTTTAATTTCTTTCAGTTTCTCATTCTTAATAGTCCCTTGGTTCTTTCATCTATTCCCAAGACAAATTAACAATTTAACTTCTCTTAACTTTCCTTATTTCCCAACATAAGTTCTAAAGTCTCTGCTAATCTTTGCCTGCAAACATACCCTTTGAAGGCTTTTTTTTTTGGTTGGTTTACATTCATATTCATCTCTCTTTTCCTTTTCAGTTTATTGGTACTCCTTCGTAATTTGTTAGGTTACATTGAAGACTACAGCTTCAGATAAAACTACGTAGTTTTCAAAATAATGGAAACGTCCATAGCATTTCGATCACCCCTCCCTAAAGGTGCATTTGCCACGTTCTCATTGCGTAGTATTACATCTAGAATAGTCTGTCCCCTAATTACTTAACATACTAGGCAAAACCACAGGGTAGAATGGAGGAGGATGCAGGTTTCGCTTTTCGTCGTTATGAACTGATAACCATGTATACATTCGTTACATTGCTCACCTCTACCACAAGCAGCGAGACAGACCCAGGCGAAAACTTCAGGAGAGGTGATGGGTGACTGGCCTTCCCACCAACACTTCCAAATGGACATTCTTACTCTTTACTACGACCGGCTCTACAGCCACTCTGTGCACAGCTGTGAGCAACAGTACAAGCGGATTTAAAGACGCCGGTCGTGCCCCTCACTCACGCAGACCCTCCTTACCTGTGATAACAGTGTGGAGCTGGAGGAACACAGCAGGCCAGGCAGCATCAGAGGAGCAAGAAAGCTGACGTTTCGGGTCGGGACCCTTCTTTAGAAGGTTTCTGAAGTGTGTTATCTAAGACTCCAGCATCGGTACTTCTTACAACCCCCTCCTTACCTGTTGTGCGAGCTTTTCACCGATTCTATCTGCCGCTGGCGTTGCTGCTGTAAACTGGTGAGAGGCGGCAGGTGTCCGGAGCCACTGCCGCTACCTTTGGACGACTGGAAAATCCAGTTCATCTTGCCGGCCCAGCTCACCGAGCACACAAACCACTAACGAACCCACAGCGGCAATGAACGGCTCATTCTCTACGTTGCTCACAACTGATAGACCTCAGCCGCTCCACCCGCTGAAGGCCACAAAACCAACGGCGACTGCGCACACGAAACCGGTAACCACCAAGCGTCCCCATACTCTGTGTAGAACGTCATCACAATCCGCGTCAACGTCTCATTATCCTTTCGCCCATCAAAACAAAGTGTATTCCTTCAAGAGCCAGATTGTAAATTCTTCACTGTTGTAGCGCGCAGAAGTCAAATTTCTCTCACGGGAATTGTCTGTAAATTTTGCTTTCTTTTTGATTTGTCGGGGTAAAAGTTGAAAGGTGAATGCACATGATTCGATGACGTCAGAGGGTTGCGCGATGTCCGTAATGGAGGACGCGAGTGGGTTCTTGAGGTACTGAGGAGACGGGCTTGTGTTTTAATAGTTAAAGAGTCCTCAGAGCCCGCTCCCGTCTAACGCAGGTAAAAAAAAAAAAGACACCTAACGTCCTAGAAACGTCAACGCTCATACATTTGTGTTCGTCGTTATTAGAGCTGCTGCTTTAGTTGTTTTGGTATCTTCACTACTATCTGAAAGAGGCAGAATTCCACCCCTTCCCCGACCCTCATCCGCGTGTCTCAAAGATAATAACAAACAATGTTTCATGAGACCTGGAACTTTCCAAAGTTATTAAGGTCGTGTGTTATTAAAGGTAGTCAACGTGACCACAATCTGGCATGCCTATAGATTACATGACTGTAATATGCTAGGAATAGATTGTACAACAAAGTTGACTCGGCGAGACCGTGTGTGGTGTATGCTTTAAAATAAACGACAAGTCCTGAGATTCAACACATTCAAGCATTCAGTTTTGCTATTTAAATGTTCAACATTGATATTGAAAAGCATCGGTCAGCCCTGAAAATTATTTGCATTGGCAGGGGCAAGTTTGGTTATGGGGAAGATTAAATTCAACCCCCAAAAGAAACTTTTCAAAAAGTCTATCTTTGCTTGTGAGCAATGTTTTGTGAAGTGTTTAAAATTTGCACGTATCAGCCATTTGATGTATAATTGTATTGCAATTTTATGATATAGTGTGTTGTTGGGTTTGTCATGGTTGCTTGTATTAGGAGATGAGGGACATATATATATCATCAGACACGTTGAGAATTTGCTTTTAAAATTTTGACACGGTCTCTTAAGATACCTGAAAACGCAGCTGAATTATATGACAATGACTTCAAATGAGATTTCTTAATTACATAAAGGTATTTGTTTGAGTGTAACGTAAGACTGCAACAAATCTGCTTGTTTGAAGATGTCTGAAAATTTGCTAGAATTTACTGTTCTAGAAATTTTTTTCTGGTAGTTTTGAAACTTTATTTATAATTCTGTCATTTATTGCTCTCACTCTTACTAGTTATAAAGTTTCTGCTTGATGTTTGGTTCTTTTGTAACATTAGAAGTTTAGTTAACTTGACAAAATTATTAAATTTTATTCTGAAACTGTACTGTTTACACTAAGCAAGTGTCTTAGTGGAAATCATCTTTTAAGTTGCAACTCAGTAGACCTGGACTAGTTTTCAAAGTTCTTGTGAAGCCATAGCCCTCTATTCTCAAGATTTCTTTAAATTACGGAGCCAAAACTTAGCGTTGATTCCTGTTTGCAATGGAAAGCTTTTTTGAGCTGCTACAGTCTGTGGTGAAAGCACTCCCAATGCCATTAGATAGAAAATTCCAAGATTTGACCAAATGGTGACGAAGGAACACTATATATAAAGTCAGGATGATCTGTAATTTAAAGGAAAGCTCGAAGGTAATTATTCTCCCAAGCTCTTGCAGTTCATATCTTTCGAGTTGATGGATGTCATGCATGGTTTTAGGAAATGTTGCTGAAGTATTTTTCATATTACTAATGGAGATGATGAGGTTGGAAACTGAGTTCATCTTTAAAAAGATTGCAGATGTAGTTGACAGTCTTGATGAGCCTAAAATAGTAGTCGAGGAGGGGTTTGGAATTCTTGGATAGCATACAAAATTTGTTGCATACACCAAAGACAATGGCTGTGGTCTTACCACCTTTTGAACAGAGGACTGGTAGGTCATCCAGAATTTTACTTTGGACAGAATGTCTTGATAACTGGCGCAATGGAGCCAGATCCCTGAAAGACTTAAGTTTACAATATGGGAATAGAAAGCAAAATCATTGCTAGGACTGTTCTGGTTAAAATGGGATGGGCTAGAGTGGATGAGTAAGAGAGTTTCACTGAACTGGACAATGATGGAGAGACAATAACAGGGAATGGCATGGTCAACAGTGTCAGCTGCAGAGACGCCAATCAATGATAAACACATACACATTAATCAAACTATCAGAGGATTGTATTTGTGAAGTAGGTTATTTAACTTTGCTGCTGTGCTGGGGATGAACACCTAATTGGAGAAATTAAGATATGGTTATGCAGAGAAGATTGCCATGTTTGGGAGGCTGGAGATAGGGTGATGGTTTGCAGTGTCATGCGATTTTGTGGGAAATAAATAAATAAATCTTTTATTGTTTTTGAAGTAGAATATATAAGACACTGTTTGTGTTTGGCTAGAAAAATTTAAAAGAATTGCCAGGAAAATTTCAAGTCTTTACAGTTAAAAGAGAAACTTAACACAAAATTCTGTTGTACCTTCAGTACCAGAAAGCATAATTACTCCAAGTGCAAAGCTGCTCAGAATTTTACCAGCATACGTACTACAGAAATAACAGTTACTGGAGAAATCGAAAATTCTCTTCAATTAATAGAGTGTATGTATTTTTAAAGATTTGCTTGTAGCAAGGAAGGCAAAGCTCGTATACTTACAAGGCATCGTTATTTTTGCTCTGTTACGTGAATCTGACTGTTCCATTAATAGCATAATATGTCGTGAACTTAACGAGAATAGAGACAATAATACAGTAGAGTTTCTGCCCCTACATTTCTGCCTAATTAGATGCCCCTCTGCCACCAAAACTCACCGAGGAGGAGGGAATTAAATTCCATCCTTTGTCTCTACAGCTCCTGTTTATTTAAGACTGATTTCTGGGGCCCAACAATTTACTTTGCCATCTCCCTTTAATGTCTTTTCTAATTGCTTCTGTGAAGCACCTTTTAATGCTTAAGTTATTTGTTGATGTGATAAAATGTTATGTTATTTTCCAATGCAGTTGTTGATTTTATAGTCTCACCAGTTATTTGTTACATATTGCAAAATAATCATTGACAAAATAAAAACAAAGCCTGCCCATAGTTTATTTATGAAGAGCTCAAAAACATGAGTATAATTTTGGATAAATATTTTAAGCATTTGAATACAACATTCATTTATTTTGAGTGCTGATAGAAAAAGTACATATTTTGTCAAAACTTTGCAAGAAATACCAAAGTAAAAGAAGAACAAAATTTATACTGAGAAGAGTGCTGATTAGTTGACAAGTTGACTCGGAATGGTAGAGACATTGCCTTGGAGCATTCAGTTAATGACTGACAGTTAACAACCAAGCATTGTTTAAATTTTAAACTAGGGTGGTTGACTGTGATTGATCAGGGTGTTGCACTGAGAAATGTACAGGTGAATGGTTACCAGCTATTATTTTGAATTGAAGTAGGAACATTGTGTGTGTGTGTTTTCTGCCTGTGAAGTACAGGGCTGTATTAAAATGTAGTTTACAGTATGCGCATACTCAAAACCACCTAAATTGATTGTCAGTGTAATTCTACATGCATTAAGGATTACTTTACAAATTTTGTCCAACCATGAAGTCACACCATATGTTGAATACTGTTGTAAGTTTTTTTTTTTCCAAGCATTTGCTGTGGGGTATAGTTAGTACTTTGCTTGTTGGGAACAATGAAGGGAATTTGCCTTTTCATATATCCATCTGTTTTGGTACATATGCTAGCATCATATTGGCATTGAAATTCGTATTTCACATTCATTTGCATGTTAGACAAAGTTTTTTAAGGCTTGACTGTTCCATCCTTGATGTGTAGCATTTGTGTTGCTACTGCATAGTAGCAACGTGAAATAACTGTGTTTACCTGTTGATTAACCTTTGAGATAGATCAGGCATGTTTTGAGATCGAAAGTGGAGGCCTTATGCCCGTTCATGAGTTTGCACAATACGCAATGTGAAATGAACTAGTCAAGGTAGCCATTACCATATAGGATGGTTTTGATGCACCCGAATTCAACATCTGGAAATGGTTCAGGCCCTATTTTGTGTGTGTGTGTGAGTGAGAGAGAAACATTGCACTGACAGCCAATTTAGGATTGTCTGTCAGGTGTGCAGTGTGGCACACTTGCGTCTACTAGGAAACTACATTTATCAATAAATGAGGCTCTGTTCTTTGCAAACAGAACTGGTTCACTTCTCAGGGCAATGCTTTAACCAATCAGTGTCCACTTGCCAACCATTCAGCACTTTCCTCTCCAAAAGTAGAAATGTCATTTTTCTGTTACATTGGTTTTCCAGTAAATTATTCTTATGGGTGTGAGACCAGAAAAACAGTTGTTTTTCAGCACTACTGAAGTTCTGTACTATTTATTCTGGATATTTATTAATTTCTTTTGGAGAGACATTTTTATAAACAAGCACATTTTCCTACCATATGAAAAGAACTCACTTTGAACTTGCATTTGGAGAATATTTACCGTTTTTAAATAGAATTTCAGAAATTTGAAGAGATTATTTCAGCCTCCTGTTGATACTGAAGTCTTATTTCTTGATTCGTTGCTTCATTTTTTCCTACATTTTAATTTTAGTCAATTTATATCTTGAAGGTAAATATTGAGAGTGAAGGTCAGGCAGTAAGTTTGGACTTCCTCATTTCCTACTCGTCCACCTTTAAAGTGTAGTGCTTTGATGACTGCGATTTGAATTTAGCAACATGCCAGCGGCGACAGTAGATCACAGCCAAAGAATCTGCGAGGTCTGGGCTTGTAACCTGGATGAAGAGATGAAGAGAATACGTCAAGTAATTCGTAAATTCAACTATGTTGCAATGGTAAGATGGCTATTTTGTCTATTTTGAAAGAATAAAAAACTTTGTAGATTTTGGGAAATATATTAAAACGTTTCTCTCATGGCCAAAGCCATTTATTTATCTATCCATTTTGTAGTAACTAATAAACTTTAGCAAAAACAAAAGCAGTAAAAATGTTGACTCAACACGAAGTCAAACCTTTTCATTTAGCAGTCATCAGGACGAACCGCAGTAGAACTGATTTTAAAAATGAACAAGCTATTTATGCATTTTTGAGAAGAGGGTGCTGATTAGTAGTCTTAAGTTAGCATGGAGATGCAGCAAGAACTGTTGACTGCCTTAGGTAACTGGGCAAGTGGACTCAGGGCATTGCCATGGAAATGCAGCAGGAATTTACTGTTTGAAGAGCTTTTTCCTTCGTGAAAATTGTGCCATGTTTGGCCATGTATTCCTTCTGGCTACAAAAATCAGTGTCCAATGTGGAAGAAATGTAAGTCTCAGCATGTGAGAATTCATCACATCATAAGCATATTTTTAAATTGGTTTCTGGCATCATTTCTAGCACTGTCGGGATTATTTATTAAATGTTGTTCAATGGCAGAATCGTATCTAATGTTGGGCGAGGTTCTGAGTTTTGCGAGCACAGGCTGATTGAGCCCAGTGAATAATCAAAGGACAGTGTTGTATGATGCACCCTTTATCCTGGCTTGACATCAAACTGATACAGTGAGCAGATGATTAGAGCCCTATTCGCAAAGTTTCTGATCATACTGATACTGATCTTGTACTAATCTTATTCTGAATGGAATCATCTGGTAGATGGTAGTAGAAAACATTGTAGATTTCTTAATTATCATGTTGAGGAAAGGAAGCTAGTCCTCTTCATTTCAAAGGAGAATTTGAGCACAGATTGTGGTGCTGTGGTAGTGTCCCTATCGCTGGACCTGGAAGTTTGTTTCAATCCTACCTACTCCAGAAGTTTGTAATAACATTTCTGAACAGGTTGATTAGAAAAATAAGTTAATCAGGAAAAGGAACCTGTAAAGGTGTATAAGGAAGGAAGTTCTTAAACGCAGCTGCAGATTCAAATGTAGCAAATGTTTGATCTATGCATTGGAAGTATGCAGGGATTAAGAGGTCATTACAATGAAGACACACTAATTGAACCAACAAAAATGTTTGCAAAAACTGGGTCTAGAATGGGTTCTATGACACCACCATCTATTTGATCACACATGGTGTTGAAACTGAACTCCATCGCACATTTTGCTTGGTTCATAAGTTTGATTAAAACAGATTCAATGGGACAGGTTTATGCTTTGGCAGGAAAGATAGAGGAGTGAATATTGTTCAGATAGAGAAAGACAACAGAAAGCTACGCAGTCCTTGTCTGCCAAGCTACGCTTGGCAGTCCTTGTCTGTGAAGCACAAAAAGCTAGCATTGACGTTCAATGGTCAGCCTTTATTTCAAAGGGAATGAAGTACAAAGGTCTTGCTAAAACAAGGAAGACCACAGCTGGAATACTGAACAATTTTGTGCCCCTTATCTAAGGAAATATATAATGGCATTGAGACAGTCCAGAGAAGGTTCACTATGCTGATATCCGTTATGGAAGGAGATGTTGAGCAAATTGGGCCTGTGCTCATTGAAATTTGGAAGAATGAGATGCAGTCTTATTGAAAAATACAAGATTCTGTGGGGACTTGACAGGGTAGGTAAGGGGAGGTGATTTCCCCTTCTGGGAAAATTTAGGACCATCAGGCATAATCTTAGAATTAGGGTTTTCACATTTGGAACAGATGAGGAATTTCTTCTGAGCCTAGCGAAATTGTGGAATTCTTTATCGTAGGTGCTGTTGAAGCTGGGGCTATAAGTATACCTAAGGCTGAGATAGACAGAATTTGAATCAGTAAAGGAATCAAGGGTTGTGGAAAAGACAGGAAAATGAAATAGAGAATTGAGATCAACCATGATCTCGTTGAATAGCGGAGCAAACTTGATTGGCTGAATGTCCTATTTCACTTCAGTCTTAGTCTTATGGACACCAGTTATGTTTAGATTTCCATGATATAATGACCTAGTGCAAATAGAGTCATAGTCCCATTTGCTAGCATTTGGCCCATGCCCCTCTAAACCCTTCCTGTTCAAATGCCCATCCAGATGCCTTTTAAATGTTGTAATCGTACTAGCCTCCACCACTTCCTCTGGCAGCACATTCCATAAAAAGTTGCCCCTTAGATCCCTTTGATATTTTCCTCTCTCACCTTAAACCTATGCCCTCTAGTTTTAGACTCCCCCACCACAGAGAAAAGATCTTGCCTATTTACCCTATCCATGCCCCTCATGATTCTGCAAGGTCATGTCTCAGCCTCCGCTCCAGGGGGAATATAGTCCCAGCCTATTCAGCCTATCCCTATACCTCAAACCCTGGAAACATCCTCAAAAATCTTTTCTGAACCTTTTTAAGTTGCACAACATCCTTTCTATAGATGGGAGACTGGCATTGCATGCAGTATTCTAAAAGTGGCCAAATCAATGTCCTGTACAGCCGCAACATGATCTCCCAACTCCTTCACTCATTGTACTGACCAATATTGGCAAGCATACCAATCACCTTCCTCACTATCCTACTTACCTGTGACTCTACTTCCAAGGAGTTGTGAACCTGCCCTCCAAAGTCTCTTTGTTCAGCAACACTCCCCAGGACCTTACCATTAAGTGTATAAGTCCTGCCCTAATTTGCCTTACCAAAATGCAGCACCTCACATTTATCTAAATTAAACTACATCTGCCACTCCTTGGCCCATCATTTCATCTGATCAAAGTTTCGCTGTACTCTGAGGTAACCTTGGCTGTCCACTACACCTCCAATTTTGGTGTCATCTGCAAGCTTAGTGACCACACCTCCTATGTTCACATCCAAATCATTTATATAAATGACAAAAAGCAGTGGACTCAGCACTGATCCTAGTGGCACACTGCTGGTCACAGGCCTCCAGTCTGAAAAGCATCCATCCACCGCCACCACCCTCTGTCTCCTTCCTTCCTGTCCGTTCTGTATCCAAATGGCTCGTTCTCTCTGTATTCCATGTGATCTCACCTCGCTAACAAATCTACCATTTGGAACCTTGTTGAATGCCTTACTGAAATCCATATAGTTCACGTCCACCACTCTGCCCTCATCAATCCATTTCATCCCTACTTCAAAAAACTCAATCAAGTTAGTGAGACATGTTTTCCCAAGCGCAAAGCTATGTTGACTATCCCTAGTCAGTCCTTGCCTTTCCAAATACATGTAAGTCCTGTCCCTCACGATTCTCTCCAACAATTTGCCCACCAGCGAAGTCATGCTGTCTGGTCTATAGTTCCTTGGCTTTTCCTTACCACCTTTCTTAAATAGTGGCACAACGTTAGCCAACCTCAAGTCTTCTGGCACCTTACCTGTGGGTTTGGTGATACAAATCTCTCCGCTTGCTTCTCAGAGTTCTAGGGTACGCCTGATCAGGTCCCAGGGATTTATCCACCTTTGTGTTTTAAGGCATCCAGCACCGCCACCTCCAATATGGACATTTTCAAGATGTTGCTATTTATTTCCGCACGTTTTCTATCTTCCACATCCTTCTCCACACTGATGCAAAATACTCGTTCAGTATCTCCCCCATCTCCTGCAGTTCAACACGTAGGCGACCTTGCTGGTCTTTAAGGGGCCCTATTCTTTCCCTAGTTATCCTTTATGTCCTCAATCTGTTTGTAGAATCCCTTTGGATTCTGCTTAAACATGTTTGCCAAAGCTATTTCATGTCACCTTTTTGTCCTCCTGATTTCCCTCTTAAGTATAGGCCTACTGCCTTTATAGTTTTCTAGGGATCCATCGATATCTGCTGTCTGTACCTGACACATGCTTCTTTCTTTTTCTTGACCAAACCTCGGTTTCTGTAGTCAACCAGCATTCTCTACACCTACCAGCCTTGCCCATCACCGTAACAAGAACATACTGTCTCTGGACTCTCATTATCTCATTTTTGAATGCTTCCCATTTTCCTGTGAACATCTGCCCCAAATCAACTCTTGAAAATTCTTGCCTAGTACCATCACAGTTGCCCTTCTTATATTGGAAGAACTTTAACTTTTAGATGCAGTCTATCCTTGGCCCTAAAGTGCTTCCCCCACTGACACCTCAGTCACCTGTCCTGCCTTATTTCCCAAAAGTAGGTCCAGTTTTGCTCCTTCTCTACTTGTACGTCCACATACTTGTCAGTGGTTTCCTTGAATGGTTGTTAGTGAACAGTCAAGTAATATCAAAAGAATGCATGGATATTGTATTCCTATCAATGTTTAAGTGGAAAATATACGTAAAGCTCACTCAACCATTTGTCCAATCCACGTTTTTCAGGATGCAAGTTAATCTTAGTTATGCTTGAAGTCTTCAGTACAACATCTCATTCCTTTCTTTCCATATGCAATCAGTATGTTTGCGAATCTCTAGTCATTATACTGTTTCAGTGCACATGTAACCATTATGTCCAGTAGATGTGCAGCCGTTATGGTCTTCTGCATATGTGCATTGTTGCTAAAATAGCATGAGTCAGTGCTCTTCACAGAGCCTGTGGTTTGCTGCAGGCTGCCTCTATTAGCTAAAGCTTCAAGCAGTCCAACAGGATCACCATTCATGGCCTGTAGTTGAGTAGTGCAGTGATTAAAGCCAAAATAAATGGAGACTTTTCATTATAAATTGAAATGAGTCACAATGAATTTTCGTCGTTTTTTGACAGCCCTAATCAAATGTAGGTTGTCATCTGGTTCTCTTGTTAGGTGTCTTACCTCACAGTCAGAATGTGATTCGTTGGACCAAAGGGTCTAGCTGTGCTGTATGACTGTGACTCTGTGTCCTATTTAGAGACTTGATTTAAAAAAAAGTCTAGGCTGATACTCTAATACGGAATTGCGGGAGTAGAGCAATATTGGAGATGCTATCTTTTTGATTGGATATTAAACCAGGGCCTTATCTGTACACCCAAATAGAGATGAATGATCCTATGTCTCCATTTTGAAGAACACTAACATTATCTCTGGTGTCCTCCCTCAATCAATATCACACAAATAGATGATCTGATTGTTATCATGTTGCAGACTATGGGATCTTGATTTGCGCTACGAACTACTGTGTTTTCTACATTACAAAAATGCCAACCCATCAGAAATACTTTGGTGGTTGTCAACCACATTAGGATAATTTGGGTTTGTGAAATGTTATTTCTAAAGACAATGTTTTGGTCCTTGACCTCTAGAGTTTAGCTAATACCATGGCAAGTACAACTGCCTGATATTAGCTGCTTTAAGTATTAAAGTCTGGCCTAAACTAATCCTATATTTTCCCATCAAATGTGTACTTAAGGTAAACATGAAATGCATTTATGGTTAAATTATATTTATTATATTACTTTATTTACCTCCTGTCCTTTGAAGTTATATGTCCTACACTGTTTTTACAAAGTTTTGAGTTAATCCTTGGAAGAAGGATTGTAAAGAAGGAAAGGAAGTATTTGGAATCTGTATAAAAGCTCTGCAGGAATATGACTCCAGAACTTGAAGATTATGCATAATCATAATAAACCTATTAATGTACTGACTGAAATGTTTATGATTTGCACACTCTAATTTTAAAACGTCATGCACAGCACGTCAACAGAAGAATAAAGAATCGTGGTTTGATTAACCCCCCTTTACTTTGATTAAATCTTCAGTGCTGTAGGGTTTCTATTTTAATATTGTTATCTATAAACTATAGACGTGATTTGGTTTGATTTATTGTTGTCATGTTTACAGAAATAATGAAAAGAGTTGTTCTGTGTGCTGAATGGGCAAATCGTACCATACAAAGTACATCAGGTGGAAAAACAGAGGGTAGAGTAGAGTCACAGAGAAGGTGCAAAGAGAGAAAGAGATGTGTTTATATACAAATTTCAGTCTCTATATATCTAATAGTTAAGATATTTTTAGCTGGAAGGAATTGATGGTTCACTTAAGACTGGATGTTGGACTAGGAGATAAAAGGGAAGCGGTGGCATAGTTGAGAGAGCTGATAAAACTGGGCTGCAATCAGAATATGTGTGCACACTGACCTGTGTCAAGAAACAGCATGTGGAAGAGGCAGTGGATGTGGATAGACCTTTAAGAAAACCAGAAGTGTAATGGTTCAGGAGAATAAAAAAAATCCATTACCATAGATTCTGTATTAGGAAGAGTGGAACCAAATAAAGCAGATCACTGAGTTGGACGTGGAAGAAAGGCACTGGAGCAGATGGTCTGATAGACCTTGGAATCATAAAATAATATGAACAGAAACTCCTAGTAATATTGCCTGTGCTGGGTGTTGTGTAGAGTTATCCGGTAAATCCCACTCCCCTGTTTCCCATATCCCTTCAGTTGGTTATTCAATTCTTTTCTGAATGTTACTCTTGAATCTGCTTCTATCATGCTTTTGTAGAACCACAGAAGAGGCCATCTGCTGGTTGTGCCAATGCAAAAGCAATTCAGCTAGTTCAACTCCTTTGCCCTTTCCCTGTAACCCTGCATTATTTTTCCCTTCAGGTAATTATCCAACTCCTGCTTGAAAACCACAATTGAATCCATCTCCGCTGCACTGTCAGACAGTATATCCTGGATCCTTACTAGACACTGCAAAAATAGTTTTTCTTCATATTGCCATTGATCCTTTAGTTTTCAAGTTCTATTAATAGAAATAGTTCCTCCTTATCTACTCTGTTTAGACCCCTCATTAGTGTTGAATGCCTTCATTAAATCTCCTCTCAACCTTCTCTTAAAAGAATAATCCCAGTTTCTCTAATATATCCTCAGGACCAAAATCTCTCACCCTTGGAACTGTTTCAGTAATTCTTTTTTGCATCCTGTCTAAAAGTTTCACATCTTTTCTCAAGTGTAGTGCCAGGATTGAACACAATTAGGTTTAACCAGTGTTTTCTCAAAGTTCAGCGTAATCTTTTTGCGCTTGCTGTATCAAAGAACCTACTAGCTTTAAACCAGTCATTTCAATCTGTCCTTCCACCTTCAAGAATTTGTGTACATATGCCCCATTTCCTCAATTTTTACACTCCATTTAAGATTTAATGCATATTGCCTCTCCTCTTCCTATCATCTTGTGATAAGCTACAGAATTGATGTGCCCTTGAGCTAAGATGGGGCATTAGAACACAATGTTAGGAAACCAAAGATAGTATAAAGATGGTTATGCCATTCAGTATTTCCACACTCCACAACAACCCTGTCATTCAACTTTGTAAATAAACTGCTTTTCTTCAACCTCTGCTGATCTCCCACCCATCCCTTGCTAAGCAAGTGAAACCATAGCCGCCTCCTTCCAAAGTAACCATCATTCACTTTCATTTTTCTACCACATCCCATTCATGGTCTCTTCCAAGCTTACCTTCTCGACGTCCTATCCCAACTAAACTGCTTTTCTTCATGATCCCAATGTTAAACTGTCATTTATTAATTGCTTCTTCTACACAGACACTATCTCCCTCCCCATCAAAACCAATATCACTGGAAAAGCTGGTCAGAAATACACCACATACCTACGCATTCGTTTTGGCCTTGAAAGCTAATATTTCATCACCAACATTTTGCTTTTCCAAGGTTTGAAGCATCTATTGCCTTGTTTAAATCAGTTTACTCAGGTTTCTACCCGTCTCAAACCAATGAAATAACACTACACAAAATCACCACTAACATTCCCCATGACTGTAATCATTGTGCATTTTGTGTTGCATATTGGCCATATTCACATCCAATAAATGTGAGAAATATTATTCAAGTATTGATGGTATTTAGCTTTGTATTTCATGAATTTATGTCAATGATCATTATAAAGGCATATTTTGTTTATAATGAGAAATGTTGGCAAAAGCGTTATACTTAATCAACAGAATTGTGTGGGGTTCCATGTAACTTTGGCTAGTACATTGTGTTTTGTTTGAAAGTTGTAATATTTTTCCATATATAAAGTAAAATGTTCAGCTCAAAATACACCGCTTTTAAAATGCGAACAGAGAAGTTTTGTTTCTTTTGTATAGTTGTTTGTGTTGGAGCGCAATCTAAACTCAAATCAGGGTCAAAATTCTTCAGTACGACACATAAGACTAAAGGTAAGAGCTCATGGTGTTGGGGTCTGTAGTGTACAGGCATAGATAGATAGCTAACTGGTAGAAGACGGAGTTTGGATAAAGTTGAGAGTTACGGGTGACAATCTGTAACTGGTGGAGTACCACAGGGATCAGGGCTGGAGCCACAGTTATTTGCAAAGTATATGAGTGACTTTCATGGAAGTGAATGCACTGTTGCTGAGTTTGCCAATGATTTTTGTTTTAGAAAGTGGAAAACAAAGTAATGAGGATGGCACCTGCAGAGGGATGCAGACAAGTTGAGTGGGTTTAAAAACTTGGCAGATTGAATATAATGCAGGAAAATGTGAGGTTATGCACGTTGGCAGGAGGAATAGAAGAACTAAATATTACTTAAAAGGGTAAAGAATGCAGAAAGCTGCAGGATAAAGGTATTTTGTGTCCTAGTGCGCAAATCGAAAGGCTAGCATCCAATATTAGTAATATGGAAGGAAAAGGAAATGGAGTATAAAATAGGAAGGTCCTACGAATGATGAAATCTTGTAAGAAAAATAGCATGTTAAAACACTACAAAGCACTAATTAGATTACTGCTGGAATACTGTAAACAATTTTTGCTGTCCTATCTAAGGAAAGATGCACTGACATTGGAGGCAGTTCAGAGAAGGTTCACTGATTCTGGATATGGACGGCTTGTCTTGTAAGAAGAGATTGAATTGGTTGGTCTGGTACTCATTGGAGTTACAAAGGATGAGAGTAAACCTTGTGGAATAAATAAGATTCTTAGGGGACTTGGCAGGGTAGATTGTTTCTTGTGTGATAATCTAGAATTGGAGGGCATAAACCTCAAAATAAGGAGTCATCATTTAAGACGTAGATGAAGATGGATTGTTTTGAGGGTTTTACCGTAGAGGCCTGTTAAGGCTCAGTCACTAAATAAAAGTTGAAGTTCATAAACAGACTTATAATCTTAAGAGAATTGAGTGTTATTGAGAAAAAGCAGGAAAATGGAGTTTGGGATTATCATTATCAGCTGTGGTTTCATTAGTGGACCTGAAGGGCCTGCCTCTACTTTTATAATCACTGGTTCAAGTCCTACATAACACAGAGAAAGATGAGCGAAATTGCTTTCGGTTAATCATCTCTGTGCCAAGAAATCATTGTAGGAATTCCTCAAGGTCCTGTCCTAAACCTAAACATAGGCAGCTGCTTCAATGCTGACCGCAAGTGCCATGTAATACCTATCTCCCTTTGATATTATCGTGGTTGAATCTGCCAGTCTTAGCTTCCTGGATGATGCAGTTGACCAGAAATGTAGCTGGACCAGCCACGCACATACATTGCAGTTGCAAGAACAGTTTAGACATTGGGAATTCTGCAGCAAGAAGCTCCCTTCCTTACTCCCTAAAGCCTGCAAGGAGTGAGTCCTTGAATACTGGAATGCCCTCTACTTGCTTGGAAGAGTGCAGCTCCAGCAACACCTCAAGAAGCTCAGCAGCATCCAGACAAAGCAGTGTGCTTGATTGACATACCATTCACCTTAACATTAACTCTGTACCATTTTAACAAAACTGTACCATCTACAAGTTCAAGATGCACTGCAGTCTGATGTGATGGAGAAGTGATAATGTCACTGGACTAGTAATCCAGAATCCAAGACCAGTGATCTAGGGACATAGGTTTGATTCCTCCCATGGCAACTGGTCAAATTTGAATTAATTAAAAATTGGGGATAAAAAGCTGATCTGGCAACCATTGTCGATTGTCGATTGTCGTAAAAACCCATCTGGTTAACTCGAGTGCTTTTCAGATAATAAATGCTTGATTAGCCAGCAACACCCATATCCCATGAACAATTTTGTTTTTAAACTCTCTGAAGTTCCTTCAAAAGCATCTTTCAAACCTGAGACGTCAAAGGACAAGGAGCGCATTTCTCTTAAAGGAACATGAAACATAGGATAACTCCACTTTATTAAAAGTTACATTTGAAAAGCATTTCTTATACAGTCATCAAACAATAATTGCAGGAATGGATTGACTAGAGTAATGTGGATCAAGAAGATTCCAGTCATGCAATAGTTCCATGTGACTAAAAACAGGAAAATTGTGCAACTTTATCGACTAACTTCCTTCATTTTTAACACACATAATGTTGGAATAGATTATTTCTGTTTTGGGAGCTAACAAAACTAAGCTTATTACTAGAAATACATCTTCAAGGTCAGCATTCAACTATTACGAACCAGTCTATAGGTTTGGTTTCAACAAAGGTTTTATCTTCCTCCACTTGATGAGCATTGGCATTGAAGCACAGCTGAGCTCTTCAGTGCAGCAGGAAATGTCTGCATCAGGAACTTCCAGGCTTTTGCAGCATGTCCCAGATGTAGCAATGCATTTAAACCTAACTCTGAAAGAGTCCCTTTGATTACATAATCAGTTTAACATAGCAGTGTTAACACAGGCTCTCGGTGTCATTCCAAAATTGTGAAATTTTTAAGCTTCTTATATACATCAAAGGTGTGGAAGTGTTGTTTGGGTATTTTAGAATAACTTATTGTGTGCTATCAATAGTTGTGAATTTCACAGAAGGACTGTAGTATAAATCTGATTCAAAACCATGCATGCTAGCTGCCAAGGCTTGAACCAACCAAGAATTTAATGACAAGTTTAACTTGTTCATTGAGGATGATTTTTAAAGTTGTTTTTTTGAACTTTGACAATGGCAGACTTGTTATAGATTTCCTATTTAATAAAATATGCTGTGGTTGGTTTGCTTGCCAAGCCAGTTCTTTAGTTTGCAGACGTTTCATTACCCTGCTGGGTAACATCATCCGTGCAGCCTCAGATGAAGCGTTATTGTATTTTCCTGCTTGCTATTTAAACTTTGGGGTCCATTGGAGTTGATTACTTCATTTACAGTTTTTCTATGCATTGGTGTGTATATAGGGTCTAATTGAATGTGTTTATTGATGGCCTTCTTGGTGGACAACTAGGCTTCTAGAAATTCCCATGCTTGTCTATGTTTGGCTTGTCCTAGGATCCTGACGTTGTCCCAATTGAACTGATAGTTCTCCTTGTCTGTATGTATGGAAACAAGTGAGTATTGGTCGTGTCTTTTTGTTGCTAATTGGTGTTCACGTATTCAAGTATACAGTTACCCCCGACACACTTGACACGTCACCATACATCAAGAACGTATCTGAACTGACCACAAGACTCCTACAGCCACAGGGCATCAGAGTGTTACACAAACCTACATCAACCCTATGCCGACTGTTAACAAGAATCAAAGACCCCTTATCCACTATGGAAAGAACCAACGTAATATACAAGATTCCATGCAAAGACTGCAACAAACATTACATTGGACAGACAGGAAGAAAACGAGGATACATGAGCACCAACTAGCAACAAAAAGACGTGACCAATACTCACTTGTCTCCATATATACACACGAGGAGAACCACCCGTTCAATTGGGACAACGTCAGGGTCCTAGGACAAGCCAAACAGACATGCATGGGAATTTCTAGAGGCCTGGTTCTCCACCAAGAGGGCCATCAATAAACAAGTAGAATTAGATCCTATATATACACCACTTCAAAGAAAAACCGTAAATGAAGTAATCAACTCCAGTGGACCCCAGAGTTTAAATAGCAAGCTGGAAAATACAGCAAATGCTTCATTGGAGGCTGCACTGATGATGTTGCCCAGCAGGGTAATGAAACATCTGCAACCTAATGAACCAGCTCCGCGAGTGAACCAACCACAGCATCCACAACCCGAGCTAGAAATCTACTCAAAAACCTCCGAATATTGCAAACCTTTGTAAAGTGTCTTTTGCTTGGTTATAGATTCTTAAATTACTTAAGGATACTGATGATCATTTGGTACAACCAGGTGAGCCTCCATTTAAAACAAAATACTGCAGATATTAGAAATAAAAACAAAGTGCTTGAAAAATTCTTGTCTGGCAGGATCTACAGAAAGGTGATGCCGTAACTCTGTTTCTATAGCACTTTCTGTTTTTTCTTAAATCTCCATATGCGTTTCCATGGGAGAATAAAGCTTGTGTTGTCATTACCTTGCTAGACAAATAACATGCAGTGATTATTTTAATCATGGTAATTTCTGTTTAGCTCTTTCTAAGTATAGTGCTTTGCTTATGGAGGGGTGAAATCAATTATTTTCAGAGTTCTGACTAATTATTTTTCTGTCCTAAAGCATTTTTAAAAATTTATGATTTTTCAAAACTTTACCAGGACACAGAATTTCCAGGTGTTGTAGCGCGACCAATTGGAGAATTCCGAAGTAATGCAGACTATCAGTACCAACTATTGCGCTGTAATGTAGATTTGCTGAAGATCATACAGCTGGGGCTGACATTTGTAAATGAACAGGGCGAGTACCCTCCAGGCACCTCCACGTGGCAATTCAACTTCAAATTTAATCTTACGTAAGTGCACCTGAGTATCTGTTATTTGTTTGCTGATTAGTCTGGTTTGTCCAACTGTTGAAGACATTGTGTTGATGGTTTATTACTCTCTGATTAGCAGTACACGTCCTGGTCTCTGGCAGAACATTCTGTACAATTGTCTAGTTAAAGATGATTCTGCGTAGGAATATAAATTCATGTGTTCAGATTTATTTCAATTTCCTTGATCATCTGAAAGAAGGGATAGTAAGCAGAAGAACTCTCGTTTGGGCTGAGTTTTGATTTGAAAGTTGGCACAGCTGATCCTCTAGTCAAGAACAGGCAGTGACTTGGATGCGATTACAGGGCTCTCAGTTTATTGAGAGAAGACCTCTAGGGTGGTTCTATAAGGTGCTGATCATTCTACATCACCTGGACTGGTTAGCAACATGAAAGGAACCTTGCAAGCATAACACTTACGCTGTCATACAATCACACAACCAAAACATTTTAATATTAATGAATTATTAGTTTTTCTTTGCTATTAGAGTACGATGTACAAATGCATAATTACCATTTGAGATCAACTGGTGTAACATTAAATGTGTGAAGCTTTAAAATAATTTGAGTTAAGATCTGTAGACTTACCAGTTACTTTCTGCTAAAAGCTCTGCTGGAACTTTTTTTTGAATGTCGATCATGCATTATCAAGGAAGACAGTAATGGAAAGATGCATCAGAATGTCCTGTTTCTTTCACTATATGAATTGTTCATAGACAATATGCTTTAGCCCACTTTGGATAGAATTCAAATAAGGAAACTTCTTTTGCTTAAGTGTTATCTTCATGAATTTCCATCAACTGATGGAACATAAATGAATAGATTAAAATTGTGACTGAGCAAAAGCAAATCTGATACCTTAATTGAAAAATCTTGGGAATGTTTCACTTTGACCATAAAAAATGTATCTCACAGCCAAACTTCGACTGTCTCAGAGCACAACAGGACCTTGATCAGATGGGCCAATGGGCCGAGGAGTTGCAGATGGAGTTTGATTTACATAAATGTGAGGTGTGCGTTTTGGTAAGGCAAACCAGGGCAGGACCTATCCATTAATGGTAGGGCCCTGTGGAGTTTGTCAAACAAAGTGACCTAGGGATGCAGGTGTGTAGTTCCTTAAAAGTGGAGTTGTAGGTAGATAAGGTGGTGAAGAAGCCATTGGGCGTGGTTGCCTTTGTTGGTCAGAACATAGAGTATAGGAGTTGGGATGTCATGTTGCAGGTGTACAAGAAATTGGTGAGGCCACTTTTGAATACTATGTACAATTCTGGTCGCCCTTCTCGGGGAAAGATTAAACTTGAGAGGGTGCAGAAAAGGTTTACGAGAATTTTGATAGGACTGGAGAATTTGATTAAAGGGAGAGACTAAATAGGCTGGGCTTTTCTTCCGTGGTGTATCGGAGACTGAGGGTGACCTCATTAGAGGTTTACAAAATCATGAGGAGAATGGATTAGGTGATTGGCCGAGATCTTTTTCCTACGGTGGGACGGGGTGGCGTCCATAACTAGAGGGCATAGGTTTAAGGTGAGAGGGGAAAGACTTTAAAAGGATCTGATGGGTAACATTTTCACACACAAGTTGCTACATGTATGAAATCAGCTGCTAAAGTAAGTGGTGGAGATGGGTACAATTACAACATTTAACAGAATAAGTAGGGTTTGGAGGGATATGGGCCAAATACTGGCAAATGGGATTAGGTCATATTGGGATATCTCGGCGTGGACAAGTTAGACTAATGGTTTTGTTTCCGTGCTGTGTGACTCTATATCATGAAAAACAAACAGATTTACAATTTTGTATATTGTGTTGTCACAAGTACATTTGTTTACATTTTCTTTTTCCTTACAAACATTTCTTGTTGATTTTAGAGAAGACATGTATGCGCAAGACTCAATAGAACTCCTTACAACTTCCGGCATCCAGTTTAAAAAACATGAGGAGGAAGGGATTGATACAATGTACTTTGCAGAAGTTCTTATGACATCTGGTGTAGTATTATGCGAAGGTGTCAAGTGGCTCTCATTCCATAGGTAAGCAACATGTACATATTATTCACTAATTAAGACTTCTACTCCAAAACATTCGGAATGTTAAAAATACGACTTCAGTTTAGAGATTTACGGCACAAGAGAGAGAAACTTCATAGAACCAAATGGGCTTTTCATCAGCCTTTTTCTAATGAAGTACAAAGGGATAGATTATCCATTGCCATTTATGTGTATGAGATCACATAATCAGAATCCATCATTTACAAAATGTGGAGCAGGATACGTGGGAATCCACATTTATAAGTTTTTGAAGATGACAAGACAAGTTGGTGAGGCTATTTATAAAAATAAAGATACTGGGTTTTACTAATAGCTGCGTGCAATACAAAAGCAAGGAAGTTATGTTAGGTATGAAAATAACTAGTTAAGCTTCAGATGGAGTTTGTGGACAATTTTGGGCATCACATTTAGGAAGGTTGGCAATTCCTTGGAGAGGCTATAAAGAGAAGTTACCAGGGATAAAAGCCTTTGGTAATGTCTAGAACTGAATTATATGGAGAAGTTGCATTGCTGTGTTTTGAGCAGGAATTCAGTATCGCTGTGATTCATATAAATTGCAGTTGGAGATGGTGCTCCATGAAATGTTCAGAAAAGTTCATCAAATTTTAAATTTTTTTTAATATAAAAATGGACACATTTCATTTCAAGTCCTCTTGCTCACTACTGGACGGTCAGGAGATCAGCTCCTAGTGCTGCCCTCCCCTCCCCCATTTCCCCCAGTACTGATGCCTGCCTTTGTCCCTGCTCCTATCAGCCCCAGACTCTGTCTCTTTGTCAACTCCAGCACTGCACTTGCATTTCCCACTAATAGAAAAGTCGGTTATCATTGTGCATAAATTTAAAGTAGTCACCAAAAGAACCAGAGAAATGTGATGAGCAATTTAACCAAATTGTTATAATGTACAAATAGAAACAGATAATAGAAACAGATTGAGTGATAACTTTTAAAAATAAATTGAACATAGCCAAGATGCATGTGCAGTTTCATGGAGAAAATACATGGCTAATTGAGTAGTAATTCCAGGATGACGACTTGACTTTCCATGAGTGGAAGTCCACAAACATGTAGACCACTGATGTTGGTAAATCAAATTGTGTTTGTCTTTATATAAAGAACTTTGGCCACTGTAATGTACAATATATTCTGTGCCAAAGGTTTAAGACCAGTATCTAACAAATAATTAAAGGTACCATTAGGCCTTGTTACAGAATTTTTGTTCTTGTAATGGACGTTTGTGATTTGGAAAATCCCTTCAAATTTCAGGTTCAAGGTTGGAGGCATTCAGCATTAAATGACAAGTTAACGTCCTCAAATAATTAGTGCATTTCCTGGTAATATGTCTCCTTGCTCTCACTTTCTTGAGGTAATGACATTTTACTCTACATGCTTTTTGAAATCTGGTTATAATATTAGAGAAAACAAGCATGGGGCTGGATGAACACAGCAGGTCAAGCAGCATCATAGGAGCAGGAAAACTTGACGTTTCGGGCCTAAACCCTTCATCAGAAATGGGGGAGGGGAAGAGGGTTCTGAAATAAAGAGGGAGAGAGGGGGAGGCGGATAGAGGATGGATAGAGGAGAGGATAGGTGGAGAGGAGAATGTCTGATTAGGTGTTCTACTCCTCCTTCATGATCAATATGGTCTTAACACTCATTCTCTGAACATGAACCTAATCATATAGCACCTACCACCACATCTGATGGTTAGAGACTTAAACACTTTACAGTTCTTAGCTTAATACTTAGTTTAGTCAAACTCTTGATATCCATATTCTCGGAAGCATTTAAAGAGTTAGTACTTTTTAAAGTGTTCTTGCCAATTCCTTCTTTGTGACCATCAGCTGTCTTCATGACAAACTGGTCGAATTGTACCACATTAAAAGTCTAGGGAGAAACTACTAAGAACCTAAACATCATTGATAACTCAAGTCAACAAACTAAGAATCCCTTACCCCTTTACATTTGTGTATTGCCTTGCTCTTATTCCCATTTGTTTATTTCCAAATATATTCAGTTGCTGTTTGACCAGGTGAAACTGTTAACTATAAGTCTGGGTTTGATTTTATACCCTGTAATTACTATGCTGGTCGTCATGTCCTACAGAGGCTTTAATTTGAAAAGAAATGTTTTATGCAGATATTTTCTTTTGCAGGATTAACTAGTGTTCTTGCAGCTACAGATCAGTACTACAGTTCTCTCAAATCTGAGGTCAACACACATTGGCACGTTCCCAATGAACTTATCCCATTAATCAGGTGATTACTTCATATAAAAAAAAAACCAGTGATATAAGTGTCAGTCCCAGGTCCTAAGACCAGTAATGACCATGTTAGAATTGCTGTGTAATTGCACAACTGTTAATTAGTGATTTGAAGATAGTAGACTTTGAGAATGATACTTCCCTATAAATTTTTGATAACGCTCGCCAGATCAGTTTTGAAATACTCCAAGCCAATAGCAGATTTATGCTATGCCTTTGTTCAGTCCTTTCCTAACAGAATCATCTCCAAATATTTTCTGGTAATTTTAGAAATTAAAGCCTGAAATTTTCAGTGAAAGACATGAGCAGAGGGTACCTTGTTAACATGTGTCAGCTTATCTGTAGACTGTGGATTATTGAAGTAATCTTATGTTTTTGTTTTTGCCAGACATTTAAACCTATGTCATGACTTGCAGGCTGAAACACAATTAAGCTTTATCTTGGCTGCAAAATTCATCAAACAGTTATGTTATGAGCCAATTAATTAATCCTATGGTCTTAAAGGACCTCAGCTTCATCTTAGCAATGTCAAACTCGGCATCATATGATGTGAAGCTTCTGTCTTTATAAAACAGCATGTATCATCCAACTTACTTTGAACAATGACACACACAATTCACTTGAATACACTCGCGTGTCAAGAACTGCTAAGTTTCAACAATTAAATAGAGACTGAATTCATTTTAATTACTGAATTTGCATATTATCGCAGCAATAACTTTGATACAGTTAGTATTCTTAAAAGACTAAAACTTTTATAGCATTGTGATGTGGGAGAATAATGTATCAACATAGTCCATTCTGAAGTTCTACAAGTGGACCATTTGGCAAATGTTAACAATAAATACATAGGAAATGAATGGAGAGAGTGTGAAACACACATTGGTGTCTAAAAGGCATCATTAGAAAGAATATAAAACATGGAGCCAGCTCATGCCTATTCTGCCATTGAAAACCGTCATAGTTGAATTACTGCCTTACCTCAATTTTGCCATGCGCTCCTTGATTTTCTGATATACTACAAGTCTGTCTGTCTCAGCCTTAAATACACATGGAGCATTGACAGCCTTTCAGGGAAAACTTTATTCTCAACTCTGTCCTAAGTGATCGGCCCTTGTTCTGAGACTCTCTCCCCATGTTCTAAACTCCCCAGCCATGGCAAACAATAACTTGATGTTTTCTTCCTTCAACGAGATAATTTCTTAATCTTCTTAACTCCAGTTGAAATAGAATTATTTGGCTAGCTCTCAATTTCATCTAGCCAGAAGCTATGCTGTGACAATTTTAGGACCTGTGTGTGTGTTTTCTCTTAGCTTTATTTGCATGATAGCAGCTTGCAATATTGCTTGTGATTTTGCTTAATGTTGTTGTCAAAATCTGTTAATTGGCAAGCATTTAAACTGGGGATGATGGAAAATGATTGCGAAAATAAGTTGATACATCTAGAGTATCTTCAATACAACATAACATCCCAAGATCACGAATGCTATCTAACAAAATACTCGAATAAGCAAAATGGAAGGAGATAGTAGGTTGCATGATGATTGACTTGGTTAAAGAGATAAGAGATGGTCATGAACAAGGTGAGGGAGATTAAGAGATGTTTTGGGAGTGAATTCTAGGTGATTGGGCTTAGGCAGCTAAGGGTATCGTCACTAACAATGGAGCGATTGAAATCAAGAGGTCTCAATTAGAGAAATGCAGATGTCTAACAGTATTGTAATATTGGAGAAAATTAGAAATGTGAGGAAGAATCACTCTTGGAGTTAGATTACTTTTTGCTGAATAATAAAGAACACTGTACCCCCAAGAAACATTCCTAAGATTAGAATTTACAAATCTCATGTTATAGCAAAAGATAGTATGGATAACCTTGAGTGAGCAGTTTGTAATGGACACCCAGCACTTGTAAATATAATGTACTGTTCAAGTTAGTCAGATTGTTGTGCTCAGTTTTGTAATCTTTATCTTCTTGAATACATGCAAATGAAGTGCCGATAATAGGCCATCAGGTGACTGACCTCCAGGTTTACGCACCAGCCTACAGTGTCATTTTTATTTCTGGGATGACTGCTAAGCCTAAATCACACGTGCTTTTACTGTAGGTCAAAAACATGGTCCTCTCAACCGTTAATTTGGAAATATTAAAGAAGGTACGCACAGAGGTAGGCCATTCAGCCCCCTGACCTTGTATTTCTAGTTAGTGAGATCATGGCTGACCTGTACCCAACGCCCACATTCCTTTAATTCCTTTTATACCTTTTGTCTAGCAAAAGTCAATAAATTTCAGCTTTAAAGTTGTGAACTGAGCTCTCCTCTGAGGGAAGAACTCTGCACTTCCATCACCTGTGAACAAATGTTTCCTAATGTCTCACTGGAATAGTCTGAGTTAAAGGTTGTGTACCTTTGTCATAGTCTCATCTTGGAGCTGAAAGAGTGTTTCTTTATCTATTTCATTGAGTTTTTTAGAATGTTGAAAGAAGTTAATCAAGTTATCCCTCAATCTTCCATAATCCAGCAGTTAGTCTTCTCTGAGATTCCGGTCATCAAAATTGCCATGTATATTGTTCAGGACAGAGCAAGTTGCCCTATATAGTAATTAACATTCCATTCTTAGGTGCTGGCTACCTGAAGGCTCCACCTTTTTTCCAGAGGAATGGAAGCACTGATATCATTCTATTGACCTGTAATACTTGCAGATAGGGCAACTGTATGCATCTGTGATAATTGTTGCGAATTGTTGTAATGTGACATCCAGATATTTTTATTCAACCTTGTCTTGAACCCAGGTCATCTGGCCCAGAGGTACAAGTAATGTGACATTTATGTGATTGTTATTTTAATAGGTTTCAACTACAAAAAATACAATTTAGTTCGCTGTTAATTTCTGAGAGTGACCATGGTTAAGAGCAGTGGTGCAGTTCATAATATAGTGCAGGAGTGTTTGGTTATGTTGTTATTACTGTACTAGACTGTTAACCTAGGAGTCTGGAATAATGATCTGAAGATATGATTCAAGTCTCACCATGACCATAAAGGGGAGAAATCTGGAATTAGAAGCTAGCACTTTTTATGGTCAACATTATAATCCAATTGACTTACAGTCCCATTTAGTTCACAACTGTATTTTTGTAGAATCCCTACATTGTGGAAGCAGGCCATTTGGCCCATTGAGTCCACACTGACCCTCCAAAGAGCTTCACACCTGGACCCACCCCCTACCCTATCCCTGCATATCCCACCCTAGACACTATGGGCAATTTAGCATAGCCAATCCACCTGACCTGCGCATCTTTGGACAGTGGGAGGAAACAGGAGCACCCAGAGGGAACCCACACAGACACGGGCAGACTGTGCAAACTCCACACAGACAGTCACCCAAGGCTGGAATTGAACCCGGGTCCGTGGTGCTGTGAGGCAGCAGTGCTATCCACTGAGCCACCATGCCGCCCGTATGGACTCCATTATGGAGGAAAGACCACTATCCTTACCCAGTTTGGTTTGTACATGATTCTAAGTTCATCGCAGTATGGTTAAGGGCTCTGCTAAATGTTCAAGCATTGTCTTGCACTATGAAAATCAATAAGAATAAAACTAGGCAGATCGTGTCGACTGAGGCTCTGGGTATAACAAATGCACGAACAGCCCACCTGATTGCGCAATGTCCTTCCCACTAACATTTCTGATAAAGTTGAGAGAGATGTCCTATAGAACAGTCAAGAAAATGCTTGACATAATCATACTTCGCAAAATTCTGCTCCTATGCTTATCTTTAGTCTTTCTTATCGACTGTTGTAATTTTTAGCTGTCCCAGCAATCTGTTCATCAAGAGTGGTGTCGTAATGTTATGCAGTCAGAAGGGTGTGGCCCTGGGGGTCCTCCACATTGACTGCAGATCCAGATAGGTCTTGTGAAATCAAATCAAACTGGGGTTAGTCCATGTCCTGCTGATTATTGCATACTACCCTCCCTTAGCTGATGAATCAATGTTCCTACATGTTAAGTACCACTTGGGAGGGGAAAAAACAAAAGGTTGCCATGGTGTAGAATATACACTGGATTGACAACTTTAATGTTAATCAATGAGTGACTCAATAGTACTTCTGCTAAGTCCCCAAGAACTTAGCTACCTGACTGAGCCTGCAACTCCTGGTTTAAGCACCAACAATAGCGAAATGTTCACCTGACCTCATTTTCACCAATCTACATATTACAGATGCATTTTCCTTGGCAGTATTGCTGGGAGTGTCCATGACAGTAGCCATGTGGGGACATAGTCCTGTATTGGGTGTCACTACCACCATGCTAAATAGGACAGGATCAGAACAGAACTCATGGCTCATTACTGGATATTTATGAGGCACTCTGGTTCACCAGCAAAACTGTATTCATCCACCAACTATGACCTCAGAGCTGGTGTAGTCCTTACTTTTATTGTTGCCATCAAGTTGGGGGACCGAACCTTCCTTCAGTGAAGTGTGTGGAAAAGTGACGGGAGCAGCACTGGACCCATCTCAAAATGAGACTTTAAATTTGTGAAACTAGACTGCAGGGTTACACAAACGCTAACCAGCTGAAACAGTATAAAATAGACAGAGAAAAGCAAAGTATTTGCCCAATCAAAAGATCAGACCAGACTGCTGCATGCTTACTACAGTCGTTCATGAGTGGGAAGATGACATGTTTCTTGACTTTTTGATGACCGGGCCAAACATGAGTGTAACAAGAGAAGTTTGAAATATTTGCAGCCATCTTCTGGATTCGTTCCATGAAAATGATCTATCTCTGCCTTTTGAAGACCCCACCAACACAGATACAATCTTAATTCAATTTGCTATCTCTGGTATCTGGACTTTTAAGGAGTTGAGGGATATGGGGAGTGGGGTCAAGTGGATACGAGGCAGATAAACCATGAGTATATTGAATATCAGAGAAGTATTTAGGATGACCGTATACTCTACTCCGCCTATTCCGTATGTTCTTGTATCGAGGAAAAGCCACAGGCCCCAATAACCTACCAGGCCAAGGTCTTTAGCTCCATAACTAGTCATACCTCTGGACAAGTTGCTCCAGGACAGCATCAGTTCTGGCATCTACCTAATAAAGTGGAAAATTGCCCAGGTATGATATGTCCAGATAAGATAGGAAAATCCATCAATCGAGGAACAGGAGTAGATCATTTAGCCCCTTAAGCCTGGCAAATTACAACAGTAATAGGCAGGAACTCATTAGGGTTGGCTGTTTGAGGGTAAATGAACATCTGACATGTGGGACTCTTTAAAGCCCAGTTGATCAGAATTCAGGACCAGTATATTCCTGTGAGCATGAATGGTGAGGATGGCAATATTCAGGAACCTTGGATGACAAGAAATGTTGAAAGTTTAGTCAAAAAGAGAAAGGAAGCATATGTATGGTTTAGGAAACAAATCAGACGAGGCCCTTGACAAATATAAAGGAAGCTGGAATGAACTTAAAAAAAAAATTAGGAGGACTAAATTCAGCCATGCTATGTCCTGGCAAGTAGGATTAAGGAGAATCCCAAGGCATTTTATATGTATATTAGGAACAAGAGGCTAGCTAGTGAAAAGATAGGTTCACTGAAGGACAAAGGAGTGAATTTATGCATGTAGCCAGAAGTAGTAGGTGAGGTCCTTAATGAATACTTCACATCGGTATTCACCAAGGAGAAGGATATAGGTGATAAGATTAAGGAGGGGTATGTTGATATTCTCGGGCATGTTGATATCAAGGAGATGGCAGTCCAGAATGGATAATCGCACACTTAGTTACATTGGACTCTATCTGCCGCAGTTTTGTCCTTTCACCCAGTCTATTAATATCCCTTTGTAATTTTATGCTGTTATCTACACTATCACAATGTCACCTAAGTTTGAATATATCACTTCCTATACCTTTATCTAAATCATTAATAAATAATGTGAATAACTGAGGACCGAACACACATCCTTGTGGGGGGACACTGGCCACATCCTGCCAATTTGAAGTACTTACCTATCATCCCTACTTTCTGTTGCCTGCTGCTCAACCAATTTCCCAACTCTGTCAGTAATTTTCCTTCAGTTCTGTAGGCCCCCACCTTAGTAGTCTCTTAAGTGGAATTTTATCAGATGCCTTCTGGAAGTCTATAAACAACAACTATAGATATTCCCTACCCATTACCTTAGTCACCTTATCAAAAAATTCAATGAGATTTGTCAGGTACAATTTACCTGCCATGATTACATAGTCGTCTCTCTGATTAAGTGAAAATTTTTGAGGTGTTTAGTTTACCTACCCTTTATTATAGACTCAGAGGATTTTCCCCAACACAGAGGTTAGGCTACCTGGTCTGTAATTCCCTGGTTTTCCTTTTTCACCCTTCTAAAGCGGAGTGATTTGTAATGTTCCAATTCAGAGGAATGACACCTCTACCTCAGGAACTCTGAATGATTATAGTTAGCACAACTATAAGGTGCTCCCCTTCTTTCTTTAATGCCCTTGGATGGAAACTGTTAGGTCCTGGGGATTTGTCACTTTTTAGTTCCAGTAATTTTCCCATTATTGATGTTTCACTTACATTTTCTTCAATCGCTGTCCCTGATCCACTGTTAATTTCCTTGGCACTTCCAGCAAGCTATCCTTCTTTGTACTGTAAATACAGGGGGAAAGTAACTATTCAACAGGTCTGGCATCTCCCTATAGTCATTGACAATCTCCCCACTTTTAGTCTTTAGAGGACCAGCATTGCTCCTGACTAGTTGGTTTTCCATTATGTAACTACAAAATTTTTCTTATTGATTTTGATGTCCCTTTCAACTTTCCTTTCAAAGTCCCCTTTAGTAGCTCTTGTAAGCTGCTTAGTGGCCCTTTGCTCATTTTTGTATATTTCCCATTCTGTGGATCTGTGTTTCTTTTCCATTTTTGTCAGGTCTTTCTTTTAGTCTTATGCTGTACCTTAGCTCTGTTGTTGTCCACGGCTGTTTTTTTCTGTGAAATGGTGATTTTAAAAATTGGTTCTATGTTGTGTCAAATGTTTCCTTAAACGTTCTGCACTATTCTTTAGTCATTTACTCCTGAGCAGATTTTCCCTGTTTACTGTGGGCAGAATCTGTCTCATCTCACATTTAGGCATGGCCACCTTTGATAAGATTCTGGTAACTTTTCACATCCAAAGCTGCATTGAACTCAATCATGTTATGATCACTATTTGATAATTCTTCACATACAATTAGGTCACTCCTTAAATCTGGCAGATTTATCGTTACTAAATTCAATGTTGCTTGTCCCCTTATTTTACCGAGAATGTATTGCCATAGGAAACTACCCCGGATGCACTCTAGAACTTTTCTACCTTTCTGTGACAGGTGCTTGTCTGCCTCTCCAAGTCTATATTAATGTTAAAATCTCCCATTAGTACTGCTGTGCTTTTGCTATTCGTTTAATCGACACACAACTCTTAATTGACAAGACTGAGTGACACTTTCATTAGCAACTGGAAATTACTTGCCAATAATTGCTCACCAAACTTAGCCTGGGTTCTGCCAAGGCTTCTGTTCTGCAGACCTCATAATGGCCTTGTCCAGTGTGGTGTATTATCGATGATTGTGTAGAGCTCCCTGTATTAACATCCTCGGTCATCAATGTATGTATTGTATCTACAAGTGGCGGTCGAAGATTGGCATTCTGCCGAGTGATTCAAATTCTGACTGGTCAGGCTTTTACTCTATTCCCAAGTCAGTAGTGTGATGGAATAGTATTCATTTGTCTGGATGTCTGGCTGAAACAATACTCAAGCAGCTGAACATCATCCAGAGCAAAGCAGTACTTGATTGGCTCTGCATCTACCACTTCAAACATTCACTCCCTCCTTCAATTGAGCACGGTGCTGGTCGTCTGGACCATCTACAAGAGGCACTGCAGCAAGTCATCAACGCTTTTCACCAGCAACTTCCAAAGTCATAATTTCCACACTGATGACTTACCACCTTTTAAAACATGGGTCACAGGCACAAGCGAGCACCACAAGCTTGCATGTTCCCTTCAGAGTGTCTCAGAATCTTAAATTGGAAAGGCCAAAATCTTGAAATTCCCTACCCAATATACTGTTGACATAACTGAGGGCACTAGTCAGACACCACCTAGAAAACGGTGAACAGTTTTGGTCCCCCTTTCTGTAGAAAGATATGCTGGCATTGGAAGCCATTTCAAAGAAGTTCATTCAGCTGATATCAAGTATGGAAGGATTTTCTTATAAGGAGACATCAAGCAGATTGGGCGTGCACTCATTGGCGTTTAGAAGAATGAGAGACTTTGTCGAAACCCATGAGATTCTCAGCGACCTTTATTGGTAAATGTGGAGAATTGTTTCCCCTTGTGGGAGAGTGTAGAATCAGAGGGCATAATCTCAATAAGGTTGCGCGTTGAAGGCAGAAATGAGGAATTCCTAGCCCTTTAGTGAATCTGTGGAAAAGGACTGTAGAGGCTGGATCAGTAAGTATATTCAAGGCTGAGATAGACAGATTTTTGATTACTAAGAGAATCGAGAGTTATGTGGAAAGGCAAGAAGGTGGAGTTGAGGATTATCAGATCAGTCATGACCTTGTTGAAAAGTGGAGAAGACGCGATGGGCTGAATGGCCTACTTCTACTGCTATGCCCTGTGACTTATTCTCGAACTACACCAACCAAACTGCAGCAGTTCAAGAGGGGAGAGAGCCACCAATTCCGCAGTGCCAATTAGAAATGGTAAAATCCAGCCTTGCTACTGAAATAGAAATTTTAAAAACAGTACCAACAGCGGTTGTTCGGAGATCTACAAATAGTTACCACATTCAAAGGACGAGAAACTTTAATGTAACAAGACAATATTCATCAACAACCATTCCATGACTATTTCTCAGGTGCCTTTTGGGGAGGAAGAGGACAGCAGGGGGACCTACTGTCACTGCTCTGAAATCAGCATTAAGTAACATGCTACGTGTCATCTCTGTAACAGAGGGCAGTCACTTGCATGGAAAATTGCAGCTTCCAACCTATATCTTATTTACTATCTGCAGTTTGTGATATTGATATTAAATGTTTAATTGTGAAGGTAAGATTTTAGTGATCACTGTATGGTTGTTTCGTTACAGTGGATATGACTTTGGCTACTTGATCAAAATACTTACTAATTCCAACTTGCCTGAAGAAGAACCAGACTTCTTTGAGATCCTACGGTTGTTCTTCCCTGTGATTTATGATGTGAAATACCTCATGAAAAGCTGCAAAAATCTCAAGGTATTGCCGTAATTTTTCTAAAACTGAACTATGAGAATTTTTTTGTTTTAAAGGTTTTCATTACTAGCACAAACTGAACTTTATTTATGAAGAGATAATAGGTACTGCAGATGCTGGAGATTCAGAGATAACAAGGTGTGGAGCTGGATGAACACAACAAGCCAAGCAGCATCATAGGAGCAGGAAAGCTTGACGTTTTGGGCCTAGACCCTTCATCAGAAATGGTGGGGGGGTGGAAAGAGGGCTCTGAAATAAATAGGGAGAGAGGGGGAGGTAGATAGAAGATGGATAGAGGAGAGGATAGGTGGAGAGAAGGCAGACAAGTCAGAGAGGCAGGGATGGAGCCAGTAAAGGTGAGTGTAGGTGGGGGGGTGGGGGGGAGCGAGGTGATCCGCCCGCCCCGGGCGGACAGACCGGCCAGGGGGGTGGGATGAGGTTAGTAGATAGGAGATAGGGGTGGGGCTTGAGATGGGAGGAGGGGATAGGTGAGGAAGAACAGGTTAGGGAGGCGGGGACAAGCTGGGCTGGTTTTGGGATGCGGTTGGGGGAGGGGAGATTTTGAAGCTTGTGAAATCCACATTGATACCATTGGGCTGCAGGGTTCCCAGGCTGAATATGATTTGCTGTTCCTGCAGCCTTCCGGTGGCATCATTGTGGCATTGCAGGAGGCCCAGGATGGACATGTCGTCTGAGGAATGGGAGGGGGAGTTGAAATGGTTTGCGACTGGGAGGTGCAGTTGTTTGTTGCGGACTGAGCGCAGGTGTTCTGCAAAGCGGTCCCCAAGCCTGCGCTTTGTTTCCCCGATGTAGAGGAGGCCACAACGGGTACAGCGGATGCAGTATACCACATTGGCAGATGTGCAGGTGAACATCTGCTTGATGTGGAAAGTCTTCTTGGGGCCTGGGATTGGGGTGAGGGAGGTGGTGTTGGGGCAGGTGTAGCACTTCCTGCGGTTGCAGGGAAAAGTGCCGGGTGTGGTGGGGCTGGAGGGGAGTGTGGAGCGGACAAGGGAGTCGCGGAGGGAGTGGTCCCTCCGGAAAGCAGACAAGGATGGGGAGGGAAAAATGTCTTTGGTGGGGTTGGATTGCAGATGGCGGAAGTGTCGGAGGATGATGCGTTGGATCCGGAGGTTGGTGGGGTGGTACGTGAGGACGAGGAGGCTTCTTTTTTGGTTGTTATTGTGGGGACAGGGTGTGAGGGATGAGTTGCGGGAAATGCGGGAGACATTGAGGGCGTTCTCGACCACTGCGGGGGGGATGTTGCGGTCCTTGAAGAATGAGGATATCACAAGCTTCAAAATCTCCCCTCCCCCAACCGCATCCCAAAACCAGCCCAGCTCGTCCTCACCTCCCTAACCTGTTCTTCCTCTCACCTATCCCCTCCTCCCACCTCAAGCCCCACCCCCATCTCCTATCTACTAACCTCATCCCGTCCCCTTGACCTGTCCGTCCTCCCTGGACTGACCTATCTCCTCCCTACCCCCCCACCTACACTCACCTTTACTGGCTCCATCCCCGCCCCTTCGACTTGTCTGCCTCCTCTCCACCTATCCTCTCCTCTATCCATCTTCAATCCGCCTCCCCCTCTCTCCCTATTTATTTCAGAACCCTCTTCCCCTCCCCCATTTCTGATGAAGGGTCTAGGCCCGAAATGTCAAGCTTTCCTGCTCCTCTGATGCTGCTTGGCCTGCTGTGTTCATCCAGCTCCACACCTTGTTATCTTTATTTATGAAGAATTATTTTGTGGGCTACTGAATGTTTGAAGGGTGTAGCCACTGAGAAATTGATTTAGAAATTTATACTGAACAATGTACATACCTAATCTTAATGTATGTTAGGTTCATTAGTATATTCAGTACACCAGAAATACCCTTGTTACTAAATGAGTGTACTCTTGTAATTTTGAAAAGTAAATGAAGTCACTGGGAGCAATCAGCTGTTTCATCGATCACCTTCCCTCCATCATAAGGTCAGAAGTGGGGATGGTTGCCAACAATTGCACAGTGTTCACCATTTGCAACTCCTGCAAAGCTGAAGCAGTCCATGTCCAAATGCAGCAAGATCTGACAATACTCTGCCTTGGACTGACAAGTGGCAAGTAACATTCCAATCACACGAATGCCAGGCAATGACTATCTCCAGTCAAAGATGACCTAATCACCTTGACATTCAATGGTGTTACCATCACTGAATCCCCCACCCACAACATCCTTCGGGATCCAATTGACCAGAAACTCAACTGGACTCATCACGTAAAAACAGTGACTACAAGAGCGGGTCAGAGGCTAGAAATGCTGCAGCAACTAAGTCACCTCCTGATTCCTCAAAGGCTGTCGACCATCTACAAGGCACAAGTCAGAAATGTGGTGGAATAATCCCCACTTGCCTGGATGGGTGCAGTTCCAACAACAGTCAAGAAGCTTGACACCATCCAGGTCAAAACCTGCTTGATTGGAACAGCATCCCTCCACGACCCCTGATGCTCAGTCTGCAGTATCTACAAGATGCACAGCAGAAATTCACCAGAGATCCTCGGGCAGCATCTTTGGTAACAAGTAAATGAGAATTACACCACCTGCAAGTTCCCCTCCAAGCCACTCATTGTTCTGACTTGGAAATATATCGCCGTTCCTTCACTGTTGCTAGGTCAAAATCCTGGAATTCCCTTCCTAGTGTCATTGTGGGTTAACCCACAGCATGTGGACTGTGGCGGTTCAAGGAGGCAGCTCGCCACCATGTCCTCAAGGGCAGTGAAGGGCAGGCAACAAAATGCTGGCCAGCCAGTGACAAATGAATAGAAGAAAATATTTTTTTCACTCATTCTTGGGATGTGGACCTTGCTTGTTTGCAGTAGCCATTATTGCCTATTCTTAATTGTTCTTGAGAAAGTGGTGGTGAACTACCTTCTTGAACCATTGCAGTCCATTTGACGTGGATATGCCAAAACCTCAAGTTAAATACATTATTTTTACACTTGCCTAAATATTTCAGCCATGTGAGTCTTTAGCATCAGAAATTAATGATGGAGCTAATGTGAACACTTGACAAATTACAGCTGGAGTAAAATGTTGTGCATTTGGAAACCACAAATGAAACCAGAAATCTCTAGCAATGAAATATATAACTGATGCCATCTGATGAGAGAGGGCTACAGGTATTAATCTGTTTTTTTTAACTTAGTGAAAAATGTGCAATATTATTGCAGCATGTTCAGTAATTGAGTTTTGTGGTTTAAAAATAAGAGAGAATCCTGAGATATTGAGTGATTGGAATTAGGGATATAACATTAAGTAAGAGCATGTACATCTGTAATCTTTAATGTGGAAAACTGGCCTGGCTAATGAGTGTATGTGGGCAATTAATTGGATTATATATTTTTTTCTAACCAAGGCTAGTATCAAATGCTGCTCAGTCCAGAAAGGATTTTACTCCAGATTTCCTGTTGGGAAGGATATTTTTGAGAGTATACTTATTTTCCCTGAATAGGTATGGTCCATTGCAGCTAAGATGCCATTTAGGTTCTTCATTTACTGCCCTGTCTGTATATGTCATTTTTATTATAAAACTGGTCAGAAAGAACAATGTGTAGCTGATATTCTTAAACTGTCCTAGTTTTAATTTGTTTTGCAAATAAATTTTAGTGCATTTCCCCTAATTCCCTACACATTTTCTATGGCTCTCTGCATATCATTTTCTAAAGTTTATAGTGTTATTTTAATAGCTTGAATGAGTTCAGTCTGCAATGGTACCTTTTTAAGAGCTTTCTTTTACTCTTGTCAGCTTGGCTAGAATATTTGATTGCTACTGTAGCAAATTTCTGCATGCAATTATTCAAGTTTTATTTTCCCAATTTCCCTTTAAGTACAGTGTATGTTATATGAATAAAATATACCCAAGTAAAATCTGTTTACACAGGGCGGCTTGCAAGAAGTAGCTGAACAGTTAGAGTTGGAGCGAATTGGGCCACAACATCAAGCAGGTTCAGACTCCCTATTAACAGGAATGGCCTTTTTCAAAATGCGAGAGGTATGTATTTAAAGTCAAAACATTTAAAAGTTAAATCTGTTTGTTTCTTTTGTGGTACTTTTCAGAGTGAAACACATCATTGCTGAGTGGTTAACATTGCTATTATCTTACATTATCTTCCAAATAGCAGAATTTACTGTTCACTTATAAAGTCATTGAATGGTTCCAGCATAAAGGGAGGCTATTTAACCCACATTTCAGTGTCAAATTTCTGCAAAACTCTTGCCATTTTTCAGAAGCCCTACAATGTTTTTCTGTGCCAACAATTCTGCAATTCCCTTTTGAAGACCTTAATTGAATCTGTTTCCACCATACTCTCGAGTGTTGTTATTCCAAATACAAAGAATAAATATTCATATTAGATATCATAGAAAAGGGCAGCCTTGTTAAAACTTTTCATCTTGCACTTATAAGGTTACGTGTAAGATTACCAAATTTCAAATGATTACAATTCATATGATGGGAAAAGAGGGTGCTGACTTAATAGCAAGTCAACAATGATTTGCCTGGAGAAAGCAACTGTGGCTCCCCAAGCTCGTGGGTTAATTTTAGAAGAAAAAAAGTACCAAGCTTCAACAAGTCCCTTTTCTTCTTGCAGAAATCAGGTCCTTGTGCATAAATATATCACCCTTCATGTTATGAACTCAATTGGGTTGTCTTAAATTGGTTACTGGTGCAGTTGTGAACAGTCACAATTGTTAAGTAAATGCTTCCCAAAATAACATTTTAAGACTAGGCATTTTGATTATGGTTTTGTAACTACATGCTGGTTGAGTATGTTCTGTACCCTGCCTATTACAAGCAATCAGAGAACGTGCTGTTGATTTGATCAACCGTTTGGACATATGGCCTGTGTATCTACCATTGCGCCAATACTGAAATTCACTTATACTGCTGCTAAGGTGTGTGATAGGCAGAATGTTTTTATGGAATGGTGGTGCCATTCTGTCAGTGAAAAATACCATCCTTGAAGCCACGTGTGTCTACGTGAATGGTATTTTCCACCAACAGAATGCAAATATCAGTCCAAAAATGCCAAATGTCTGACGATTTCAAATCAAATAGCACAGTCTTTTCATGGTTCTGCAATATTCAAGTTTAGTACTTTCAAGCACCTGTTAATTTTTTTTAATATTATGAGATTAACTAAACTGGTATAGTTATTAAGATCTCATTAAATGAAAGAAAAGTAACTGGAAGAAAATGAATGAGCCATGTCTTTAATGTCCTCTGGATGTCCTAGTGCAGTTCTGTAGAAATGTAGTCACGGTTATTTTGTATACAAACATGACAGCCTATTTGCACATAACAAGATCCCATAAACAACAGTGAGATGAATGACAAGTTAATTTGTTTTGATGGCAATTATTTAGGGATTAATATTGGACAGGACAATCACAGAACTCCCTGCTGCACTTCGAGGAAGTGACGTGGGATATTTTACATCCACGTGGACATGAGGACCGGACCTCAGTTTAACATCTCGCCTGAAAGATGATACCTTTGACAACACAGCAGTACCACAGTACTGTTTTAAAGTCACAGTCTCAAATTACGGATTGCGCTTTGAACCCATGGCCTTCTAACTTGGATTAGAATACTACCAGTGACTTGAGAATCACATTTTATGACGTGCTGAACTCTAGAGATGGCATGCTGTACATTAGTAAAAGGCAGTTCTGCATTTTCAATTAATTTCTTGTTACAGTAATCTTAAAAATGTAGAAATAACAAGAGCCATTTAGATAATATTGTTACTTAGTCCCTCAATCAGGATCACGGAACCTTTTCTGTTAATTCCTGCATACCTCCCTGCTTTTTATTTTATTTTGTGTGACATGAACAACACTAACAAGATTAACATTTATTGTTCACCTTTAGTTGCCCTGAGAAGGTGCACTAATGTTTTTTCCCATTTTTGAGTACTTAAACCCAAGTCAGCGTTTACTTTGCTAGATGGAAGTGTATTCCATAAAGTAACACAACTCTCTGCTTAGAATCCTGTGGGCTGGTTAGACTTGTGTGGAGAGCCAAAAAACATTGTTTCCTTCAGTATTTTATGTGGGCTGTTTATCTGTTACAGTTCAATTGCTAAGCTGAATTATTTTAAATTTGAGGCTAACAGTTGAATTGGCCTTTAAAAGTACAGTTCATCTGTGGGTGCATTCCTTGTTGTTAACTGCAAAAAAGAAAGACTGAATATGAAGACAGAGAAAAGAAACCAATTCTGAAATGATTTATCTTAGGACTGCTACCTTGAATGGTTCCCTAATTTGAGAATTGCAATTTAGAATTGATGGAGAATTACAGAGTGTTAAATGTACACTGTATCTTTTATTTCTGTTTTTGCTAAGATAATATATAACTACTTGAATTTGTAATGTTCTTTATGCTGTGATGGTTTGAAATTAAATTTTTAGTGTCTCAATTGATGTTTGTAGTCCTGTCAAAAGTTTTTAACGTGTTAGCCTAATTCCTTCCAAATACTTCGACAGCTAGAAACTATGCTTACATCATCATACAGTTTAAAATACTGTGAAGAAACAATGATTTGGCAAGAATTGTTTTAGAAAGGCCACAAATGCTTTCACATTGTTTCATTGTGTTTTGAAAAGAGTGGTTTATTTTTGTTAGTAGTCTTTAAACGCATAGAGTTAGAGTACAGTTCACATATTTTTGGTCTTAACATTTAATGTGTAGCAGTATCTTCTCTGCAAGGCCACTTGACTGAGCACATTGGTCACAAAAAGCATGCAGTATGAGTAAAATATAAAAGTACAAAATTTGATGTAAGTGGAACTAGGTGCGAAGGGGGGAAAAAATGTTGCTTCTTTGCCTCCAAAGCTTGTACGGTCTCTAGAACTTTTCAGGATGTGTTTCCAAATTTATAGTAATCTGCTGCATTCTTTATGACCTGGTAATCATAAGGGCACAGATCTTGCCTTCTGACTACTGATGAGCATCTTGAGGGGAGGTAAGAACACAACATCCGGGGCCACATTGCTTTGAATATCCTGTCCTTGACTATCTCACTGTACAAGATTCTGCTGAAAATATTCCCATATCACCGTTACTGCACAACTCCTGACCTCTGCTGTGTGCCATCAGAGTTTTTTTCTGTCAAAATCTTGAAATTCAAGACACCACTAAACATTAGGTGACAACATATTGATTAATGCAGACAAAACATAACTACTTACCCTATTAAAAAAAAACAAATAAACTGCAGATGCTGTTAATCAGGAAGAAAAACAGAAGTTGCTGGAAAAGCTCAGCAGGTCTGGCAGCATCTGTGAAGAAAAAATCAGAGTTAAAAATCAGACCCTTCTGAGGAAGGGTCACCAGACCCGAAACATTAACTCTGATTTTTTTTTTACAGATGCTGCCAGACCTGCTGAGCTTTTCCAGCAACTTCTGTTTTTATAACTACTTATCCTTGTGGCTTTCTTTAGTACCTGTCTAGTGGGTGTCTTTATCACATTTGGTGCTTCAGCATAGTACTGTTGCAGTATTTGTAGGTCATGGTGGCTGGTAAAAGACTGCTGACTTTCATTGTGGGGAGACTGTAAGTGGCTGCTGTGGACTGCACTACCTTGACATTGGAGCAACAGTCTGGACAGGCCAGTTGGGTGAGAGACATCAGTTGTGGTTTGAGCACAAAAACTGTCATCTTGAGAAGGGACAGCAGATTTGTGAAACTACGGAGCCGTGTATGGCACATTAATAATCCAAACCGTCTGCTGGAGAAAAGATTGTTCGCCTGCTTTGAGACTGCATATACCTTTTGAGCGCTCATATCCACAGATATAGCAGTTTGAGCATCTCTACAGAAAGCCTGTGCCTAGTCGGAGTCATATTTCTCCATATCCTTGACAATGACGACTGGCTGTACACTGACCTCAAAATTCACAAAGCGTTTGTGTGTGCAACCCACCAGCTGTCTTTACGTTGTCTTATCAGAATTCTTATTTGATTTCTGTGCTGCAGAACTCATTTGTAACCCTACCCTTTGGTAGCTGGCACATGCACTGTCCTTTCTCCTGTGTGAGCTGAAGCCTAATTGTGCCTTGTGACTCATTTGCTGATCCCCTCTCTATATCACTCTCTCTTAAAATATGAACACTTCCCATGTCTGAGCTGGCAGCTGCAAGTTTCAGATAAAATGACAGTGTTTCTTTGTGGATACATCTCAATTTGTTCAACCCCATCATCAGGCTGCACTGACTGGCCTGGAGGCAGTTCCTGGATGCCTGAAAACATAAATGCAGAAGTGCAGAGTTAGGTTGAGTATTGCAGGGTAGGTGGAAAGCAAGAGTTGCTTGGTCACACTGTCTGCAAGTTTGTACAGTTTTCCCTTATTTAAATTGTGTTCTCATAGTATGTTTTTGTTCTAGTACAGTTTGTAAATAAAGAATTTGCCTGAATAGCACTGCCTCCACTTTCATTTTAGTGAGGTCACAGTGCATGTGCCAAGAAACAGCTTGTGATAGTATGTGTTCAGTCATTTTTTAAATTTGAAACACAACACCACCTTGCTTGCTGCTCCTGTCTCCCAGCCCCTTCACTTCACCCATTTTCCTGTTCCTCTCACTGCCTTGCACTCGCTTGAACTAGTTCTTGGCAAATGGGTGTCAAGAGTGAAGAATTGAGGGGTTTGGGAGAGGGTTAAGGAGTAAGAGAGTTGAGAGAAGAAAGCAATGAATGGGACAAGCTGAAGTTTCGCCAGAGGGAAGTGTTTGGAAGTGGGCAGTGGCAAGTGGGAGGTAGTGTGGGGGTTGAGGGAAGGAAATGAAGGGTGAGGCTTGAGATGGAAACTGAGCAGGAGGGAGAGGAAACAGCAAATGAGAAGCAGTGCTGCAGCACGACTGAAGTGACAAGTCTGAGGTTGAGAGGGTAAAATGTGAAGGGGGATTGATAAAGGGAAATGGTGAGTAAGAAGAGAAGAGAGGAAATGGCAAGCAGGATGGAGGGGGTCAGGAGATGGAAGTGCAAGCAAGGAGGAGTTTTGGGAGAGGATAGTGCAAGCAGGAAGGAGGCGTTCAGGAGAGGGAAGTGGCAAGTGGGAAGAAGGGTGTTAGGAGAAGGAAGCAGAAAGGAGTCGGAAGCAGGAGTAAGGCAGGAAAGTTATGGGAGTGAGGAGATTGGGATTAGGTTAAAAGTTGGAACAATGTTGGAAAAAGGCAGAAGTGAACTAAATGGAGGTACTTGGGAAACAGTGAACAGGAGACAAGTCAGGAACAGCAGTAAACTGGGAAGAGAAGTAGAAAACTTGTCTGAAAATAGTCAATGTTCAAGATATTCAGTAAGTTTTAATCTAAAAGTTACAGGTCAAGAATCTCACCTAATGCCATTTTGATTGTGGTAAAAGTCTCAAGTGTTTTAATTTTGTACATCCCTTTTAAAAACACGTTTGGAGTGCTATCTGGAACAAGTTATACTTAGTTTAAAAAGCAAATCAGAGCGATGAGTCATCTAGACTCTACGTTAGCATGCTGTCTGACCTGCTGTGATCTCCAGCATTTGTTGTTTTCAGTACAGATTCCAGCATTGGCAGTAATTTGTAACTACTATTAATCCACAAACCTAGGTAATGCTCTGGGCACACAAAAATAGATTGCTTGAAAAGCTCAGCAGGTCTGGCAGCATCTGTGGAGAGAAATCAGATTTAACGTTTTGGGTCGAGTGATCCTTCTTCAGAAGTGTCTGGGGACCTAGGTTCAAATCCTGCCATTGCAAGTAGTGGAATTTGAACTCAATTTCGAAAAAAAATTAGAAATTACATTTCTAAGCATTGTCAAATGTCAAAAAAACTCATCTCATTCATTAATATCCTTTAGGGAAGGAAACTGCCATCCTTATGTGATCTGGCCTACATGTGACACCAGACCTAAGGCAATGTGGTTAATTGTTAACAGTTAATTAGGGATTAGACAATTAGGGATGGCCAGTAAATGCTGGCCTAACCAGTGAGGCCCACATCCCATAAATGAATTAAAAACTTGGTTTGAAAAAAAAGCTGCACAATAGGTTCTAATGGGGATCTGACAAGGTGCATACATGGAAATATATCATGATGCTAGTTGAGGTGGCCTAAATAACTTTACCAATAATTTGGTGCACTATCTCTTCCAATTGGTCAAATACAAGCAATCGTGCCTCCTCTCCCCGCCCCTGTAGAGTCTCTTTACAGGTTCCTCCAATCAGGTGTTACTTTACCCAGCAAGAGATATAGAAGAGTATCATTGAGTTTGTTTGGTTAATTGGTCAGACCTGAATTCCCAGATGTATGCAGAATCTGAGAGATGTGCGTCTGATAAGTCCTTGCAGGTGGTGTTTTGCATATGTTAGACATGAGCTGTGGTTGCTTGAATTTGCAGATGGGGGAGCTGAGCATAATGTGAAGTTTGCCGTGTGGTATGTAGGTAACGCTTTAGAAGATGCATTCACTGACCTTGACCATTTGTATGCAGTTATCAAATTTTTTGAAATATTGCAACCAGGTCCTCAGACTCCTTCTGTTGACCTCTGCGTAGAGTGGCTCCCATTCTGTTTTCGGTCTCAGGAACAGAACCTCACCATCTTTCCAACACCAAAACTTTCAGCGCTAAATTGAAGAACCAATTGGATTCTCTCACTCTCGCTACTCCACTGATGTTGTTTACTTGTTTGCTTTCTGAAACTATTTCAAGACCAGCAATTTAGTTCCTTTTAATATTGCAGGCTGCCTTTAATGTTTTAGCTTCACAGGAATGTGGATTCCATGTTGTGCCTGTTGCTGCTCACTGCTGAGGTGTGTGGTGCAACTGTAGAACCAAGCAGATGGCACACGTTTTTCTTGCTGCCTGCATCACCTCAGTCATGTGGGGTAACTATACATTCCAATTTCTAAGCCTGTAAATCAGCTCTGTTGGAGTTTTAGCCCTAAACTCAGCAACTACAGTCAATCAGCTTCAATTTAGTGGTGAGAAAGCTTCTAGAATTAATAATGTGCAATCAAGTTGATTGTTACTTGGGCAAATATGGGTTTGTTAAGGAAGCCAGCATGGATTTAATGAGGGGAAATGTGCTTAATTGTTTGGAGTTTTTTGATTTAACAGAGAAGGTTGATGGGAGCGACATGGTGCACATTGACTTCAAAGAAGCATTTGGTATAATGGCAAACAGATTTATGAACAAAGTGGTAACATGGATATAACATTGGCTGAATGAAACAGAATAGTGGCAATGGATATTTTTTGGTCTGAGAGAAGAATTCCTAGCTGTGTTGGGACTCTGGTCAGATGTATATTAATTACCAAGAAGTTGTTACAGCAGCCACAATTTTAGCATTTGCAGATAACTTAAAACATGAAAGTATTGTTAGCCATGAGGATTTTGTGGAACTTCAAAATGATATGGACAAATTATGGTAAAAAGGTAGCAAATGGCAGATTAATTAAGTTAAATGCAGAGAACTGTGAGGTTCCTTGTACAGGAAGAACACAAAGTATAAGCTAAAGGGAACAATTCTAGAGGGCCTACAGATGTAGAGCTACTTGGGTACATATATGCATACATCATTGAAGGTGATAGGGCAGGTTAAGAGAGTACTCAGCATACAGTATCTTAAGCATTATTCGTGGTGCACAGAGTACTGCAATAAGGAGATTACAATAAATTTATATAAAGTGCTGCATTGGTTTTATCTAAGGTATTGTGCACGTAACTGGAAACCATACTTTAAGAAGAATCTGGAAACATTAGAGAGAGTACAGAAAGAAAAGATTGTCAATAATGATTCCAGGGATAAAGAACTTACTTTCGTAGGTACATTTATAGAAATTAGGACTCATTTCCTTGGAGAAGATGAGGTCAGAAGGATTCAAAGGTGCCTGGGCAGACAGCATGAAATTGTTGCCATTTGTGAAAGAATTCAGAATCAGCAGGACAGATTTCAGGTATTCACAAAAGAAGTAATGGTGACATGAGGAAAATCTTTTTCATGCGATAAATGGTTAAGATCCAGATGGTGCTGCCTGAGAGAGTGGGGGAGGCAGATTCAATTCAGATGTTGAAGGGTGTATTAGATTATTATCTGAAGAGAATGAATTTGCAGGGTTATAGGGAGAAAGCTGGGGAATGGCACCAAGTGCATTGCTTATTTGGAGAGCCACCATTGATATGATGGACCAAATGGTGACCTTCTGTGCTGTAATGATACTGTTTATGAAACAAAATATGTTTTAGTCTTGGCTGAATTATCATTATGGTATGTAGGTGGATGGGATCTACACAAGATGGACGGATTACACTGTAACACTAGTGTTAAGATTAGCTTATCAGCTGGGTAGGACCCTGAGAGGCGCTTCAGTTGGAGAAAAAGAAAGTTTGTTATGGGAAATACAAAACATAAATGACAGTGGAAACAGATCATAGAATTAATCAAAGATTAATTACAGAATGGTTATAAGAAGGCAGAATTAAAGGCACTCGATATGAATATACACAGCATTTGCAATAACATAGGTGTTTTTATGGTGCTCGAAGCAGTAAACAGGTAGGAATTAATTGCCACTACAGAGAGAAATGGCTGCAGAGCAACCAAGTCGGAAAACTGAAGGGATGGGATGAGTGTACTAATGATGGAGATTTCCAATTGGAAGAACAAAATGTAGAATCTGTGTGAAGCTAAGAAATAGGGACAACCAATAATTGGTTTGAGTGGTTTGGTTTATGGGCCACCAAATAGTAATGATAATGTAGGGCATGATATAAATCATGCAATTGTGGGTGCAAATAACAAGGGTAAAGGACTGGGTATATCTAATGAGCAGCAATACTATGGAAGAAGAATGTCCAAGATTTGGAGCAATATGTTGAGAACCAATTAGGGAACAGGCTATTTCGATGTAGCGAGAAAAATGGAATTAAGAGTTCTTGTAAAATAAGTTTGATTAAAGATGTAGTTCCATCTAAGTCTGGGATCTTAACTTCATAATTGCCCTTGTTTGGATTTATATGGACAAAGTTGGCTTTTTTTAAAAATTCTTCATTCAGGGGATGTGGGAGTCACTGGCATTTATTGCTCATCCCTAATTGCCCTGGAGCTGAGTGGCTTGCTAGGCCTTTTGAGGGCAATTAAGAATTAACTACATTTCTATGGATTTGGAGTTGCATGTAGGCCAGAACAGGTAAGGACAGCAGAGGTTGGCTGTGGTGAACTGAAAAACAGCATTGAAATCTTTGACGGTGGGTAATGAAAGGCTTGTGTAATTAAAGAATTAATGCTTGGTTTACAAAAAAAATCCAACGGGAAAAGCAAGGCAGCTTTGGCTAATGAAGAATGTTAAAGAACGGTAGTCAAAGTTGCATACTTATAAAGTTATCTTAAAAAAGGTTGTAATCATGATGGCTTTTAACACGTCATTGAGAACATCCCTCTTGCATTTACCCTGCCAAATCCTGTTAGAATTTTATAGGTTTCTATGAAATCGCCTCATTTTTCTAAATACCAGCTAGCATTAGTAAAAAGTAGTAGTGCTGGAGAAACTAATAGAACTGAAAGTTAACAAATCCCCAGGACCCAGTGATCTTCATCCTAGAGTATGAAAGGTGTGATAGTGGATGCATCAATGATCATTTCAAATTCTGTTCATATTTCTGTGTTACCTACAAATTACAAAGTTGCAAACGTAATTCCTATTTAAGAAAGGAGAGAAATAGACAACCAGGAAATAGACGGATGCCAGTGGCGGGGGGAAACTAGAAGCTATACGTAACTACATACCCAAAAAAAAATTCAAGAGGATTTGGACAGGATGTGTGAATAGGCAAGAGCATGGCAGATGGACTTTAAGGTACATAAATGTGAGGTTATCCACTTTAGTAGAGGATCAGAGGTTCAGGATCTTTCTTTTAATAGTGAAAGATAGGGAATTGTGAAAAACCAAAAGAACTGTGGGTGTTGTAAATCAGGAACAGAAACAGAAGTTGCTGGAAAAACTCAGCAGATCTGGCAGCACCTGTGAAGAAAAAAATCAGTTAACATTTCAGGTCCAGTAGAGGAAGGGTCAGATCCTGCCAGACCTGCTGAGCTTTTCCAGGAACTTCTGTGATTAGAAAATTGTTGCCCAAAGGGATCTAACCATCTTTATGAATCAGTTTGGCAGACAAATGGTATTTTAAAGCCATTATTGTAAGAGGTTAGGAGTACAGGGGCAAAGAAGACTTGCTTTAATTGTATAAAGCATTGGTGAGAATTCACCTTTGATCATTCTGTGCATTTCTGGACCCCTTGCAAAAGGGAAGATATATTTCTCATGGAGGGCAGTACAGACTGATTCCTGTGATGGTACAATTTTATGAGAGATTGAGCAGACTGGGCATGTAATCTCTGGAGTTCAGACGAATGAGAGGCAGTCTCAGAAAATCACAAAACTCTTAACTGGATAGGCAGGCTAAATGCAGAACAGATATTTCCTTTGGCTAGGGATGGGAGGGACTCTTGAATCATGGAATGCAGTTTCAGAATAAAGGGCAAGCCATTTAGGACCAAGATGAAGAGGAACCTTACCCCTCAGTGCGGTGAATCTTCGGAATTCTGTACCCCAGAGGAGGGTAGTCTTTAAGTAAGTTCAAGACAGAGCCTGATGACTTCTCGTTACTAATGACATGAATCTTCTACTCAGTAATGACTTTACTGAAGTTTAATTTGTTTGCTTGTCTTATTTGTTTCTTCACTTCTAGATGTTCTTTGAAGATCACATTGATGATGCCAAATATTGTGGCCACCTGTATGGTCTTGGCTCAGGTTCATCCTATGTTCAGAATGGTACAGGAAATGCATATGAAGAAGAAGCCAATAAACAGCAGCCTTGACCGGAAATGGGGAGATTAATTTTTTGGGCCACATATACTGGATCTAATTTTTATCTGTGTCTGAGTTCTTTATGTTCACTAGATTTGTGCCAACTTCTTGGTCATTTTGACTTTGGTAAGGAAACTCCATGATCATATAATTTGCCCATTTGGTTCCAATGCAGATTTTCTTTAACAAAGATTGCTGGAGAAAGTGGGAAAAATAATTACCTGGATGAAATTTCAAGCAGTTATTTTCCCCTCTTCTTCCTAAAAGCATGCAATAAGTATCAACTGGCTATTTACCATTCCCATCTAATACATGGCACTTAAAATAAAAACAGGAATTTTAGCTATTCAGGATTGTGGACCATCGAATTTGCACTTTAAAGAGTGACTGGTTCCTCTATTTTATGGGAATTTTGCTGCTTCTTCTTCTCACAAGTGAGATGAGAAAGCCCAGAAACTTGAACTACTTCACACCATTGAGTTAACTGTTTATGGATTTTCCGTGCCTGCTGGCTTAGTGTGACAGCATCTCTGCTACCAGTTTGTGGTAACAAACAATATTACCGAAGCTCTTGTATTTGCTGCAGTTGAAGAAGGAGACCTGTAAGTGTTGCCTTACAATTTTTCCTTTTGACATCAATTTTTTCTGGGAATGCCTCCCATACACACAGTTCTAACATATCAGAAGTGCAGCTAGCTGAACCAAAACCAGCATCTGACATGCTTAGTGCTGCAGCTACTATGCCTGTTTGTACATGAACTGCATTGTTGCAATGAAATAAACCTTGAATGAGTTTAATTTCAATTTTAAAAACTTACAGTTTATACTGATCACACCCCTGCACTGATGTCGTTGGTGCCAGATTATGTGATGTAATATTGTTTATGACAATGAGCATTTTTCAACTGAAGAATTTTCTGAGATTTTTAAAACATCAGCTTTATTATAAAATGTATATTTTCATTCTTAGTGGCAGTAATTACAACAGTGCAGGAGCACCTCAGTTAACACCAAAGCTTGGCTTCCTCCAAAAAGTTTAAAGTGGCACTGTCCAATTTACATAGAATTTTTAACTTCACTTAGGGTTTTCTTTGATTAAATCCTTTTCAAACAAAATATTACAGAACTGTCATTTAACTGCATTTTAACCAGTGTTTTTATTTCTGACTCACCTTCCTGTCTACCTAGTGGAGTACCAGGCTTCAAATTCTCTCTTGCTCACGGCTGTGTTTTTTCTGTAGATCAGATTGCAGGAAGCACATGTTCACAAGTGAAAAACAGTTTAGTTTTCCTCTTTTGGAACACCACATTTTTTTGTGGCTTAGCTGAAAACTGATAAAAATCATTTTAAGTTGCTGTCTGCTGAGATTCATGCCCTTGATTTGGAGAGATAGGCAATTCTTTCTGTACTAGCACAGTGCAAGGCTAGACATGCATTCTGAATTATTGGATTGTAATGCTGTTATGGCTTTCAAAGTGGCTGTTAACATGTACGTCCCAGAATTAATGACAATTCATAATTAACACTTCAGTACCACTGTTTTACTTAGCATTTTACTTTTGTAGGATCAAAAAGGTGAAATTTTAAAAATCTTTGAAAAGCCAGTCTTGTCTTTTTACAGTATTGCAATTCCATGAGTAGCATTAAAGTATGTACATCGACTAAGTGATGCTGGTTTTGATGCAGCATGACTTGCTATGCAACCCCTTTAGTACATTATATATGAGCTGTAAATACTATGTGATATATTGAGTCTTATGCATTGTATTCTGCATGCATCTAGAGCAGCTGAGCAGGAAGACCTGTAGCGATTAGCTGGTACTTGCCTCAAACCATCAAATGCATGTTGCAGAATTCAGTCCATCATTATTAGATTTCAACGAGCTTAGCGATAGGTCAAAATCCCCAGACCAATGTGACGACGATGTAATTAATGTGTTCTGTTCTTTCATTATGTTACAGAACTGTAACTTAATGGACCTTTTATAAAACAATTATGTGAAGACAAGGTATTATTTGTTTTTAAACCTTTTTGTAAATAAAGGCTTCAAATTTGTTTCTTACTTACATAAGGTCTGGTTGCTTGTTTTTTTTTGGTTCAAGATGCCCATCATATTTCTTGTGGTTCATTGGAATGAAATAAATCCTTTTGTTTCCAGCCTAACCAGCAAACTGAACAGCACAAGTTATCTTGTACATTCCAGTTGAACTTAGGAAAGCAATTGCTTGTTTAGTGGTTTTCATTCCTTCACCTATTGTCACTGTGACCTGCAAGGTGTAATAAATTAATCAAAAGCAAATGGGTACTAAAATATAATGTTCTAATTTATAATTCATATTAAGTCTCAAGCGTACCATTCTACATAAGATTATCTGCAGGATAGTTTCTTGTTTAATATTTATCTCATTTTAGACTTGGATTAAGATCTAAATCTGAAAACTGTCTTTAGGTTATTTTATTTCTGCTATCATCAGCACCATTCTCTGGTTGACCCATAAGAGATATTTCTACGGTTTCCTTCAGTAGTCTGCTCTGAATTAACGTCTGTTGCAACCCAAGGCGGTAGTTTTGAAAGTGTTACTCAGTCAAGAGCAGTAAAAGACTGCTTTTTGGTATTGTTTTTTAAATTTACATGTGGGATGTGGGCATTGCTGGGCCAGCATTTTATTGACAGTCCCTAGATGCCCTTGAGAAGGCATTGGTGTGCTGCTGCCTTGAACTGGTGCAGTCCACCAGTGCTGTAGGTAGACCCACAATGTTATTGAGGAGACAAGTCCAGGATTTTGACCTAGCGACACTGAAGGAATGGTGATGTATTTCCAAGTCGGGATGATGAGTGGCTTGGAGGGAAACTTGCAGGTGCTGGTGTTCTTATGAATTTGCTGTCCTTGTCCTTCTAGATGGTAGTTGCACTCATCCAGACTTGCAGATATATAAGTATAAGGTAATTGTTCATGCATTCCCAGTGCCAGTTATCTTATAAAGTTTGTAAACTTTTAGTGCCAACTCTTCATCTTAATATTTAGTTTGAAATTATTACAGCAAAATCATCTTGGAAATATATGGTTTTGTTAGATTTCCTGCCACACAGGAACTTTCATAACATGAGATAGGTTCTTGTTTGTCATGGGGATCATGGGTTAAGGGGAGAATGGGGTTGAGAAACTTATCAGCCACAATTGAATGGTGGAGCAGACTCGATGGGCCGAATGGTCTAATTTCTGCTCGTATGTCTTATGGTCTAAAGTAGAAACTGAGAATGAGAAAGAGCAGATGTCCTGGAACCTGTCAGTTACAGGAATTGTCCTAACCCTAACTGCTTGTCTTGAGGCAACAACTATATTAGAGCTAAAATACTTTTTCTTGTTCCATATCTTCAGAACTTCCATAGTGATGGCAAAGTCTCTGACAGTCTCAAATTACAACTGGCTTCAATTAATACCATGGTACAATGTGATTTTGATATTGGTCAAGTTATCTAATTTGTAAGATGAACTTCTCCAGGGTTGATTATATTTGGTAATTCCATATAATAAATCGAGCTCTTTGCAGATATTGGCATAAGGGTGAGATCGGGAAAAAGACGATTGCTTACCTCAATGGTGACTACTGATGAGCAAAAGTACTTCTTGCAGTACAGTTTGCATACTTTTTTAAACTGGAGATTCATGAGAAAAACAAGCCTTGCTTGAAGGTAACATTTACTCTAGATTTAGCATTGCAGTTCATTTATTGCACTAAAATTATAAGAGTATAAAACAATCACTTGAACAATCAGTTCAGCGTTGATTGTAGATCTTCCTGGGCTACGTAGGATCACTTGATTCCAAGTTACACCTTTCAAACTGCACTGCCAATTTTCTTTTGTATTATCTTTACCCTTTTTTGGATGGACAAAGTTGTTTCATTGACAGAACCTTACTGTGCAACACAGGTTGTTTTAAATACCATGGGATGGAAGTTTCCATTCTTAATTACATCCTGTGTTGTTCCTTATGAGCAGTTTTGTCACTCTTGTGAAATATCCTATTTCTAACCTTCAAAACAATTTTTGGGGGTTTTGTTCATTTTGATCTGTTAATTGTTATTTATGGTTCAGAACTGTTTATAATTGTTGTCTAATCCACTGTCCTCCTTTCTTTTCAAAATGTTGAATCATAAAGTGCTTTACTATGGTTCTACATAGTAGGGTTTGCATTTCAGCAATCATCTTAAAGGTAACAAAGATTTAACTCTGCTTCAAAGTGTGATTGCTTGTTATAAAGGTCCTCTTAATAATCAGTAAGGCTGTGGGCGTTGCACGCAGACACATTATTGCAGGACAGAGTCTAGTCTTCAGCCATGTTCTAATGACCCTTGTTAATGTTTGGTTTAGAAATGGCTTGTAGTAGTTTAAGGTTATTTTGAAAAGTCTGTGCTTTGCAAAACATGCTAGTACATAAAAATTGATTAAGTTTTTGGCCAACCTGTATCAAACCTGTACTTCTACAAACAAAAGCAAAAATTACTGGAAAAACTCAGCAGATTTGGCAACATACGTGGAGCGAAAGCAGAGTTAAAATTTCAAGTTCAGTGACCCTTCAGAACAATTTTTGTTTTGGGTGTCTTTGATTAGTTTTTCTGTGCTTCTACAAGGTGGATGCGATGGCTAGTTAATTTTTCAACTTCACCCATACTTAACACTCGATACTCAGTTTTTAAAATTATTCTGTTGCAATTTTAGAGATGACAATCATTTACAAAATATATCTTGGAGAAAGCCCAACATACTTGCCAGCTATGAAAGGTGCATTCTTGCAACCGGTTATAAGTTAAGCTGGGTCTGTACTGACGAAAATTTATCAAGAGGAAAATGGAATATGCTTACACAGGATGACCCAGCCATTAAGAGAATTCATCCTAACTAATGTGATTACTATTAAAAAATTGATATTCATTGAATCATTAATTAAAGAATGCAACAAAATATTGCTGATATTCTGAATTTGAGCCCCAAATTCCATGGGAATGCTGCCCCATAGGATCACTTGGTTGCAAATGTCTGATTTAAGAAACCGAGTGAAGCTTCGAAGGAAAACTGTTGGAGTAGATCAGAGAGCCACTTCAAAAAAATCTAACTATTTCCTTAAATGGCCTACAAAGGAATTAGTTATTTGAAACTCCAAAATACGATTAAGAAAAAGAATTGGGTGGAGAAAGCAATAATCATGTTAGTCTAATTCATCATGTGCTCTTGCCCTGATAATCATTATTCATTACAAATGCATTTTCCAAGCAGCCTCCAGGTGACCAGTAAGATGGAAAACCTAATGATATGGATGAAAACTTTTGTATTACATTCTGAATTATGAAAAATTTGAGGAAAATCACTATTTGTTTCTGGGCAGTTTTCTGCTATTTAACTGTTTTCATGCCCTAATACATTTGTAAACGGAAACATTAACATTAAGGAAAGACACTTTCAAAATATTTGTAAAATGAGAAAAATTAAGGATTTTATTCATTGTCTTGAGGAAAAAAATGAAGGCTTGTCAACAATCCTGGACCTTAAAATATATATTCAATAATCTTAAGAGTTAGTTAAAGATAGCACATCTAGCATTAAATGTTTCATGTTTGTTCCACATTGTCCTGGGCATTATTTATCAGATATGTTGCTGGAGGCGAGATCATGTCTTAGTGTCTCCATCTATAATGAGCACATGTAAAGGGATCTGCACTTTACATTCACAGATTATACTTCCGCAATTATGTGCATTCTCTGCGAAGCCTATCATCTGTGTCAATATGAATTGATGCTCAGCTGGCCTGTGACCAGAAATGCAAAAAGTTCTCGTAACACCTGAATGTTTTGCCAGGATACTGGTTCAGTTATAAAGATTCATTCTGTCACAGTTATCAAGTCTATCACTGAAATTTTGATGTCAGATTCCAGAGGTGACTGGATCAGCATGTGGTGCTATTTGCTTTAAGTTTCAGAAGATGATACTGTGCAGAATACTGCATAATACTTCATACAATATAGTACTTCTGTCAGAAGTATAAATGCCACCATTTTCCAACACCTTTCTGTTCTGAGGAGTCATACCAGATTCGATGTTAACTGTTTCTCTCTTTGTATGCTGCCAGACCTGCTGAATCAGTCAGCATTTTGTTTGTTTTGTTTTTATTTGTACAGTACAAACTTCATGAAATAAAGTACAGCCACTTAGTACCTGCAAAATGACTGAGACTGAGATGGAATTCTTGAGCCCATCGTCTATCCACCATATCAAAAGTTGTGCCTACATACACCAACCTCTCGCTCTTTCCCTTCACATCAGAATTACTTTTCATCTGCAGCCACGTTTGTGAACATTAACTCATTAAAAAAATCCAGATTTTGCTAAAACTAATGTCTGCATGCATTTTCTGTTAAAGCTATAATGTAAGGTGTGTGATTTATGTATATTTTAATGTTTATTTTAGAATTGGGATTTTGAACTTAGAGGCACGTAGGCTTTAGCCTGCATCTGCGAAGGGTGTTCACTTATTGAGTTGTATGGCTTTCTGATGTGGTTTGTTTTTAAAAGAAGTGGGAGGTATAGATCTTTTAGGCTAATGGGCATTTGTAAACAGTGTAGTGCAAGAAAATAAACACACAATTGTGGATGCCAGAAATCTGAAACAAAAACTGTGCTTGAGAAACTCAGCAGGTCTGGCAGCATCTTTAGAGAGAAAAGAGTTAATGTTTCTAGTCCAGTGACCTTTCATCAGAACAGTGTAGTGCATTAGACTTCAGTTAGAGGATCCAACATTGTATTTTTATTTTGGCTTAGGAGAAACGCCCATAGTGTAGAAAGCCCGTTTGTTTTGCGTTTGCAGAAGTCCTGGTTGAAGCTGGTTCTGTAAAACAGTTTCTCCTGAAGAGAAAAGTTAGTTTTGAATTGCTAGGAAATAGGGTATCTCTGTGTTTTTAAAGTTCTAGACGTGGTGTTTCATTAAAAGTTTCATAGTCTCTTCCTCAGCTTCAAATGAATCTATCAGATTCTCAAGACTTAGAATTAAAGCATCAATTAAGTCATGCCCTAAAGATGTGATAGAACCTTTCTCTCGTGTGAATACAGTCCATTCTGGTATAACATGATAGTTCCATTTTCGTGCAATCTTGCATTGTAAGAAAATTGCACAATAGCTGCGCCATTTCAACTAATGGGGCCAGAATCATGTTATAGCCAATACAGGTAAGGAAAGTTTGCGTTCTACAAATAGCGGTCTAAATTCTTCAGTCGTGCTAAAGCCATTTTGCATTGAAGAGATGTGTTATAGCAGAATCAACTGTACAGTAAAGGTGTTGGGATTGTCTCTTATGGTATGTTTTGAAATCTTTAAAATTGTCTTACATGTAAATACTTTGGCTTATTATATTTGTTCATTTTTGTATAATAAATGCACAATGCTAACAAAAGAACAAGTTAATGTTTCAATGAAAAACTACCTCATTAAAACCAAATAAAAACCCAATATGATCTATCAAGCCAGAGGAATACTGCACACATGACTTGCCACAGAAGAACTTATATGAGCTTAGTATGACTTTTTCTGCTCATACCTGGTTGAGCTTCAGACCAGAAGGATCAGAAGTATAATCTCATGGTAAACGTACAGCAAGCAGCATTTCTGCCATTTGTTCTTCTCAGTCTGCCCATATCCCTATAGACAAATCTATTGCTCTGTAATTGCCACAATATATTGTCAAATTCTGCTGTCAATGACAAACCTTTTAAGGCAGAATGAGAACTACTGCTTAAACCAAGTTGTTGTGTCTTTTCAGTTCTGTACCTGTACAACTCGGAGGAAAAGACCACTTGCCAATAAGTATTAGCATTAGAAAGACCTTAGAAGTTTTAATTTCATATCAACGGAAAGTCTTTCAAGCAGTTCAGTATAATGAGGGATGTACTTTGAAAACTTAATGTTTGGTAAAGTTATTAAACTTACTGCCTAATTGAGTTGCTACACTTGGAGGTGAATCACGTTCCTGCGCTGTGACTGAAGAGGAGCACTACAAGCCTTTTCCTTGCATTCCATCTTAGTTTTACAACAAACCAGCTGAAATTCAGTGCATTTCTGTGAAAACTGAGCTCTGGAAATGCATCCAAGACTAACCAATCTTTTGAACTTGTTTTCAATCCTAATTAACTGAGCAGAGGCAGCTTGGAAGTGAAAATTCAACTGGGCACCTGTTTAATGAAAGTTCAGTAGTTTTGGAGCACATTGGATAGGCTATTACAGAAACCTCCAGGGTGGCACTCCAGACAACTTTCCAGTTTATTTTTAGTGATGTACATGTATGGTTCATTGGTTTTTTTAAAATATAAAGTTCTTATTAAATAAGCATAGAGCCTTTCTACAATGTTCTCATTGAAGCATACAGGATTCCTAAAGGGCTTGACAGAGTAAATGGTGAGAGGATGTTTCCCCTAAAGGGCAAGTCTTGGACAAGAGGGCATTGTCCTAGAATAAAGTGGCACCAATTTAAGACTGAGATAAGGAGGAATTTCTTTTGAGGGTTGTGAGTCTATGGAACTTCGTGCCAGAGTCCTTGAGTATTTTTAAGGCTGAGATGGATAGCTTCTTGATCAGTAGGGGAATTAAAGGCCATGGGGAAAACACAGCAAAGTGGATTTGAGGAATGTTGGTTCAGTCATGATCTTATTGAATGGGGGAGCAGGCTCGAAGTCCACTCCTTTTGCTTCTGCTTCTAACAGAATTAGTACGATTTTAAACTTGCAGTGAAAGCTAACCCAGCTGATAGTTTGTGTATCTGATGGTTTTATGCTGTTTTAAGAGTGATCACAGCATGTATTTCCATCCATCTGGGGTTTTTTTCCCTTTATCTTCCTCTTACTTTTTCCCTAAGATTTTAAAGTCTCTTTTAAAAAAGAAAACTTTCCTTGGAGCAGCTGAGACCTGGAGCAGAGCGCCTGAGGGCTAGAGTGGAGCGGGATTGGGAGCCGGAGCAGACTCGGGGTGGTCTTTGGACTGGGTACCTGTGCGAGCAGTCAGCGGCTTACAAAGCCAGTCGGAGAACATGTGGAAGCTCCTGTGCTGAAACACTGCAACATAATGTTTATCTGTAATTTGTTTGTCTGACTGTGATGTTTATCCTTTTTAATTTTGTCTTATTTTCTAACTTGTACTATGAATCACTGTTAGGCAATGTAACTTTTTGTTTCTTTTTTTCCCCTATTTGTATCTTAAGATTTGTACCTACATACTTTGTACCTAAGATGGTGCTATGAGGAGTAACATTGTAAACTTTTCATAGTACTCAAGTACATAAATACATGTGACAATAAACCTAATTCTAATTCCAGACCACTGTGCAGTATCTCATGTCATTGGATCAGTCAGGGATGCAGTACATTTGGTACAGGACATTAAATCTACTCCACAAGATGGATGTGAGGACCTCTTTCCACATTTCACCTTTATGTCTCAAAATTATCTGGCAACCAAGGTATTTGTTGAGGATGGGATTAGTGTTGAATAAGTAGCTTGTTCAATTACCAAACAAATTTAGCAAAGGTGGTGGTTGAAAGGCAAGTTTCAAAAAAAAAAACATGAAAAAGAACTGCGCATACCCGGTGGTCAGGATCAAAACATGTCTTTATGTTGGTTGAGTAGTTTCCAGCATTACAGAGCATGGCAGACAGCACATCAACTCCCATGTTTTTGTGATAATACAAACGCATCCACAAAATACTTCATTAAAATTCATTTTAACAACAAAATGCCACAGCCTACAGTGATTGCAAAAAACAATCAAAACAGAGCAACATTTTTCATTAACTACAAAATTTCTCACAATAACAAAAATAAATTGAGCTAGCTGAAATAATGGAGACCAACGTGCTCAATTTGTCTTCACTGCTCTGTTTTATTTTCCTTTCAGAAGAAAGCTGTTGAGTCGGATTAGAAAAGGAAGATCTTACAAAATAACATGATTCTTTAGTATTAAGTACATTGCTGTATATATTTTGTAGGTACCTTATTTATTCATGAATCGAGGGGAGGTTTGGATATTAATAATGATTCTTTCTTGTTCTCGAACTTCTGTAATATTATCTTGCTGTAAGTTCCACTATTCCTAAGTAAACTGGGTGGAATGCTTATTTGATATTAATTAGTTAAAAAATAATGGATCGAAATGCACATTTTACAAAAGCTTAATATTTTAAACTTGGAATTTATAAGGGTTATATGCATTTTAAAATTCATTTAATGTTAAGTGTAGCTCAGATGTGTGTTACCCAGAAGTTTGGGGACCTCTATATTTGGGTCTGCAGGACAATCCCTGCACCTGAATGGTGAGGCTCAAGGCTCTCTACATTCTTGGTCATGAGCCTTGTTATGAGATCCTTATTATAATAGAATCAGTATGGGAGCGAGAGCCTGCCGGGAAGTGAAGTGGAATACAAGATTAGGTATTTGGGTCTGTGGGCCAGGGATCCAGGCTTTGGACACAGTGGATACTCAGATGGTCAAAATTATATTCTGCATGGGGAGGGTTTTGTCCGTATAAGTCCGAATGCATGTAATGGAAACCACTCCTTGCTTGAACAATTTGAGTGTTCAAGTTGTACATATCTTTTCATTCTAACAACGAAAATATGGAAAAACAGATTCATAATGTTTAAAATAGTATAAGAAATAAGAGCACAGCATGGCATTCATACTCTGCCTTTCAATAAGATCATGGTTGATTTGATGTGGCCTTAATTCCACTTTACTGTCTGTTTCCCATCACTCTTGACTTTTGTCAATCAAAAATTTATTGAATTCAGACTTGTGTACATTCAATGATCCAGCCTCCATTACTTTCTAGGAGAAAGAATTCCAAAAATTAACAACCCTTCAAGAAAAAGTTCCTCCTTATCTTTCTTTGTCTTAAATGGGAGACTCTTCTTTTGAAACTGTGCCTTCAAAAAGTGATCTTTGGCAGTGTGTGTATTTAGTAACTACAACTTTGCAATAGAAGAAATTGTGAATGACAGATTGATGTGAAATTTCATAGTTTCATAGTTCTGTTTTTAGTGCACACATGGATCAATGCTCAGGATCATAAGTTAAATACACAGCTAGTCTCTATAATGAGGGCAATTCTGGAACTGTACTATTAACATCTCGTGGCTGTACGCCATTTGACCCACTAAGAAGTTTGATGCAGACTCCTCGGGGGTTGTTATTTAGCATGAGGGAGTCTTGTTTGTTATCGGAGGTATCCAGACAAATTACTCCACCAACTAAGAACGGCCAGGCACCATCACCCACAGATGTGAGAAAAAGCTATCGATCTGACAATCATTTCCATATCAGGGACCCAGGCTTGAATTCTACCATTCCAGATGGTGGAATTTGAATTCAATTAAAAATAATCTGGAATTAAGAGTCTAACATTGACTATGAAATCATTATCAATTGTCAGAAAAACTCATATGATTCACTAATATCAATTAGGTATGGAAACTGCCATCCTTACCTGGTCGGGCCTACATGTGACTCTAGACCCACAGCAACGTGGTTGATTTTTTACTGCCATCTGGGCAATTAGCAATGGGAAATAAATGCTGGCCTGGCCAACGATGCCCTCATCCCTTGACTGAATTTTAAAAAGAAGTCTGAACAGACTATTATTTAAATAGAGAGGGACTTGGGTGTTCGTGTGAAACAGAGTTAGCATGCAGATGCAGCAAGTAATTAAGGAGGCAAATGAAATTTTGGAACAAAAACAATGCCAGAGAAACCCAGCTAGTCTGCCAACATCTGTAGAGAGAGAAGCAGCGTTAATGTTTTGTGCCTGCTGAGCCTTCATCAGAACTAAAAACAACTGGGGAAGGATGGAATAGAGTACATGGAGATGGAGCCCATCAGAGAAAGAGAGAGAGAGAGAGAGAGAGAGAAAAGGGATAAACAAACAAAGAAATTGCAGAAGATAAGCTGAGAAAGCGAAATTTGCTAGGAAGGTGCTAATAAGAAGTGTGAATGGTTGAAAATGGGTTGACTGTTTTGGGAGCAACACACAGGACACAGGATCTAGGTGTTGTAGGAGGGAAGAGGAGAGCAGAGTGCAGGAAATAGGGCAGATACAACTGAAGGCCCTGACGGCTTTGATGGGGAATCCTCAGTTGAGGAAAAAGGTGGACATTTCAAAGCCCCGCCCACCACCACCACCACCTCCATGGAATGTAGCATTATCAAAACAGATACGATTGTGCGAACTGCAGGAATGGGATGAAGTCCTTACAGGAGCAGGGTGTGAGAATATATAGTCAAGGAAACTGTGGGAGTTGGTGGGTTTGTAGTGGATATTCGTGGCCAGCCTATCCCCAGAACTGGAAACAGAGATATCGAGGAAGGGAGGATTTAGAGATGGACCAGGTGAAGGTGACAGCAGGGTGGAAATGGAATTGAAATTGATAAATTTTTCCAAGTCCGGGTGGGAGAGGGATTCAACACTGTCTATGCCATTGACGTACTGGGATGGAATTTTGGCCATTATTGGGGATGGAAGTTTAAGAATAGGAAAGTCTTGTAAAGATTAGAGGATTTTGGTGAGGTTGCACCTGTACAAAACTGTACAGTTTTGGTCCCCATGTTTGAGAAAGGATATACTGGCATTCAAGGCAATTCAAAAGAGATCAAGAACAGATAAACAGGTTAGGCCTTTACAGTTTAGAAGCATGAGAGTCTTATTGAGACATACAAGATTTTGAGACTATTTTTTGATTAATGGAACCACAATCTAGGGGACATTATTACAGGATAAGGGGACACTCATTTAAATTGTAGATGTGAAGGAATATCTTCCCCAAAGGGTAATGAATGTCTGGAAATCCCTATCCCAGAGAGCTGTGGAGGCAAGAACACAAAGTATTTAAATAGGAGGTAGATGGATTTTTGAAATATCAAAGAGTTGAGGGCTATTAGGAGACAATCACAAGACAGGAGTCAAGGCCCATCAGTCATGATCTTATAGAATGGCGGGACAGGCTTGAGGAAATAAATGTCTGACTCCTGCTCCCATTTGTTATGTTCTTCTACTCTTATGATCTGCTGCATCTTTTAGCTTAAGGATAATAGTAGAACGTCATCTGGTTGCCATGAAACAGGCAATGTAATTTGAAAAGGTGTAGAGCTGGATGAACAC